>LR736892.1:2270159-2469752 GCA_902654985.2 Oryctes borbonicus | reverse complement strand
GACAATTTTGTTCACAAGTGGCTGTATGAATGTGCCATACGAAGGCCCTTTGTTCTTATCTTTTGTACGTACTTCCACATACCGACATTTAGTCGTTTGTGTCTTGTATTTAGAGGCCTGGCTTCTCAAGCAAAATCTGATGGTTGACAAGATCGAAAGCTTTAGGAGCCAAGGGTATACTTGTGCATGACTTTCCGTTATCAATATCGCTGTACAAGTACTTTAGAAAAGAAACTACAGCAACTGAGATATTACGACTTGCGCGAAAGTCAATTTTTTTAATAATTAAAATATTTTTTTTTAGAAAAGGAGACAATTTTGTTCACAAGTGGCTGTATGAATGTGCCATACGAAGGTCCTTTGTTCTTATCTTTTGTACGTACTTCCACATATCGACGTTTAGTTGTTTGTGTCCTGTATTTAGAGGCCTGATATCTGGATCATGAATATCTGGACAACAAAGGGAAATAGTGAATAAAAAAATTATTGCTGGTAATGACCACAGACTATAACCAAACTAAAATGATAGGTAGGTACATACCTCGTTAAGGGGGTCACTACCGTCTGTCGACCGAAGAACAGTTTTTTCTTTTTTGATTTTAAAGAGTAACTTTACCTTTCCTGCACCTAATGGCGTTGGTTTCATAAAATTTGAAGCACCGGAAGTGCCTCGAATAAATTATTGAAATTTGCCAAACAATTTGTGCTTGGGCTACCACAAATTCATAACTGCTTCGGTTAATATTCTCAAATTGCACTTATGATGTGAAAATGCCTATTTATGGACATTAACGACAAAAATAATTATTTAGTATTAAAATTCTCGAACAGCATATGACGGTTCATTTCCGGCGACTTCCGCAACTTGAAACTCTTGCAGGTTCTATCCCTCCGGAGACAATCAAGCTCAAATTTCCTCCCCAATTCATATATTTTGCTGTTTCTGCAATGAGCTCATGAATCACCACAAAGTCAACAATTGTAAAAGAATTTTCTCGCTGTATTTTGGGGTTTGAAAAACCAGTTTTCGCATTTTTTAAAATCTCTTTCGCACTACACGTTGTAGCTTGTGTTTTTGGGCGAATAAGGAAACCCTTTCGTTTAAAATTCCGAACCATCAGTTCATATAATAGAAGTGTTTTGAACTAATTGTTATTCAATTTGTGGAGTCAAAATACGCGACAACCGACAAAAGGGGAACTTTTTCACAAAATCGGCTTTCAAGAAAAATGTCGTTTCTTCACACCTTGGAACGTGTTTCTTAAAAACTATTAACGGTATCGACGCCGTTCTTTTTCTCCATTGTAGAGTAATAATGGAAGATGGTTTGCAGCTTGTGATTTTTTGAAATATCTACCAGATTCGGAGAAAGACAAAAAAAAAATTGATAAGAGAAATCTGAACGCTAACTTTGGAGGTTGATAGAAAATTGGCGACTATATATGAGAAAATTTGATGACGTTAACGGCATTATTAGAACTTATTACTTCACTAAAAAATCAAATCTTTACAGGAAGTGTATGACAAACATCCATTTAATGGAGATATGGCGGTTAAAAGAAAACATTAATTTTTCCGCCGAAAAACGGTAGTGATCCCCTTAAGTAAGTTTTCTTACGAAACTACAGAAACTCTTTAAACTGAAACGAGTCGAAAATATTTGAAATCATCTTCATTCGCCAAATCTAATCAATATCACCAAAGCGGCGAAAGCTACATATACAAAACGTCTGCGCTTCCCATTTAAATCGACGACACCTGTAAGAAAGAGGAAGCGATCGTCTACCGAAGATAAACAACAGAATACGATCGTAAAACAAGCCGAACGAGCCGAAAATTTATAAGGAAGAGAGGAAGAAGAGTCGGCGAATACACACGAACGGTAAGAGGGGTGAGAAAATGGGGATTAGACGTTAGAGAGACACTGCAAGATAAGGAAGTGCCGCCAGGAAAGACAATTGAATTGTCGACATCAAAGGAGAGGTGGTAGCAGCTAGCATCTGAGCAGCAGTCGCGGCGGTGATTCGACGTTTCTGACGCTGATATATCCACCATCAGAACGCGACGACGAGAGAAGAGCGTGCGTGTGTGAGAGAGAAACGTATTATTATAATAATAATGCGGTATTATTGAATAGACTGGATAATGCTTGTCTATCCCTCCGGGTTGGTAGTGGAGAAATACGTGTATTAGGTGTATGCGATTTTCTGAGATCCGGGACCATTGTCTTGGCGTATCCACTACATCAGGAACATGCTTCACGTGCTATTAGATCTGCGCCTCCTTCCGAAGGCGAAGGGTACGAAACGCGGGACGTAAGGCGACTTCGACTTCGAGTGACTTATTCTCGAATTAGGATATAATCGATTTCTGCACGTTGAATTAACTATCTGCCATGCCGGCTCTATCAAGGGAGAATTACGTATATTTGGATCTATGTAGGTCTATTGTTCTATTTCGCTCAATTAATTTGTTATACTCGGATATTCAAGCATTGATAAGTGGGACAAAAGCGATTAACAGCAGGAAGTACTCCGCAAGTAGAAGATTTCCTTTAAGCCTGACACGCTATAATAAAATTTTATCCAATAGTTACTTAAATAGAATAAATAAAAAAAAAAAATAAATACAGCCGCATAAAGTACTTTATTTCTGTAAGAGTAATATAAGAAGAATATTCGCAGGTGCTAAGCTACATGTACTTCCTTGATCCTTGATACTTTATTTATTTCAAATCAAGATTCTGAATGTTACAAAACTTACTTGAGGCATATTGTATTGTTTCGAGATAATTTACTTAATCGTCTTCTTCAAAAGAAGTTTTTGAATGTATCTTTTTCATCTATCTATCTATCATAACAAATTCAGCTTTTTATTACTTACCATATACATATCACTTTTATCATAACTCAAGTCTTTTTAGCATTGACAGGCATTTTATTCATTAAATAATCTATTTCACTAATATGAAGGGTTCCTCTTCTGTTTTCCTTTAACGGGTTCTGTAATTAATTTAAAGCTTAATTTACTTGTTTTTATTTATTTTTATTTCTTTAAATAAAAATATTTATTTTTATTTCTTTAAATAAAAATCGATTTTTTCGAAATGTTTATTTAAAAGTTGCCTGCAATACAAATTTTACATTATACCATTTATTTTGCGAAACACTACATGTACATACAAGCACAAATTCATAAAATGTCGCAAAACAAATGATAAATTATATATACATTTAGTAGTTAAATTAAAATATTATGAAATTTATATTATAGGCAGCTAACAACACAAAAGTATCGGCACCCTCCGCACCACACAAGTTTAATTAAGTAATCCGGGACGGCCGTTTCGAGGATGCAAGGAATTTAAGTGAGTGAGTGTCGCTTTCTTTATTTGTGCACTCCTCGTATAGTCGTGTTCTCCACCTCGTGCTACGTTGCACCTTTTACCTCCTCGTACTTCTTCAAGTCCTGCTATTCCGCAGCTTCACCAGAGGATCACCTACGCCCATATACGACGCACACATAACAGCTAAGTACTCGCACTTACATATTTTCAGCTGACCAGCTGAAGCTACCATTTCATTTACTTAGCCGCTGCCAACTGTTTCTCATATTCAATTTTAATTCCAATTTAATTAGCTCACACCGTTTTTTTTTACATTAATTTAATAAATGAATTTAAGGGCATCTGAACATTTTATTATTTACTGATCTAACGCATTGGTGTTAACGACGACGACAACAATTTAGCACCCGACGTGGGGCTATCAGTAACATCGTTACCAACTACATCATTAACAACTTGGCACCTAACGTGGCACTAAGACATCGTTAACAATTTGGCGCCCAACGTCGGACTAAGACATCGTTAACAATTTGGCGGTCATAGGTTGAGAGTGTGGATCCTTGCATCCTCGAAACTGCCGTCACGGGTTACTTAATTAACTTATGTGGTGCGGATGGTGCTGATACTTTTGTGTTGTTTTTTTGTGTTGTCATACTAGGCCACAGTCCTTGCTACCATTATTTATAGGCAGCTTTTAAATAAACATTCTTAAAAAAGAATTAAACCAAGAAGATTTAAGAAAGTAAAAATAAACCCAGATACCCAAATAAATTGAACTTTAAATTAATTGATTTATGACAACCCTGTATGCGTAGTTCATAATTGGGAGGTTTATAAAAAGATTATTTTCTCACAAACACTGTTTATTAACGGAGAGCGACCGGTTTCGAGCTAATTGCTCATCATCAGGCTAAAGTTTATATACAGCAAAAATTCTGAGAGAACCGAGAAGACTGTCAATCATATTATTAATATCTGGAAATGAACGTCTATATATGACCAGGATTTAAGCGAGACAATTTGAAAAATACATTTATATAATTTGCAAAAGTCCAGGCGGAAGATGACACCTTCCCTGAATAATTCACTTTTCTTTAATGGAATATCCTCTGTATTTTTCCAGGATTCAAGGATTTAAGTTAGGATCTTTTACCTAAAATGCATCCTTTGTAGCAAACTAAATATAAAAGTATATACGTGGATAGTCTGAAAAGTTTCAAGCCCTAGCATGAAGATGGCATTAATTTCCTGCCAATATAAATGCGCATGCGTTGATAGATACTTTGAAAACTACGGCAATTATTAAATTCTTGGACTCTGCACCATCATTTGCCACGGTGACATTTTGGGCAGCTAAATTTAAACGTGGTCGCACTAGTTTGGTTGACGATTAGCGTTCGGGACGGCCAAAAATTGCAACCACCACCGATAACGTCGTAAAAGTTCCTCAAATGGTGCTAGATGACCGCCGAATTAAGATTGGAAAGATAACAAGAACTGTGGGAACCTCGTTGCGTGCCACGCTCGCTCACTCGGGACTCAAAACCCATTTCCAAATCCTCGTTGAAGCAGTATAAACGAAATATGTTGGAGTTTTGGCGCCGATTGATGTAGATGAAACTTATATGATGATACATCAGACGTAGACTGCGAAGAGCAAATCGGTTCCGAAAAGGGCGAATAGATGGCGAATGTGCTTTGGGAGAGCCGTGGAGTTGCTTTAATTATTTATTTAAATCTTCAAAAAGGAAAAACCGAAATTGGGCGTAGTCCACATCGCTACTTGACAAGCTGAAGGCAGAAATTGCGGAAGAATTAACAGACCAGCTTCCCTATTCACTAGATCAGACCCCCAGCGACATATTGTTGTTTCCTACACTAACAGTTTTGTACAACAGACAAAGGTTTTCATCGAACGAAGAGGTCTTCACATGGAACAAGGTGCCAACTACTATTTGGACGAATTACATACAACTGAACTTGATAAAAAAATAAATAGTTGGTTCTGTGTCTTTCATAAAATTTCAGCACATTTTTACCTTGTCTACTTAAGTTATTATTAGTGGGCTTTAAAAGCAATCGGAGCACTTCGTTTGGTTACTTGTCAAAACAAAATTTTGCAACTTCGAGAAACTTAAGCTTCAATTCTATGACTCATGTTTGTTTACAGATCTTTGCCACATTTAAGGTTTCAAAAACCGATAAATCTGCATTATCATCGATACCTTCTTGATCTTCCTACAGATGTATTTTCTATAAAAGATACATATCACGATTTTTAATAAACAATAAATAACGGTCATATATTCGTTTTATGCTTGCTTGCGATTTAATCTAATGGAAAATTTGCTCGAATCACCACAGAATTGCGTATTTTGTAAACAAAACTTGACGTCTCGATCTTTGTTCCTCCCCATCACAACAATAACCCATGGCGGTTACGTTCCATCTTACAATTTACACAACTTCGAGGGAATTGCTCGTGTTATCGAACCCCATTTTCGTTTCCCTTTTAGAAAACGCAACCGCCGAAAATAATATTTTTACGTCAAAAACACATCTGTACACATTTACCGTATCCTATTCATCCGCATTTCTTCTTCCATTTCCCTTTCCCCGCGCTTACGTACCTAATTATTCATCACTTTTTCCCCTCTTATTTTTCCATATCCACGAAGGACGATAACTAAATTCGATGTAAACCTTTCGTACATCTTTTAATGACGCGCCGGGGTATTTTAACGGACTACGTTGGGCGGCGGGGAGGGACGCGAAGGGGGAGAAGTTGACATCAAAAAATGGAAGTAAATAATTTGTTTATTTTTCATTTTTTCGTTTTTAATTTGATGTCTGCGTCGGGCCCGGGGCATCCGATGCGAGCGCTTGCCAACGTCGAAGAAAGAGATGGACGTATTAGCGCTGTGTATACGCCCCTATAACGCTCGGTAATTTTTTCCTTGAGAGGAAGGAGAGCGAGTTTAATGAACAAGTTGATAACGAACAATTTTTGTTATTATAATAAAATTATGCATGGTAGAGCGCTGTCGAAATTATTTTCCTTTTGTTGTTGTTGGCGTTTGAAGAGGAATTTAATGCTCTTGTTATAGCAATAAATAGGTGATTAAGAAGAAGAATAATAACTTTTATTCTGTATTAAAAGGTGATGTTTGAAGACTCCAAGCTTTTGTCAGTACTACGTTAAATCTAAAATAAAGAAAACTTATCAGTTTTGACGGCTATAATAGAGGGTATTAGCCATTATCCAATAACAGGAGAAACCAAAAGCCTCACGGAACCCACTGCATAAGAAAGTATTTTTCATCATACCAGTTAAGGGCTAAGGTTACACCTCATAAACATTTCTATTTTACCTTTCCCTTTAATTAGTAGAGGTACTGTTTACACTAAAGGATCAATTAGCAACTCCATTACCTTAATTCTCTTCTAAATTTCACATATTCCTTCATTCTTTCAAAAACAATCCTTAGCAGATTAACTCTTTTCCTTGAATATACATTCCATTCTTAGCTTCGTCCGCAACCGATTCCTCTCCCCTGCAGTGATAACAGCTGTTGTTTTTCGATCTCCTGCATCCTCCGCTCCACCCCTGAACCCACCTTCTTCTCCTGATATAACCGCGCTAATAGGTTTCGGAATTTCAATTACAATTGTGTGTGTATGTTTTCATTCGAACAATTCCTGTAAACAAGAGAAGCTACAGCGCCAGCTTCTTGCGCGGGGTGGTTCTTCTACGTCTCCGCAGCAAGACAAGTTGGCTGATGCTTGAATGTGGAATTTCTCTCCTTGATTTCGTACATATGTAACTCTTTATGTGGTACACGTACACTGTGCGTCAAAAGTAATGGCTAAAATTAATTATTTTCTTCAATCAAGTTTTTCTTTTCTACGGTGACATCTTTTGTATTTATACTATTAGTAAAGGAAATTCTGTAGCGAAAATAACCAATATAATTTTAGCTTCTTCGAGGAATGGCATACAAGGACATCGTTTGCTTCACTATTTCGAACGAAGCCGTACATCCTTACATTAATCTTAAAAAACCGTAGCTTCATATATGAGGGTGTACAGTTTCCGAGTTATGTGTTTTTCTGCAAATGGTACACGTGTCCCATATAAAATATATTTTTACAGATGCTGCTATATTGTGTAAGACCTAGTGTGGAGGTTTTTAAGAACATTGCGTTTTCTTTGTAATAATGTCAACAACTGCAACACGAAGTCATTCCTTATATTTTGTTAAAACACGGTTGATTTAGAAAAAAATCAGTTAATGAATGGAGCCCCACATCTCCCGTTTGCTGGACAGGCGTGCTAACCACTGTACACGGGAACGTAATCAGTTTCTAATACCTAGATGTTACCACTTATCAGGGTTGCGATTTTTCGAATTCTCAAATTACTAAAAAAAGATAATATTTTTTTTTGATAATTATCGATGCAGAATATTTTCGTTGTTTTTTTTTATTATATTTATGGGACAACTTTAATGTCAAAGAAAATAACATGGTTGACGCCCGTAGTTTCAAAGTGGTTTTATCAAAGGTATGTTCAACAAGACTTCCTTTCAAATAAATTTTTCTTCGTGTATTTCCGTTGCATAGTACAACATACACAATACGCAAGGAAAATACACGAAGAAGTCAGATCATCGTGTGAAGCTTCCCGTTATGTCTTCACGAAATTAACAGAGACCAGATAGACTCGTGTTTTGTCGACTCTCCGGGAAACCAGTAGGCAACACGAACCAACTCTCATGAGACGAATAAATACGAGTCTGTCCAGTCTCTGCTAATTTCGTGAAGCGCTCGGAAAGTGGCGAACTTTAGCACCGCTGGTTCTGACTCACACTGCTACGTAAATAATTGAAGAAAAGGCAATTATCGAAGATTGACACTCGTTTATCAACTGCATTTTATTACTCATATTTGAAAAAACTTCCTGAGCAAATTACGTAGATGCAGCCACGACATTTACTGACCTTTTCTCAGATCTTTAAATTACTTCATTTGAATCTAATGTTTGGAAAATTGTTGAAGAAAAATACCGCGAAATAAAGAGGGCAAGTGGCCAAAGTATTTTGTAATTTTACTGAAATTGTAGACGACATAGATTTTGCTGACGAAATTTGCTAATTGCCTGTAAAGAACCTGTATTTAGAAAAGGAACCTGCATGTGGAAACTGAAAAATTGTGTTTGAAAATTAGCAGCGGAGAAACGATAAGACGAAATACAATTATAGTAGTCATGGAATTTAAGGGTAAGTCCCTAGTAGCACAGCCGGCTGGAGCAACGTTGGCTCCCAATCACTTGACTCGACGTTGGCAGCAATGACTGCATTACGTGAAAGTGCGAACATTCTACACTTCCGGCCGAACAGCATTGACTTGCTGATGTCATTCAAGTGTTTATATACCGATTGTCGACCAAGGCTTCGGTAATTTTGCCTTAACTTAAAGCCAATCGATACCCAACGTTGGAAAAGTACCATTTATTTTGTATACCTCACCTGACACTCCACCAACCGTGACTAACCATCACGAATATTGCGCCGACCGCAGGACTTTGTACCAATTGTCAGCCAACTGACTGCGCTACTAGGAAGCTTCAGCAAAATTGTTTAAAAATTAAACCGTGGAAGGATTACATTCGCGTCCCTACTGATCATGGTGATGGTATGTCTAGTAGGATAAATAAGAAAGAAGTTATTCAATGCTGCTCTAACCTGTGATAATAAGGTTTAACTATCAAAGAATATATTCTCCTTTGATCGTTTCGGTGCTTATCTTCATTACAGTGAATGCTTTTCTTGTAAGTAATTTTTTTTTTACACATGGATATATAGCGACTGAATAGTCAGTTGCCAAACTTCATCTTCCATCATAAATAATTTGGCTTTTTTTAAAACCTATTTATGACGCTTTAAGAAGAAGATATCTTAAGGTAGAAGTAGGAGAGCGCCTACGTGAATAAACAGAGTCCTTTAAGGACAATCGTACCAGCTGCAAGGGCTAATTTTGGATAAAAGTGTATATCACTAGAGCAAGCAATAGGCACGGCTCCCACTACCAATTACCTCCGTGTATTCTAACCAGAGAAAGGAATACTGAATAAGGTAATCTAATGTAAATACCTTGTAGGACTACGAGAAACACAGTAGGAACATAGTTACTCAGATCGAGGGGGCGTATTGATGATGCGACATAAAGATGCGGCACGTTAGACAATGAATATGCATGCTAGTACGAATTCACATACCTATATGTTGATAGTACAACGAGCATGGCCGTCATGCGTTAATATTTGAAAACAACACGCTACCGTTGCGTCTATAATATATTCGAGCATGCTATGTATAGGAAACGGTAGCGTGTTCCATGTGTGTAAAGATGAACATCTTTGTCGTGTAAAATGCATTGGTTCTGTTACGTTATACAAGTGCCTCTGCGCCTAAGTATTCAAAACTGTTGAAAAAATTATGAGATTAGGAATAATGTTAAGTATGAAGTGTACATACGTAGAAAATGTTGTCTTGAAGGTTAAAAAGCGTGTTACTGATTCGTAAGGCGAACATTGGTGCAAAACGTACAGCTTAGGTGCTTAGGTCTTTGCTTCTATCGTTTTCTAATATACGCAAAGAATACATCGCTGACTCTAAAAATTAAGCCATTTGGTTCTAAATCTTGCACAAGCGTGACAGCAAGTATAAATTATACTAATTTCTTTGCCCCTGCCTCATTTCGGTATAATGCTGAATGCATTGCTATACAGCCGTTCCTTTTCTGGACGTTGTGAGCGGTATGACGTTAAGAGATTACGAAGAATGTTGATGATGGCCAGAAAAATCGAAACGTTATAGAAAAATTCCGAGTACACGATTAGATGAAAGGCAGCATACTTCTGTCACAAGCTCAGGAGAAAAACTTTGCGACAGCAATCCTTGTATTAAGAAAAGAAACAATTTATGGTGAGAATTGCATGTTGATTTAATCCAACAAAATATGCAATTGCCCCAACAAAAATTGTAGCTAGATTGAAGCTAATTGAAGGAAATTAAGCTAATTGGTTAGGGCAAATACATATTTTGTTAGGGCCACCACATGTTTTGCTAGATTAAATGAAGGTGTTGCAATTCTTAATATAAATTGCTCTTGTTTCAAAAATGCAAGGTTTCCTGCTTCATAACAAACACGAAATTTGGCAACTTTACCAATTTAAACCTAAATAACAAGCGAGATCGCCATGATGATGGTCGAAAATAGATAAGATGTCTTTCAGTGTGTAAATTGTGTGTTCCATAACTTTGCGGCTTTCACGCCCTTGGTGTAAAGCGCAGTTAATTTTCCACAACATGCGAATGGTGGCGCACAATTGCACCGGACCCTCTTTTTGTCGTTTGAGTCAACAATCTGGCTCAGTTTCAGATAAGTCAACATTAGTGCGGCATCGAGGTGCCCGATCAAAGGTCAATACTGCTGCTGTAAGTCAACGTGTAAGAGATGATCCGAACCTCTTTATTCCACATCGTTCTCAAGAACTCGGTGTTTCTTGGACCACTACGTAGAAAATTTCGCATGCAGATCTCCATCCGAAGGCTCAAAAAGTTCATTCAAACCATTCCAAGATCTGGAGCCAAATGATAGTTTGTGCCGAAGTTTCGTGAACTGGGCTTATTAATAGCTAAAAGCCGACTTATGTTTTGCAGAAAACATTGTTTTTCGATAAAGCACTTTATTGGCCCAATAGGCTTCTAAACATCCATAACTATTAGATTTGGGCTGATGAAAATCCTCGAGGGTTTCATGAAGCACCTCTTTATCCTGAGAAGGTTACCATGTGCTGCGGTTTTTGAGCTCAAAGCAATATTTTCTTGAAAATTATGAAGGAAATCGTGTTATTGTTAATGGTTAGCAAGACAAGAATATGCTAACGGAATATATTTAGCCTGAATTGAGAAATGTTAACAGAAATAATGTTTTCTTTTAACAATACGATGGTTTTATTGCAACAGCAATTTACTGAAGAATGTTAACGTCAATTGGCCACTAAAATCATGTGATCTCAAACAGTTGGACTTTCTTTTGGGGTTATTTGAAATCTCTCTAGTTTGTAGAAATAAGCCAGAAACAACTCTGAGCTTAAAGAGAACATTCAATGTGCGATATGTGTGAACTCGGCGGTTCTTAGACCACTACGTAGAGAATTTCGCATGCAGATCTCTATCTGAAGGCTCAAAAAGTTCCAACCATTCAAGATCTGGAGCCAAATGATCATAGTTTGTGCCGAAGTTTCATGAACTGGGCTCTTTGATAGCTAAAAGCCGACTTATTTTTTGCAGAAAAGATATTGTTTTTCGATAAAGCACTTTATTGGCCCAATAAGCTTCTAAACATCCATAACTATTGGATTTGGGCTGATGAAAATCCTCGAGGGTTTCATGAAGCACCTCTTTATCCTGAAAAGGTTACCGTGTGCTGCGGTTTTTGAGCTCAAAGCCCTATTTTCTTGAAAATTATGAAGGAAATCGTGTTATTGTTAATAGTTAGCAAGACAAGAATATGCTAACGGAATATATTTAGCCTGAACTAAGAAATGTTAACACAAATAATGTTTCGTTTTAACAATACGACGGTTTTATTGCAACAGCAGTTTACTGAAGAATGTTAACGTCAATTGGCCACTAAGATCATATGATCTCAAGCAGTTGGACTTTCTTATGGGGTTATGTGAAATCTCTCTAGTTTGCAGAAATAAGCCAGAAACAACTCTGGCCATAAAGAGAACATTCAATGTGCAATATGTGTGAAAAAATAGTCGCAGATTGAGCCTTTTGTTGTTGTTCTCCAAAATAAAATAAAGATTAATAGATTGTAGACTTGTAGACTTGTAGTTATTGTTGTGCCCTATTTGAAAGTTCTGGCGCGCTAATTGGAAAACCCTGTATTATAGTCTTAAATATAACCTAAATATAAAAAACGAACGCTCACACTCCGTTAGAATCCAATAACACAACAGTGGTATTTCTTCGGAGAGAAGGCTTTTCATAACTAAAATAATGATCATCCTATACTCTCTAGATACTGAGTACAATTCTCCGAAAGTACAGCATCTATCATTAATTCTAAACAAACTTCTCCCTTTCAATAAACACCCACGTATCACGACATCTAAACTCCCAAACAAAAACCTCGTCCTTCCCTCGTCTTTAGCCTAATAAAGCACAACAACGGCTCAGAAAACCACACCTGTGCGCTATCGGAAACTCTCCCAAATCGTCATCAATAAGATCGGCCGAACTTGAATTCACGTCCGCGCTCTTTAGGCTTCGTTGAAGATCTGAACTTTCGATTTCTCTTCGTTCTTTTATGCCCCAACCCTTTGATTCCCGGTCCTGCCTGCCTATTACATTATGTTTGTCCATGTACTACGCTTTATTTATGGTTCTTCGTAGATGAATAGATCGAAATCGCTCTTCGCAAAGTATTCGACGTAAAAGCGGGAGGAGATAAAATTAGAATGAAAGCGCGTAGGACGGTAATGTGCACTCCTTCGATTCGAAGATAAGTAGGGTTAAGAAAGTTTTGTATATGTCGTGATGTCACCTGGTGAATAGATTCAGGCCGAAAGTTCTTCTTGTGCGTTTTCTTGGTTTGGTGGGGAATTAATGTCCCTACGGGTGATTCCTATTGAAATCATATTTTTGCCGTGGAACCACTTCTCCAGCTCGCACAGTTCACATAGTGTGCTACGATAGGCGCATATGCATAAATAAATAAGAAATTGGTTGTGAAATTATTGAATGGTGGTTGGTATTATTATAAACTATAAATGTACAACTGCTTTTGTAATTCTCCCAAACCATATCTCCACACATTTCTTAGAATATTCAGCAAGGTAGAAGGTGGGCCAAATTCGATACTTTTAATAGGGAACTTATATTTCTAAAGGAATTAGACAAAAACAGACCTAAGCTTCTGGAGCTCGATTTTAAAGAGAAATCGATTGGTGAAATCCCTATTTTTATATCTTCCTTAATCTAAGAGATACAGAACGTTTTCTTAAAATGTGCAATTTTTAAAATCCCTTGTAACTTTTTTATTTGTGAAAATGCTTGATTTATATAAAAACTATATTGGGGCGCTTTTTGACGCAGAATCCTATGCTCTAATTTGTTCTTTTTTTAAACTCCTATTTTTTGAGATATTATCAAGACTTGTGCTTTTTTATATGGAACACTCTGTATATTTTTACACTATTGAAAAGCATATAAAATTACCTTTAGAATGATATAACACACTTGATGTTTTATTTAAACAATTTTAAAATTATTTGTTTTTCTTCATTTCACATTATTTTAAGATGGCTATGGATTGTGGTAAATAAGCAAATAAAAGATTTCAACAGGCAGAAAAAAATTGTTTTAATATTTTTTTTTGAAATGTTACAAATAACAATTCAAACAAACTAAACTAAGGAAATCATTAATAGCATTACTGATATTATACCTATAAGGAATTAAGCGGGTTTATTCAGTAAAAAAATTTAAAAATTGTTTAAATAAAATATCAAGTGTGTTATATCATTCTAAAGGTAACTTTATATGCTTTTCAATAGTGTAAAAATATATAGGGTGTTTCGTATAAAAAAACACAAGTCTTGATAATATCTCAAAAAATAGGAGTTAAAAAAAAGAAAAAATTAGAGCATAGGATTCTGCGTCAAAAAGCGCCCTAATATAGTTTTAATATAAATCAAGAATTTTCGCAAATAAAAAAGTTACAAGGGTTTTTAAAAATTGCAAATTTTAAGAGAACGCTCTGTATCTCTTACATTAAGGAAGATATAAAAATAAGGATTTCACCAATCGATTTCTCCTCAAAATCGAGCTCCAGAAGCTTAGATCAGTTTTTGTCTAATTCATTTAGAAAAATAATTTCCCTATTAAAAGTATCGAATTTGGCTCATCTCGTACTATGAGATTATAACAATGTTACTCCGCGGATATTGCTTAGAAGGTTACGATAGACCGCTAATTTCAAACATGCATTGCATGTTTAAGGAAATAGAGATCATTTCTTTACAAAAATGGAACCACATGTATTCCGACTTTCTCCCGGCTTTTTTTTTTTCACATACGCAACTATTCGAAATTGAGATCAAATACGATCCAAATTGCTACGTTTTGCGCCGAACGGCACGCTACCATTAAATTAGCGAACCAGCAATAACCTGCACAGAACATCGCGTCTCCCCTCGTCAATCTCGCGCACAAATATACGCACGTAATAACATATTTACTTCCTCATTACATCTCTCCAAAGCTCCGATGCAAGATCCTATTCCTATTCCTAACTGCACAATATACTCGAGTTTACATGTTGTATGTCGTCATAATACGGCGGAGTTGTGGCAATCTTGCGGACAATAATTTTATTAAGACATCGACCCTGCGGTTCTCACGATTTACTCGGAGACAAACATGGAAATGGATGGGCGAGGAAGTAAAAAAAAGAAAGAAGGAGGAAAAAGATACCTAAAGACGGTGATATCGTGATACTACTTTCTTCTGGACGTATTATCTACCATGCCGATGATATCATTATTACGGCGAGCGTAAGTGGTGTTTATTTTTGAATTTGTATGGCTATTAATTCGAAAAGAAGGAATAGAAATCTAGATGATTCCGTGCGATGTACGGTTCGACGTGTCGTCGTCGTATATGAACGTACGTAGATGGTTATTTAAGCTGCTGTTGTTGATGGTTTACGTAAGGTATTATTTTATTGTTAATGGTATATGCTTAAGGTTGTGCTTAATACGGTAAATGAAAAAATCGTGTAATGTAATAAGTATAAAACGGTAGTAGTAGCTGTTAGCTACTGTCGTACATAATTCGTTATTCGACCGTGTGAACGTGTGGCTAGACTTCCAGAGATTACAAGAAAAAACATTAACTGCACTTTAATTTACACCTTAGTCTGTATTATCTAACATAACGCAGTGCTTAACATTCTATACAGCTTGTTATTTAATTGATTTTAGCATTGAACTTAATTAATTTCTAGATTCCAATTCCCAGATTTGTCTATTATGGAGATTCATAAATATTATACGAGAAAATCTCTTTCTTTAGTATTATTTTTATTTAAACGCATCGTGCAGCTCTGGTAGGCGTATCTAAGCAGTGCATTTTTGCATAGGTGCCTCATAGGAAACAGCACGGTAAAAAATATTACCTCGTGTTGGTGGTTCCTTTACATTAGGTCTTTGGAAAATTTTTCTCACGCCTGATTTACCTAGTTAGAAATATAAGAAGAGGAATTTAGATAATTTATTTGGGTTGCTAGATCAGATACGGAGAAGATTTCTTAGATAATTTAAGTTGTGCTTAATTACCCAGTAGCGGCTTGTCAACTGAAAGTAACAAATTAATCTTCAGAAGTTTCCCCTAATTTTACATTTTCGAAGAATATTAAAAAGCAAAAATGTCTGCCTATACCATGGAAGGAAAGTTATACATGGTGACATATTACATTTAAGGTTTTTCGAACAGAGGAGTACGTGACAATTTTGCAATAGAATTTTTCAAATCGTACGACTCTAGATTGAAAAACTATTTTGAGAACTTACAACAATTTTATAACTCATAGATGCGTAATTTTAGAATACAATCAAAAGAGAAAACGAGGAAATCGTGTTGCGACTGAAAACATGTGCTTAGCAATTGAGGAAGAGACTTCCAAGCACCAATTACAGCTTTCCAAAAGTAGTTGCTAGGAAGCTTTGTGAGAAGAACGATTTAAAAGTTATAAGCTGCACAACTTTCAGTAACTTCTATTTCCCCGAATGGAATTCTGCGAGTATTGGATAAATAGAACTAATGAAAATCCAAATGTCCTAAATCTAATTTTTTACTCTGATGAGAAAACATTTGTGGTTAATGGAAGCATCAATAATCTATATACTAGAATATGGTCGAGAGTAACCATCATTTCTTCTAAAGTAACATGCGCAAACTGACCCAAAAACATGTGCGGGGAGAAATAGTTGGTAATCATATTATTGGGTACTTTTTTTTATAGAGGAGTAAAAAAATGCTTCCAACTGTTAACTAACACAACTCTTCTAACTATAGAAAGAACTCCAATAAATGGCAGCACAATGGAGTACATAGTACACGAAAAAAAATACGGATTTTAAATATTTATTTTCCTCATGAATGGATTGGGTCGCTTGAAGGTTTAAAATGACGAGTGAGAAGCCCAGCCTAAGGCATGAAAACCAGAATACTTCGAAATTAGTGTCGGGTAGCTGCAAAATATAAGACATTTTCAAGGTTTTCTTTAAACTTTTTTCTAGATTTTGGTTTTTTGTTTTTTCTAGAGTTTTCTTAAACGTAAGAACTGTCACAGTAGAGGAAATAAAGATTTCTGACTTTTAGCGTTGGTAATTTTTATTTTATTGTAAACAATCAAGTAACACAGTTCATCTTAATATAATAACGCCCCTTATCAAAGTCTACTAATTTAAAAGAAACAAAGATGAACTAAAATTATTCAGTAAACTCTTTGTTTAAACATTAGCGATTTTAACGCCTTTAAACTTGTAAAATCTTGTAGAACATGCAAATGTACCAACAATTATCCAAAACGCAAAGTGGAAAAACCATTGATACAAGGTGGAGTTTTTATCATGCTACCTCCTACAGGACACCTATAAAAATGTACTGTATATAACGCAAAACTGCATATAACGCATAGCTCTATATAAGGTAAAAACTTCCGTCTTCCCATCCCCGGTCCTTATTACGGGATGGTGAGACCCGATCGTCTCGTCCCGTACTAACAACACTGAGGGCGCTGTTAATTACGTCATAATATTCTAATATATTTCGGGCTTTTTACATTCTTGATATAAAAAGCACGAAAGGTGGTTTAATTCTCTTATTTCTTTAGTTATCTTGTGATACTGCATTATTGTTTCCGTTGTAGAAATTTTTTCTATTTTTCTGCCTGTATGTGTCTTTTCATTTTATATGATAGTATCAATTTTTTTAAGTTTAATCGTTCGTTTTATTTCTTGCTCTTTACTTCTGTTGTTGGCGTCCCTTTTTCCATCGAGTAATATTATGTTCCATCATCCTTGTATTTCTCTTTGTTGTATTTAAAATCATATTTAAAAAATTCTTAATGTAAGATAAGGTTCCATACTTTGTTTGTAAATTGCCAAACACAGAATTTGTTCGCCTACTTGTAGGAAGATATAAAATTATTCGTCTGATTATTTAATTATCCTCTCAATATGGAGCCAAAAGCGCTCTAACGCTATTTTAATTACACACTAACAGAAGGCCAGCAAATTGTATTAAATAAGCACTAAATGTATGTTTGCGAAAAACACTTAACGTTTCCATTGAACTACGCCCGCAGTTGTTTAAAAACAAAATCGATTTGCTTAAATGGAACGCCAATGACTGTTAATAATAATAGTTTGCTGAAAACAAAATGTTTCAAGTTAGCAAGGATATACACGTTTAAGTTATTATCCTTTTTAAATTCCAGCTTAAAGCTGCTTAAAATTAAATTAGTCATGTAATAAGGTAATTTATGAAATAAACTAACTCCCAAAAAGGACTCAATTTATCTTTTTTTTTAGGCAGAATAGAAATAACTATATTCAAATACTCAAACTTTTTACAAAAATTCTTCAAAAAAGCTAATAAATTTTATATAACATGCATATGTAACATAGCAGACGACATAAAACAACAAATAGAGTAAAATAGAAATAGATACTATGATATGAAAAATGAAGGACTTTTGAATGAAGGAAAATTAAAAACACTGCAAAATTCTTCTTTGTATTTCTCTTCTTGTAACTCTTCGAATTTTATCGTGATTTAAATTTCTAAAACTCCCATGCACTCTGTTTATCATGTCTTCCCTACTCTCACCGGAAGTTCTTTGACTTGATTTTGATCTCTTGTACGTCCCCGGAAATAAGAATCAAGAGAACTAAGGTTGGGAAATCTAAAAGACCAAACTCATGATCCATTGTGACCAAACCATCGATCTTTAAAAGTATTTTCCTGATATAAAGTACATTGAAAATAGCTCTCTCCGATAAATATTTAATTCATCTGCAATATCTTTCACTATTTAAGTACTACTTACATATAGGGTAACCACAGGTAACCTTTCGGTAGATTTTGTCAGAACTAAGCGATTATTATTATTTTTTCACGGCTAACTGTTACAAAATGTTAATTGATAGAAATAATTATTTAAGACTCATAAATTTTATGAGACAGGCGTAGGGTCATCATTTAGCGATTGCGTTTTCGCTCACGATGGTGTACTAGGGAACTCTTTGAGGTACTTAATAAAATGGCCTCTAAAATAACAAACCATTTAGAGGCCATACAGAGACGAAGATAAACCAATTATAAATTAAATCTTAAATTCTGAACACTCGGTAATACCAGAAAATATTAAATTGTCATTGTATCAAATGTAACCGTGGACTGTATCATGGTTAAACGAAAATTCTACGTTTTGTCCACCAATTGCAGTTGATTTTCGCCTCTGGCATGGTTACCACGATCAACTGCTTCCCGCTCAGTTAGTTTCGCCTCTGGCGTTGAGTTACCGTGCTGACTGTTGCCTACCACTTTTCCTTCTCCTAACGAAGCCCAATATGATTGTGGGCGAAACGTCGAGTTTTCGTTTAACCATGACATGGTCCGATCCCGGAACGCCTTTAGTTTCAACCGACTTTAACCGTGGAAGCCTACGTTATTATTTCAATTCAAAACTAGCTGATTTTATAAATGGGGGCCTTAATACAAGTCATTTCATAACAATTTAGAGAATCTACAAAAGCAATAAAAAGTATGTCATCACACTTCCGGTATAACCGGAAGTAATACAAGTCTAAAAATAATTATACAGCGAATGCGCTACGAATTTTAGGAACTAGGCTAAGATGCTAACTGCGGAAACCATTAATGAACTGGTTGCACAACAATTAATTCTTCTTTAATTGTTTCGTATCTTTAGAAGTTCATTACTGGTTTAAGCTTAACATAAGCACATTCATGTTAGTCACAGTCTTTTTCTGAAGAACTTATTGTAGGGTTAACACTAAACGCATTAAGTAAAAGATTTAGGAACATTAGGAAATTTCGACAATCCCATTACTATTAGACACGATGTCCTACACGACGTCCGAGAGCTTATTGTTAATACGTAATTACGGCCATCCCGAGGCTCGTTTATCCATTGTCCGTGCTTACGGGTCCGCGGAACCTCCGTACCGCACCACCTACCCAAAGCCGACCGGCCGCCACCGTCGGACCTCGAAACGATACGTTTCTAAGTGACATATGCGCGTTGATTTACATATGAGCACTATGTTAATGGATTAGCTAATTGTGGACAGTTGGCGGCACTGCATCACACTACGTCACGTCGGTGTATCGCTTGTCAACCGACTATTGACATGTATATTAGTATCTGGATGCAAATAGGTACGGCGTATATATCTTGTCGGTCTCTATGGTCCCGAAACCTCCGTCCGTGCATGGCCCTCTCGTTGCAACGGCGCACGTTATTACCCGTGATGCTGGACGTATTATAATTCGAATTACCGGCCGGTGTAACGGAACGTCCGGGGATACTGCCTACCGTTTTGTCTTATCCTACGAATATGCTAATTGCCGGTGTCTAACGTGACTGAATTACTGCATACTACAATTGCCGTATCTTCCTTATCGTCCTTTTAATGAATTGCTTGTGACCGGATCGGGCGGGGCGATGGTCAGCATGGAGTGTTAGGTTATGGCGATAGGTCGTCGTGTATGTGTGCCCTGGTCGGCCGGACCGGTTATGCGGCTTCGGATGGCGGGGTATCCTTCCTTGCCGGATAAATAGGACCGCGATAGCGATTCGATTTTAGCATGGCAATTATGGAGATTAATTTAGTCGTTTGCGGGAGGAGATGGTAACAAGGAGTAATTGCATCGCGGTCTTCCGCTTGCAGAGGTGAGTTAATCGACGATATGAGTAAGAGTGAGAACATGTGATGAGTGCGAACCCTGAGGATGGTATTTCTTACAAGGTAACGCCGGCAACGAGCTCGGGGTGCAGCGCTTCAGGATTTTTAGATTTTTTTTTAATATCTCGGAAATTATAACATATTGAGTTTTCTTTTGTTTAGGAGAAAATTTCAAGTGTATGAAAGATGACGGAGTCCCAGCGTAGCCTATACCCCCCGTATTTTCTTTTATTTTTTTATATTAAGGTAATTTGGAGTATATTATAGTTGTTTGGAGTATATTACATAGTCGTGGATTATTTTCGAAAAAGATAAACAACGAGGAACCGGCGTACCCCGCGCCCTCATATTTTGTATGTTTTTTTTATTTATAATAATAATAACAGTGACTTTATTTTCCAAATTTGAAATTACAAAAAGAACAACAATGGACGGGGTCCAGAAAGAAAGTGCATTATGCACATCTGCTTTGTGCCCAACTCAACAATTCACAAACTACATACATGACGTAAACAGCGAAATATCATAACAATCGCAATAAACAATATCAGGCACAAACATAGGAAGCTGAACGCTATTATCTATTTGCATCCATTATACAGATAAATTCAGCAAACGAAGGAGGCAATTCTGTGCATAGGAGGTGTCAATAATCCCCTATTCCTAATGTTAATATGGTGAACATTGAACAGATCGAAATGTTGTCTTTCTGTATAGATACATTGAACATTTGAGAGTAATTATTTTATGAAATAAGCATGCCAAGTGCAATAACCTTCTATTCCTCGTATTCAGTTCGTCGTTTTCAAGGCATAAGAAATACGACAGTATTCCGTGAATCAATTTGAGACACGAGTTCTGCATAGGTTGCTTCGAGTAATCACATCCAAACATGATACATACACCACGTCACAATAATTAAAATGTGACAAAAC
Organism: Oryctes borbonicus; assembly: GCA_902654985.2. Taxonomy (NCBI): domain Eukaryota; kingdom Metazoa; phylum Arthropoda; class Insecta; order Coleoptera; family Scarabaeidae; genus Oryctes; species Oryctes borbonicus. The sequence continues at coordinate 2,448,397 of LR736892.1, read as the reverse complement.
TAAACTGTCGCAAAGTTTAAGTTTTAATTCTCGCGAGAGAAAATGTTTATTTGCGTAGATAGCCCTTAGATTTGAATGTGCAGTGCGAACCCATCCTGAAATGTGTGACGTAAACCTTAAGTTTTTATCTATTATCAATCCAAGGTTTTTCGCCTCAGTAAGAAACTGTAACTGCATGTCACTTAACACCAGGTTAAAATTAGTTACTACTCCAAATATGTACTACAGCTATGGTAATAACAAACGAAATTTAAACAAAAGGAGGTACAAATGTATCCATCTATATAAGCTGCGAATGGCTTCAATTATTCGGCTATTACAGATTAACGAAACAAATTAATTGCTGCTCAACCAATCCTATGCAAGAGTATTAAACAATTTGAAACTACCCTAAATATGTACTACAGCTATAATAATGATAAATAAAGATTAAGCAAAGGGATGCAAATGTATTTATCTGTAAGCTACCAATAATCCAAGCCAAGTTTTACCAACTGTCACGCAAAGAAATTTAAATTAAACAAAATGAATCAAAGCGAATCCTAGAACATATAAAACTGAGATAAGAATTAAGATTGTAACATTATAAGATAACAACAACAATCGAAAAATAAGCGTAAAAAAAGTAACTGGAATATGCTGTATATATACAATAAACATAAATATATGCAGCAAAATTAAATTAAATTCACTGCTGCGATCGAAGCAGTGCATTGGTTACTTTACAGCAAACAATTTTTTTACAATACCTTCGGTTTTAAAGTGGCGACGTTGGGTGCAGTTTATCATTGGCGTAACGTTCGGTGTTAAGCTAAATCTCGCATGTGTGTAACTCGCCACGTAGGAGATAAGCAGCGAGCGACGGCAGTATTGACCAACGAAACCAATTTACAACGAACAATTTAGAAAAATACATAATAGTTAATTCCTATTACGATTGCATCGAAAACGTACTTGACGATTAACAAATATAACTTTCAATTTATCTACGCTACTGCGTATACCCGATCGACGCTTGGCTAACACTCGCTACCAACTGCACCGAACGTCCTCACTCTATATATAACACCATCCATCGTCCACACGTTGCGTCTGCCGTATTTGTCCGTTAATATTTTTAATTCTTTTAGGCTGTAGTGCTTCTCTAATAATAATGTTAGTGCCTTTTAACTTAGATTTATGTCGAAATACTTTTGATTTGTACTTATAAGAAGAAAACTTAACAATCGCTAGGCGATCATTCTCAGATTTCTTAAAACCCACTCCGTGAAATTTTTTAATATAATTATCAGTAATAATAAATAATTTGTTCGATCTCTCTTACAATTTCTTCGCCATTTTCGGTGTTTTCTTCTTTAATTCCGAATAAACGGACACTATTCTGTCGACTATATTGCTCGAGCCTGTCGCTTTTTTCATTCAAACTTGAGTTCTTCATTATTTGATTTTAAGCCTTTTATTTCGTTCTCCAACTAAGCAATTTTTGTTTCATACGCCTGCACGATTTTACTCATTTGGGTAATTAATTACCTCCGCAATTGAAGACGAGATACCAACATTAAATGAGTCCTTTTTGAAGGCTTGGATAATTAAGTCTTCATATTCAGCTCTCTGCGATCGTGAAAACTCCATTTTCACCTGATTTTCAACCAATTTTTCATAAATAAATCGATAATCGATTACTGAGTGTCTATAAGTACGCACTTTCAGCACAATAAGCGCAAAAATAAGCAACAAACTACGCAATTAAATGAAACTTCGCAACGCGTGAAACTGCACGCATTACCTTGATCTTTCTCCAAATTCAATTGAGTCACGTTAAGGAAGTATTTAATTAATTACAGTAGAGATATTGACATCCATCTGGTGATAATTTCGTTACATTCATCAACAATTTCCTGATCTCTTTCTTATTTCCGAGAAATCTTTGACAAACTTTTCAAACGATGTCTAAGTAATCTTTTCCATCAAAGAGGAAAGGTTGTTAAATTCTTTAAGTTGGATTACTTTATGTATCTACCTGTTAGTTTTCTTGCCCGAATTCTTTGAAATTTTTTTTTAGATATTGGAAACCGACACTGGTTTTATCTTTTACAAATTTCTTCCTGCTCTGAGAGAAAGGAAGTGGTTCATTCAACAAACCACGAAGTGTTGCACATTTATGTGGTCATTCAAGAAAAACATATCAGATTTGCACAATTGGCGTTTGTAATTTATTTACTTCCCGTTTATAAGAATGCTTATTTCCTTATGCATAACTGTTAATATTTGATTTTGCGCTTGCATTTTACTTTGCCTTCTACCAACATTATTAGCAGGTTGGTTGAATAATTCGAAAGGTTCAACCAATTCTATGTTGTTGTTTTAAACTATATGAAGTGTTGATACTCTTTCGATTCAAAGAATATTCTACTCAAAAGAATATAAATTTGTGTCACTAGAAATATCACTTTTCTTTCAGTGAAGTAAAAGCTTATAAAAAGTGTTTCTTTACAACAAAAAAAATGATTATTCTTTTATTCAAAGAAATATTGCTTTGAATGAAACAAACCGTTCTATCAGTGTATCTTTCCAATTCGCTTCAAACAATGCCCAAAGTCAATATTTAGTAGCATTCTAATTATTCCTACTTCCTTAAGGAACGCACTATTCTTGAGGGTTATACACCTCTACCCCATACTCCTTTTCCTAAAACTCCTCATCCTTCGCGTGCTTAATGGTGCGTGAGAGAACCTTTCAACAGACAAATTCGAAGAGAGCGGCGAAGACGGCAACGTTCGAAATTCTTCGGGGGCAACTAAGCGTGGACTTCTGGAAATTTGTCTTCATTTAACGAGACATTTGTTATTCATTATATCGGTTTTCCTGCATTGATTCGACGCCCGTCGCGCTTTGATAAAACGTCAATTTCATTAACGCTTCTTCGGCTGCAGAGGCGGCGGCAGGAAGAGGGAGGGGGCGACAAAAGGGAATATCGGGAGAAAGGGGATTCGGTCGAATTGGGGGAGGCGAATACGTTGAAGTACTACACGGAACGAAATGAAGACAGAATTGATGATGCGAAAAAGACACTCTCCTCATCGGAGTCGACTATGTTAGGATGGTTTTCTTCTCGTTCTCTTCTGCTTCTTCTCCTCGTGCTTCGACTGTCTTTTTCGACTAATGCCGATGAATGGCCGCGCGTTAAATTTAATAGTTTTCTCGTGTTTTCTTTTCTGCGTTTCGAAGGCGAAATCCGGCCTCGCGTTCGATCATTTATTCCGGTGATGGGCTTCCGGGCTTTATAAGACGGAACAATGACGCTATTACGTCGGGTTGCATTAATTACACAAAGGATCGGTCATAATCGATTACCTTGGGGGAGATCGCTGTTAGTAATAGTAATGGTGACAATCGAAACAAGCATATTGTGTTAATGATATGTACAGCAACACAAGCTGCAAAAACAAAACAAAAAAAACAAAAACAAAAAAAACAGCAGCAAACTTGATAAAGAGGCAATGAAATTTAAATAGATTTTGAATACAGTAAATAAATGATTAAGTTCAAAGCTGCCAATTAATAATTTCCCATATATGAGGATAGTATGACAAATACCTGTGTTAAGGAAAACAAAGCAGGTGTTTTGCATTCATTAAATTTAACTCTCGACACAATATTTTTGCAGCTTTAACACTTAGTCTATCGATTTTTATTAAGCTAACCAAATAACGTAAAACGTGAACCGCTTTCTGCCAAGCCGATTTTTCCAATTTAGAAAAACAAAGATGTCAAAGGGGGCTCAACCTGGCGAATATGGTGGATGGGGCATAAATTCGTACCGCAACTGGACTAGTTCTGCCGTCGCGTGTGTCGATAAGATGGCCGGGCCGTTATCGTAATGGTAGAGAATTTTTTTCTTTACTAGTTTCTTTAGTTCATCGTGTCCCGTGATTGTCCCTCCCTTCTCTAAATAATTAATTATGCCATAATTTTTCTGGCTGATCAAATCGTCTTCGCGTACTGTAGTGTACGTTTGTCCGAAAAGTACCATTTTGTCAACTGATCCTTGGTTTTTGGTATGTGGTGATCAACGGTTACATACCGTTGCAGAAGCTAACTGGTATTGCGCTTAAACATGTCGAAACATGCTTTGAAGTTATCACATTACTCTATTTTTGATGAGTTGTCAGGTAGTGTCACCCACCTAGCTGGTAGCTTCCCCAAATACAATTTTTCTGGAAGGATATCTTGCACACAATATGGTGAACTTTATATCGTACATATTCATCTCAATGGAACGCACTCGCTGGTTTTCAACGAAGACGGATGTTCAACTACAATTAGATTCACTAAACCAGTATCTGGTGGTAGTCGTTGCAAGTGCATGTTCCTTACAAACTGCGTCCAACTTATTTTTGATTTCTGCCCACCTTGTCCTATAGAAATAAAGAAATCGAATTTCTGGGCGCTGTTCTTTCTTCATAATTCCACAAATACACTATTCCATGAATCTATCCCAAATTTTTACAGACGGCGACTAAAGAATAATACTCACAGTCGGCAATGCAGAGCGCAAACATGGGTACTTCTCTTATCATCTTTGTATTTTGCTTAAAAATTGTGAAAGTAACATGTCAGAAAAATTTTATTTTTTGTTGGTTTTCAAAACCAGTTTTCTGTGTTGACATTATGGAAAACGAAAATAGGCCTTTATAAAAAACCGGTTTTATGAGCTAAAAATATACCCAAGCAATTAATATTAATTCAACCAATTTTCTACGAATACATGCATTTCTATTATGTTGTTACTTACGACAGCACAAACTTTGGTTATTTTATTTTTTATTGGTTTGTGTACGCAGCACATTTTGTGAATAACTTCCAAGCAATTCTCTTTGCTCTTAGAATACCAAATTGTTCTATTCAAATCTTGCTTTTTCAACTTTGAAGTCGGTTTTTCAGAAATGCTTGTTCTTGAAAAGCGATTTTCTTGAAAGCAACTACAGCTGACTTCTAGAGATGTTTGAAGTAATCCCTATAATTTTTACTCCGGATTAATAATTGTTAGTGACCTTCAAAAGGCAGTATGTAAATTTAAAACCAACATTTTGTGTGGAATAGATGGAGTCCCTTTAAAAATTATAAAAGCACTGCCTCTCAACTCTTCTCTCTGAGGGAATTTTTCCTGTAAACTCAAAGAGTGCCATTGCCATACCTAAATTAAAAAAGGTGTGATATAGATAGATAGAATTATAAAACTTTAGACCTATAAATCAATTAACATCTTTTTCAAAAATAATAGTGCTTTATCAGCGTCTGCTCTCTTCTTTTTTTGTTGAACACAAATTATTTAAATCCTGGATTAAACATGGTTTCTTAACAGGAAAAAGAAGTACTGCCATGGTTCTTTTATGAATACGTTGACTGGATCCTGCAAATACAACAAAAAACAAAAATGGAAAGCGGCTTGTTTATGGACTTGTAATTTGTACTTAACTGTACAAGGTCGGCCAAATTCGATACTTTTAATAGGGAACTTTTCGAAAGAAATTAGATAAAAACTGACCTAAGCTTCTGAAGCTCGATTTTAAAGAGAAATCGATTGGTGAAATCCCTATTTTTATATCTGCCTTAATATAAGAGATACAGAGCGTTCTCTTAAAATGTGCAATTTTTAAAAACGCTAACTTTTTTATTTGTGTAAATGCTTGATTTATATAAAAACTATGTTAGGGCGCTTTTTGACGCAGAATCCTATGCTCTAATTTTTTCTTTTTCTTTAATCCTATTTTTTGAGATATCAAGACTTGTATTTTTTTATATGGAACGGCCTATATATTTGTACACTATTGAAAAGCATATAAAATTACTTTTAGAATGATATAATACACTTGATATTTTATTTAAACAATTTTTGAATTATTTGTTTTTCTTCATTTCACATTATTTTAAGATGGCTATGGATGGTGGTAAATAAGCGTCTTTATTCGGATATTACGAGTGTTAGTGTTGGAAAACCGCAGATAAAGATTCTTAGTCCGTTGCTATTTTTAATATTTATTAACAACAGCCGGTTCTGAAAACCAAAAATTTTACGTAAAATACAAGTCTACTACTTTGCGCTGAAGATTTCCTTGTCCTAACTGACCCTGGTGTAAAATTGCTTTCCAGCACCGAAAAAGGGCTGCTGAGGAGTAATATAATACTTAACTCAACAAAAACACAAAGCATTCTTCTTAATGATTATGAACCCGATATATTACTTACTATATTAATAGATTTAATTTAGCCAATCGCTGCAAGTTTTCGACATTATCATCGACAACAAATTTAAATCGAATTACCCTGCAAATTACGTATATAATAGACTCACAATCAGGGGCGCGTGCTGTGCACAAATTCTGAATTGCTTTATAAATTTTCAAACAGTAAAGACTGCATATTATGTTTCCGTTATACGATAAAGTACTTTAATATGAGGAATTTTTATTCCACAAAGCAGAGCTACCCACTCGTTGCTGGATTCAACGTTTAATACAACTTTAAAATTGTTATTCCGTAAAAACAAGGTACTTACGGTATACGCCATTTACATCTATTAATATTTGTTGTTAAACTTTAAACACAAAAGGTTATTCAATTTTCATCCTTCCTCGACATTCCAAGCTAACAAAAACTGAAGAAGGTGTATTGCAAAATTGTATTACTTTGTTCTATCGTAGAAAGAAGGGTTTTGTTATTTATGTAATTTGGAGCCGTGTGTATGTATGCTTTGCATTGACGCTACTTCTATTTTCATTTAGAAATAAAGCATTCCTATTATTAACCGACAAAAGAAGAAACACAAGTCAAAACAATGTGATTTTAAAACTTTCCACAGTGCTTTTTAAAGGAATTTTAAGCGTTAATAACTCAAGACAAAGACAAAAAAAAAGACCATTTTGGTACAGCGAAGCATTAAGAGATGAATTTATTTCATAGAGATATGAAGCAGATTCTAAGAAATTACTTCAAGTTATAAATGAATGTAAACATAATTGTAGAACGGTACTTCTCATTGCATACCTTTCGAATTGTTTGGACGATGCGGATAAAAAAAAGGTATCATAAGTATACGAAGCTATTGCAATTGTTTTTGAAGATCATGTAATTTTTTTATTTTTCTCAATTTGAGCCTATTACAATGTAGCAAACTTTCTAACAAACTCGTCGAGCTTGTAACTCCAGCTGGTGACTTCATATATTCTGAATTGATGCGCAAGAGGACATGGGTAAGAAATTCTTCTTGTCTGTATGTCAGGTTTTACTTTTAAATTCTATTGGTTTAATGGGTTTCCATAATTTTAGCACATCTAACGTACGGGAACATCTAAAGTCCCCAATTAGATAGCAAACATTTGAGTATAGGCTGTTGCTACATTTCACAACCTAATCTCCTTTGATTCTCCTTTCCTAAACGATCCAACAATATATTGCAATAAGCCTTCCGATGCTGAATCCTATGAGCATAAGCTACAAACGTTCTATAACTTCAAAGTTTTCCATCTGAATCTACGATGCAATTTTTAGATGTTTGCTGTTCTATGCCTGCGGAAATTGTAAAATATCGAAAACAAGAGGAGGAAGGCAAGCGTTGAATAATAGGAACGGCGTGCACGCCAAGGAGAACGCAAACTGACATTGACAGTTATACAAATGAGAACTGATACACCCTTTTTCATCCGCGTCCCCATACCATTTTCTATAGATCTCTTCCTATTTGAAATATTACTTGCAACCGCCTATACTACCGGTGCGCGCGAGCTTCGTTGCAGCACCCTTCTCGCATTTCTCACCCCGCCCCGCTCTCTCGTTTGCTTCTCTGACATGCTTTTCAATAATTTCTAATGGAAAATGCAACGAAGCTTTCTTTGTCTTGAGACGAAGGCGGCCGGCGTTCTCCTATCTTTCGGATGAATGATATTCGTTCACCCGCTTTGATGAATCGGCGTTGTACAGTCGCGAGTAATAATAATTCCCATTTACCATTCGCTCAGTTACTCCTAGAAAAGGGTTTTTTTATTATTTTTTTGCTTTACAGTATCTTCAGCAGATTAAAAGTGATTGTGAGATTGGTTACTCTATTCTGCTCTATAGTAGTAGTAGGCCGTTTTACTCCACGGTAGTAGTATAGGACATCCAGAATCGAAATAGTAACCGTAAATTACTAATTTATTTAGTACTTCAACGAAATATGGATGGGTTGCCCACGTAAAGTATTAAGTTGCTATAAAGCTTTTTAACAGTACATAAGTACAATAAGTACATAAGCTTATTTTTCAATTTGAAAAGGGGCCTTACATATAGACCTTCTTAGTTTTCACATGCCAATTTTAAACCAATATACGCTTAACACGCAGAGGTCCTTCTGGGTCGTCAACCAACCCTCTGCCTTAGCATAGATTAAAACGTTTCCCAGCGAAATCGCTCTAATATCGGCAAGATGTAGCCGCTCGTCACCCAACATGGGCCGTTAGCGCTTGCACTTGCAGAGGAAGGGCTCTAGTCTTTCGTCTTTTTCAACTTGGCAGCCCCTACGTAAGAGGTCTTCCACCATCGTATAAAAGTGCCCTTTTAACCGGTAGAATCTCAACGGCCATTCAAAGTTCCGTTCTGAACAATCTCCCGTATCTGAGTGCTATTTGCCTGTTGGGATACGTCAATGTGGTACAGCGGGAACTAATTTTAACCCATTTTTCCAAGAATTTTTCATGGATGATAGTTCAGATCCTGTGTACAGTCATGCTCGAACATTTTCATTTTGGCCACTCAATCCTATTATGTTAATATTGTGTTCCAGAGATTAAGGAGAGAGTTCCACTACAGCAGATTTCACGTTATTGGTCGGTTCAGTGCTAACACTACTTGCTTTCTATCAGTAAATAGGTTGATGTTTTCGCTTCCAATCTTCAGGTCAGCTAAGGAGTACACTGTTAAAGTCAGATTCGAGATTTCCGCCTGAAAAGCAGCGACTTACATTCCTTGCAGTCATGATTCTTTTAGGTGAAATTGCTAAGAAAAGCTCTTGCTCCAGTTCCTTTATTGGTTTTGATCCGTTTACGAACAGACATAAGATGTCTTCATCGCTGTTGGTGCGTCAGGCATTTGCAGCACTTGTTATAGACAAAAGGAGGTGAAATGCTATCTGTCCCAGCCTCCACGGCTTGCAATCTATTGCGCTCATCCTCCCAGAGCTTGTGATACATTTCACTATGTCCTATAACATCGTTCTACTTTATACCATTGCAAAGCAGCCGAATCATGGTAACCATCTTCGCCGCCTTTTTGACTAACTAAGTCAGGAGACGGTGTGGATCTTAATACGTCCCTGATACTTAAACAGGTTACCATTTGTCTTAGTCTTTTAGCTACGACTGCATTTCGTACATTAAGCTACCAAGCAATCGAACCGTATGTTAACATTGGTCTGCGCATTGCGCTAGTTTTGTTGACCTTATGGTTAATGTGCGGAATCTACGATAGCCTTTTGTGGAAGAAGATACTTGAAATCTGTTCTTCCATTCGTTTTGTTTTCTTCTAGTTTAGTGAAGCACCTTTAATTAATTTATTCATCCATTAGTTGACTGGACAAATTTAATATACCGAATTACGTTATCCTAAAGCATTTTTGGGCATATCTTAAAGCATATTTGGAAAGTTAGGTGCATCAGTCAAATGTTTGAAATAATGTGGAAATCAACCTTCATTGAAGCTTTCTGGCAGGATTCGTTGTTGCAATTGTGGCACACGTGCCGATACAGCGTTCCGTTATGTTTGGTGAATCATTTGAATATAAAAGAATGGTTACAAGTTTAATACTCGTACAAGGTGTTGTTGGAAGAACAGAATGATCTTCGAAGCACTTTGACAGGTCCGGCGAAAATTAAGTGATTAATAACAATTGGATATCATGAGATAAATAGGACAAGGATGGTCGAAATTTCATAAAACTCTTTAATAAATCGCTATCTGCTGGGCTGAAAATGAGCTGTGTACAGCTGAATATCGGTACCCATAGGTAACCATCTTTTCTCTTTTTACCTCATTATGAATTACTCACATGAAGTTAACCTGGATTATTTACTTGGATATCAATTTATCCGTCTAGTCCGGAGCAACGTTTTGTCCTAATGGTACCGTTACTCGTCAACTGAAGACTCTCATTGGATGGAGGGAGTCCATGCACATCATCCAGAAAAAGTGAACGTGTAGGCTGGTCTTTCGTTTCTCGATAAATTTAAGTAGCCGTCACTATTTAAATTTATTGAGAAACGAGATCATGTCACCACTGACTTACCTAATGAGTTTAATGATCAGAACGTTCCAAGAGGCTGGAGCTCCAAGACATTGGAGTACATAGAATTTGATAATGCAGAAACAAATCTTGAGAATAATTCCTCCATCTAAATTAACACAAATTCTAATCATTTCTCGCAGACCGAACATGGCCCAGCATGGCGCTCATCGAAATTTTGCATCAAACTGTAGCGTTGAAGAGTTCCTCTTCCGCACGCCGTCAAATTATACGAGAGTAATATTTCCAATTGTCTTTAATTTCATTTCTTTCGTGTTGCTCTCGAAACGGAAGACGAAAATAGCGCGCGGAGGTAATTTTAAGTCTTTCTCGAAATTGATATTGGATATTTATGCAGCGGCAGTATATATCGCTTCGCCCTATATCGCGCTAATAAGAGCGCTACTACGAAGTTAAAATGAAGCGACAGGGCGAGGGAGGAGGTGGATCGTTTCGGGAGAAGAATTCCGACCGGCGATATTGAATGAATTTGTTGAGGAGGGAGGACGAGCAAGGGCACTTCAAATTGCGAATATTCAAAATTACGAATATATCTGTTGCTGTCGTTCTTTTGCTATTGTCTAATAATAAGGTAGGAAATGATATCGCTGGAAGGACTGAAAACAATTTTAGCTCCTCGAAATTTATAAGATATTTGCTACTTCGAATTGGAAGTCGGTAATCACGGTAATTGACCATTAGTTGAGTTGCAAATAAGCCGAACATTGGTAAAGTATTTAACATATTCTTATAACTTCCACATTTAAATTATTTTGTGATGTGTGAATTGGATGAGGATAAAAAAGTGAATTAATAACGACGGAAATAATATCCAGAGAACTGCACCGTTGTGGTTGTGGACACCTTTAAAATTTCTGCTCCTGCTGCACTGACTGGTTTTTAACAGGAGATTAAATATAAATTTCTATTCATTAGTTTTATAAGAAGGATTCCTGCAAAGGTCATCCGATCCACTACATTTAATTTTTGAAAATTATGAAGCGGGTTCTTAATAATTATAAAGCGAAGCATCTTAGCTAGTTTACTGAAGAAATTCAAAACTAAGCAGCATTGAAAATTTACCATGGTTGAAAGAAGAATACGCCTTAAAAGGTAGAAAGCAACCAGAGAGAAATTACTCGGCAAATATTGGTTACTCCTGAATGAATGAATTTTAGTTTTTGGTGGCACCAGATATTCCAATAAACTCCGGTTTCCGGAGTTAACGGATATTATTCCTTTTTTCTTTTCTTTGCCTAGATATACGCGTGTTTCACTTCTTTATGAGTCAAAAGAAAAGCTGCGATGAAAACTGAAGAAAGGATGGCGCAAAATACGCTAAATTCTTTGCATGATCACATGGTCATAGACGATGACGTTCTCGCACATATCTGTGTGAATTCGAAGTTTCGTGCTATCACTTGCAGGCGGAACCGCTGGATCCACACAGACTACCTTCCTATCGTACCGGTTTTGGAATTGAAGGCCTTTCTTAGCGCTTTTGTCTATCCTCCAATGACAGTAATCCAAATCAATTGGTCTTAGTCATAAACGTTGCAAACCTTTGAAGAATGGTTTCCAATCTTCCTTCACCAACCGTTCTCCATAGTCTAACCTAACCAGACACATTAAAACCGGTCTTAGTGAAGTGTCTAAAAGAGATTGTACTGAAGAAATTCAAAACTAATCAAAATTGAAAATTACCATCCTCGAAAGAAGAATACAGCTTAAAAGGTATAAAGCGACCAGTGGGAAATTAATCGGCAAATTTTAGTTACTCCTTATGGATAAAAAGATGAGTCTCGCCACAGCAAAAATTTTAGTTTTTGGTAACACCAGATATTCCAATAAACTAGATAAGGAATAACTAATCGACGGTATCCAAATTCTTCTAAAAAATTCTAACATGAATACCGTTGATATTCATTTTATCACGGAGGAAGAGATTAACAAACTAAAGCTTAATCCATCGATTGGTGTGGATTACATTTATATAAGTTGTACTGGTTTTTTACTTCCCCTCCTATTAGAGATATAGAGGGTGAATCGGGAGCAACGAATCAAATTCCAGCAGTGCACAGTACACTTGAAAATAACTTTAATAAACCCATACGTTCTTATCAGATTTTCATTTGTTTTGTTAATGTTCAATGTTAACTAGGGTTCCTGTAGATAGTCCAAATTTTCGTTTGTTTTCGAGTTAATACGTCTATATCTGAATCAATTCTTTCAAGTTCCAAAATCAATCAATTCAATAATTTTGTTGTTCTGATGTATGTCAGTGTTAGTATACTGTGATAGTGGTTTAGTGTTTATTTTGAAGTTTGTACATTATGTTCAGTTATAATTACGCTACAATTTGAAAAAAAATTAATCATAAAATCTATATACAAGTTAATCATCCTTTACCTGAACGTTATCAGGGTTTTTTCAGGGGAAAATCCATAATTCAAGTTACTAATATTCCCGTGTGGTATTTCAGAATTATTTTTTGATAATCCGCAATTTAATATAATTCTCACAGCCATTGTAATACACATATACTACTTTTAAAAGTAAGCTTATGAATAATGACAGCAAGGACTATGAGAAGCACAGACTGCTCCCAAACGACACATTCGTTGCAAATTTAAATATCACCAGCGCTGTGAGAGAAATTGACATATTCGTGTGAATATTTATCTGAAGTAATGTAAACTTATATTAGAGGACTCATTGTACAATTCCCGCCATATTTTAAATTATCAATAGAATATGTTTTTTGAATAAATATCACATACAAAGGCGCCTGTATATATAATGATTTTACTAGTATTCAGAATAGGATGGCTTTGTACCTGGTCTTCATAGTTCGAAGAGGTTACGCCGCTCAAAGTATTTAATAAATTCGGAAGTTCGTGGATTTTCCGTTATCACTTACGCGAAAGAAAGATTTCTTATTCATGCTTCGTTTTGATCTCTATCCTAAAAGATATTTTGCAAATATGTACCTGATTTTATCGTTTATTCTAAATTTGTGAACCAGCTATTCATAAAATTCATAAAAAAATTCACCACCATAAAGCATACAGCGATATAATTCAGCCAACGATTACTATATGACATGAAAATTGCAACACCAAAAAGGGGCGCCAGATTTTTGACCAAACCATTCAAATTAGTTATAACTTCAAAGAAAAGGAACAGAGGATTAGCACAATTTAATTGTTTCTATTAATAATACGTAATAATAAAGGTAGATCTTGGATCTTCCTCAGCAGATGGAGGAATATGGGGTTCCACCACCTCACCAACGTAACGTCGGGCGTTCGTATGAAATCCTAGGAAAACCACTAACTGACACCTACTCCCGTATGCTACAGCGCCTCATACCACAACTCCCACAGCTCCGTGCACATAGAAATTTGAATATTGCTACGTCCTCACATCTTGGTCTGATCCTCAAGTAATCGCCATGCATCCCTATAGACAATAAAGATTCACCACTGAAGACCACAATGTTACTCCACGTTCCAGAGCACTCGTAACCTACACTACTCCAAACGTTGCCGTCGATGTTAAGCCACAATTGGTAACACAAGGTGTGGTCGATAGGATTGCAAGCCGAACGGTCTCATTCGGAGGGTCACAAGATGACCTCAATTACCTAACCATAGATCGGCAATTGACATGGTACTGGAAAATAGGTCTCCCAGGGCCAATAGGTGAAGGTGGTAGTCCTGCACCTTATTAGCTCTTCTTCGGCCTTCGATTCCTCTTCGGCAACTTCTCTAACTCTCCCTAATTTACGACTGATAACAATGTACGATGATGGATTCGTTTCGATTAAGGCAATTTGCAATTTACCTAAATGAAAAGCCACCTTCGCACAAGCCAACAATTCGACCTCTGTCGAATTCGCTCAAATAAATCGGCTAAAACAAGGTACACTCACTTACATACAGTTGAAATATAAACCGAAAATCAGTCTGGTCCTGGCTCTACGGAAACTAGATCGCCTTTGTTGACTCGCCTTAGATCTTCAAATCTGAGAAATGCAGAGCTGGTACGTTTATTTTGTGATAGTTGTGGTGGCCAAAATAAATATACTCATGTTGCCCACATTTTGACTTAGAAATCAAGTCCCGGATTCTGGCTTTGCATTTCTCTGTAGGAGGCCATTCCTATTTGCCGATCTCGTTTTTGGCCGAGCACAAAAGATATTGAAGAAGTAAAATGTCAACGTTAACGTTGAAAAATGTGATTTTATGAGAAAGTTGGGCAGGTTAGTACGTTAGATGCAGACTCAAAAGTTTGAAAAGATTTTATCTGAAATGAGCAGACGGTAAAATTTAGAGGAAGTTCCTTAAAGTTCGATAAATGTGAGTTTGAGGTTTCTACCAATTTACCTAAAATAGGCAATTCTACATCGTAATTGCAGTGCCTTTGAAATAAACAGTTTTTCGTGTTTTTTCCAAAAGTACTTTATGTGAATATGTCTGACTTTGCCTGAACGCTCCTCAATTCATCCTACACACTTCTACCTCTCGAATATCCGTTCTTAACATTGAGAGTCTTCTGATATTTTTGCCGATATACCATTTACTTGCACCGTAATCCGTTAAGAATGTAAACGATTGACGTGACCTAATCTGTTGATATGCAGACACACGTTTGCCAACCTACTCTCCGAAAGCCGACAAATTTGCACCTACCATTAGGATAGACGATACATCCTGCAAACGCGTAATACCTAAAATAATCCGTTTTAGACTGCCATATACCCGATGGATATACATTGCACGAAACAACCCCCGAATAGAAAGCGGAAAGGGGAAATCAATTGCAACGGCGATGGCAGCGGCAGACCGAACAGTATCGCTAACATTTCAAACGAGCCGACCGAGCCCCCTTCCTCCTCACACACACGGTATACGAATATATACGATATATGAACGCATACGGGAAGGTAGACGGTAGGTATACATTATGCAACATCTATCAAAGTGCTGAACACGCAATATTCTCACTTAAAACCCATATCAATGCAAACAGCTAACAGGTTAGGTGTTAAACATATTAACCAAGCTTTCGGTTTTGCGGTTTTGTACCCGTGTACGCTGTCGTTGGCGCCCAGCTGGTTGTTGAATGCGCCATGCCTTCGCAGCGCACCATCATTCGTTCGGGTCGACTGTTCAGTCACAATTGCATCGTATCTGTTATTGAAGCTTTTGATTTAGCCGATTTCCCGAATATATCACGCGGGAATTGGTAAATGCGAGAACCGCCGTCGAGCGAGGCTGTTATACCGCTACCGCTAGAGCGCGTCACGATCGGTGCGGTAGCGTCGACGATGCGGGATTGTTTTTGACGATCGGTTGCGGTTGGTTTGGCGCTGATTCGCGACATGCAAATCGGTCGAATTGCGCGTCGACTTTTAACAAGAGTTATGACCATCTGAAATTGATATGTGTGCAAGCGCGGTACGCTGTTATTTTGTCTGAGTGACTGCGTGATGCAAAATTTGCGGTTTATCCTTCTTTTTGTACCCTCTATTTTGGTCTAGCAGACGTATACCGAAAATGAATAATTGTAGGTTATAAATTAAATGGATGCATGCGAATTAATTTGAAAGAAGAAAAGCGGCCTTGTGTACAATATATAGCGAAGTTCTTTCTGAAAATCGTCTATTTCTGAACACCAAACGTGACTCGAGCTTCGAAATATATCTAAAATTCACGAACGTTCTTTATTTTTTATTTATTGTTATTTTCTCTCATTGGTATTAAATGTTTCCTAACCTTCAAACCTAAAAGCAAATATAGTTAATTAAAAACGCAATTTTCATATCCTTCTCTGCTTCCATACCGTCATCCAAACACTTTTCCTACTTTCTAAATTGTATTCTTCCGACGGGGAACAGTTACAATGTTATTATTCCCAGCATCCAGGTTAGCTGTAAGTATTACCATGCATACATCAGGCAGTGTGTCAACTCGCACATGTGAACTTCCCTTCCCTGTTGTGGCGGAGAACCCAGTTTTGGACGTGGAAATTCTTTTTCTGGCCTATTATCTTTGGAGTGTGGGAGCAAGGGGGTGCTTATAAGCCCAGCCAGCAATAACTTCTTTTGCATTGCATTTCCCAAAACAACTAACGTAAAATCTCCATAAAACGATAATCGAAGTAATTTTAGACGCATCTGACTGTAATCTTGTAAATTAAGTTCGTTCCATAGTTGTCGAAATTCTCAGTAAAATTTAACGCTGTACAGTTGTTTGTAATGTAAAACATTATAATCTGCGCCCCTGCATCGCTTTCATACTGCTACGCCTAAAAATTAATGGTCTCCGTTTGTATTTTTGGAAAGGAAAACTACAACAATTTCCTGTGGTCCCAAAACAATTGTTGTCGCGATTAATAAACGAGTGAGGTGTCGCTAAATTTGACTTTGAGTCTATCTGTCATCGAGGTAACTTGTGCTGGTTATATTTCCAATTTCAAGGTGTAAACCTCAAGAATTTTTTAATTGCATTTCAAAGGTTAACTCAGGTTTGGTATTCAGAAATAGCCTTTTTTTTTTGGTTTTAAAATTTATTTGTCTCTTCTGGTTAAATTTAAATTGCCGAAAGAGCTATTTAGAGACATTTATCTTAATTAATCTTAATTAATTTGAACAAAAATCATGGCTTTCTAAAATTTCTCAATTGTTCCCCCCACAAAAAAAATTATAATATATAATATCTTAACAAAGTCACATAAGAAACAAGTGGTTCGAGTATTTTTGGATTTATCTAGAGCTTTCGACGTTCTTACTAGTTAAACTCCGGATTATGTCTTGGATAGGTGTTATGTACAAATTATTAAGCTCTTACTTAACAAATCGTGTGATGTGCACAAATAGTAACACAATAGCGTTTGTTATACAGTAGTTAATATGTTCCATTACGTGGTCATCCATCCAATTTTTGAACGAGCTTTGGCAACACAGATACTGATACACACAAATAATCTTCCCTTAATCTTTGCTAAGGACCAAACATATTTCTGTAGAATACTCATTTCTGCAGTAGTAACTATTCCCTTTGATGAAGTTGTTTCTTATTTTTTTTAGCGGGAACGTAGACGTAGATTTTTCAATTACTTTCGGTTTCTGCTATTGTCTCAACATACCTTGATGCTTCGCAAATGCATACGACTGTCGTTTTTTCGGAAATTTCCCTGTCAATTGGAAAAAAATCAACAAAATCACAAAAGAAATAAAATTGGTACGTAACGGTTATAACAATAAATGTATTGTTACAATCGTTGCGTATCAATTTTAATTTCTTTTGGTTGCCCTAAATGCAACATTTTGCATTTGAGGAGAGCAAGAAATTACTCAGGGTAGGGTTATCAGAGGGAGAGATAGATTTGCGATGCTTTGAGAATAACTAAAGGAAAATATGACATATCAGGAATGGGCGCCGCGTATTTTAAGGAGAAATGATTTTAAGGAACGAGCGGATAAAACTACAACAAACGCAACGGGAAGTTCAGGAAATTCTGCTGTCTTATAGTTTAACTATGAGGTACAAATTTAATTAAGCAAACGAATGCTTAAAATTTCTGCAAATGGTGATTGGCGTGAAACAAAAGAAAACAAAGAAAATCTACAACTATCTGAAGGCGAATGGTTACCAAAAATGGAATACGTAAAGACATATATTCAAATAAATATTAAGTGACAATACACTAGATCTAATTAAACAAAAAAAATTGAGTTTAATAGTTTCTGAAAATATATAAAATAAGTGATATTTAAAGCGGAAGGCTTCAGATAAATATTTGTTATAAATATTCTGCGCACATAGTGGCTAAGAAAAGATGATAAACTTTAGAACTAAAAGAAATAAGAAACATTAAATACAGTACTTGCTAAGAACAACGTAAATCTAAATAATTTGATAAATAATAATAAGTAAAGCGGGAAACTACAGCGAACGTACCAAGCTCCAAGTAGTATTTCGGTTACCAATCGCCAATATGCTCGCTCTAGCATGGCTCGACACGAGAAATTAACAAAATTAAAAAGGAAATTAAAAAACTATGCAAAAGATATGAATTCACCTACACAATGTTTTCCAAAAGTAAGTTGGAAGGTTCCGATCAGTACAGCAAATACAACGAGTATATGGAGAAGCAAAAGCAGTTGCAAAAGTATATATCGCGTTCTATTACAGAAAAGATGGTTTATACGCCAAGCAAATTTGCACGTTGGTTTATACAGCCGCCGATATTGTTCTACAAATTTGCAAAGCGTCATACTTTCTTTGATATTGAATCCGACGATTCCAACGATATCCGAAAAAGTTAACTTGAACATCTAATTTTTCCGTAATAGTATTAGGTAGGCAAAATTTAACACCCCGTATAATAGACAGAAAACAATAGAGCACAAATAAGGAAGGAAATATGACGAATCGTTCGACATCCTGCAAGGGACGATTCGCATTTTACTAATGTACATTTGGAACAATGATCCTTCGATCCCCCTTCAATGCAACAGAAGCGACGCAGCCGTTGTCATACAGCCCGGAAGACACCACCGTCTGCTATTAGTGAAATATTCAGGCAATCGGAATATTGATTTTGCAATTTGAGGGGTAACAAGAGGAGGAAAGCAAGAGGAAGAGGACGAGCTGGTGGAAGCCGCCCCACACCAGAAACCACAACAGAGGAGAAAAAAGCTCCGACGCGATGCCATCCATCCCACGATCATAACGGCGGTGAGGCCGCGTCGTATTTTTCAATCCGCCAGATTGAATGTCTTTTAAATCGCCTAGCCGAGGCGATTTTTCATATTTTTCCTTTATCTTTCGCCGGTTTGGGCACGTCGGTCGTAGCTAACGGGCTCGTTATGCGGAACAAATGCTTCCTTCGATTATCTCTGATGTTTAGAGGTTTTCATTTCTTTTCCATTTAGAGGTCTAAATCTAAATTTGCGACCGAACCACAGGGTGCTGTGAATTGGTAACTTATTCATGGCATTTTTTTTATAAATCAAGTAATTG
Organism: Oryctes borbonicus; assembly: GCA_902654985.2. Classification (NCBI taxonomy): domain Eukaryota; kingdom Metazoa; phylum Arthropoda; class Insecta; order Coleoptera; family Scarabaeidae; genus Oryctes; species Oryctes borbonicus. The sequence continues at coordinate 2,429,050 of LR736892.1, read as the reverse complement.
TTTTTTATCTTTATTTGTTTGCTTGTCTAACAAAGGAAGGTGACAGTCACCAATCGGATTTGTGGGACAGATTTGTGGGACCCATCGAGTGTTGCAGCTTTTCGTTTCGGTGGAATCTCACGTTTAGGAGGTGAAATTTCGACAGTTTTCGGATTTTTGCAATTTACACCGTTATTACTAAAAAAATAAAATAAAAGTATTGGTCTACCAGACGCGCGAGGATAAGATTCTTTGCCCACCTCTACCACTGTCGCCTCACTCTTTTGCAAAGGGATTGAAGGGAAGAAGGTGAAATACGTACATCGTCTCTAATTCATCCTCGTCATTCCTAGCTTCCCTTAAAAAAATCAAAGGGATATTGCAGTTAAAACGAAGAAATCCGATAGTGTCTAAGAAGACAAACAAATTTGTAGGACGACCATATAAGCAAAACACAGCGGAATCAGAAACCGGAAGGATGACAAGAGAATCTCACCTTCGCATTTAGAGACATAAATTTTATTTTTTTATTCGTAAAGTACAAAAATCTGAAAGAGAGACGGGAATTAAAAAACTTAAACGAACATTTGCTTTAAGCTGAACTTTGTAGAACTTAGTAACTGCTTGTGTCATGGACCAAGATAACGTTCTAAACGGTTTAAACCCAAGAAAATTAATGAGATTTTTGGTTGTAATCTTGAAAAATAGTAATTATTTAAGATTAGTATGATATAGTTAAACTGCCAAAAAATATGTCTTTAACAAGTAAATTTTAAGAAAATGTATATTGAATTATATGCTTTTAATTTGAAGCCTACTTCTAATTATTTTCTTATAAAAAAAGCATACCTGTATATCCGACTAAACGCAACGAAATCGATCGGCATCGTCGAAATTAAAAAAATTGTTAATTAAACCGGCAATAAACAAGGAATTCTTAATTGTAGAATCGAAAAACTAACCGGGCCAGTCATCGTATAAACCATCATCTCAGAATAAAAGAATAGAGAAAGCAAAGATCCCAACGGTGAGAGTGTGGAAAAAGGACAGAGGGCGGCGTGTACACAAATTAACGAGAATTAGATAAATAAATAATTAGTTAAATTCTTCTGTAAAACCGACCGGCTACAGGTAATAAAAGTCTTGTACATCGATAATGTCAGACCCGTTCGGATTTCGTGGTGTGTGTGTCATTAGAGGTATCGAGAGGATGGACACGGAGTCGTCGTGAAGGAGATAAAATCTGAAATATTTTCAGCTACTGTGGAGCCCAGATCGTAAATACTGGGATATTAACTTTTATTGATGTTCTGTTACACACACGGTTGTACGGAGCATGATCAGAAAGTTCGAAGGTAGTGGGCATAAATAGATGTGTAAAATATACAGGTTTGTCCTCTAACGAAAAATTTATTTTTTTACGGACGACGTTCGTTAAACAAAGAGTAAAATAAAAAAGTTGCAAACAAGCGAGTACCTGTTCCTTCCACTTCTATCTTAGGAGCCGAATATCTACCAGCTGAGTTAATTATAGAAACTAGCTTTTAAAGCCTCAATAGAACGAAAATGAATCTACTAACTCTATTTCTACACTACAGACTTGAATTCAAACGGTTTCTAAGAGGTAGCATCAATTCCTAACCTTTATTTGTTGATTCCCATCTAATCACATTAAAATGTAAAGGAACTTTGTTAATTAAATAGACAAAGACATCAAACAAAACTTAGATTTCGCGGTGAATAATTGTTTAAACTTGATTTCCTTTTCTTTCTGAGATTCTTATCGTTAGCGCTTAATTTTCTGCAATTTTATCAACATTTTTAGTAATTTACAGACTCTTAACTCTTAACTCCGATAGCATTTTCTGGAGCTATTAAAAATTACTGCGCTTACAAACATTATTCACTGCATGTGTGCTTATAAGCTTTTTAAAGATGATTCGATCTCAAAAATGGTTGCGACGTTTGCTTTGAAATTAATATAACAATGTAATATTTGAGTTCTTGTTAGGACCTGTAGAAAGATTGCTCAAAAACAGTCTCGAGGGTTCAACGAAGACTTGGGCATCACACGGAAGCAAGTTCCTGGATAAACAAGGAAGATCTCTAACAAAGAAAGTCATTGCCTTGTTCAAGAGGAAGCATATATTAAGATATTGGATAAGAAAAGTGCCTAAAAACGTGAGTTGCTCGGAGTTTTCTTATGCCCAAGTTAAAAAAAAAGGTTTGGCTGAAGCTTTTGAAGGTCCAAAGTGTTCTAGACAGGAAGGCAAAAGACCGTGTTACTGCTAAGATTAAGAAGGAATTTTGTTGAAAAATCTAAGAGTTGGATCATGGACGTGTTTCAGCTGATTTTTTTGCATCGCCGGTTCGCGTGGAAATGTGGAGGAGAAATTTAAAACAACAAATTTCTCCGAAAATTCCTCGTTGGACAAGTTATTTGCATTTGTGGGAAAAGGAGCAACGACGAAGGAGGCACGACGAGCGTAATTAAATCCTATATTTACATCAAAGGATATTTAAAGCAAAGATTCCTGCCATACATAATCCAACATCTGGTGTCCACTTTCTTTTAACCCGGCCTCGCAACTCCCCCATTACAGTAAGGCAGTAAGAAAGAAATAATGTTCTTTTGGTACCTCGAAAAGCAAATTCACCAAATTGTCCAAAACTCAGGGTGTTGAGGGAAATGAACGAAGAAAACCCGGCCAGCGATGTTAATGATTTTTGACGAACGTGATCGGCATCAACCCAAGGGTATCCGAAATTACCTCAAAATTCCGAAGGGTAATCGAGGCAGTCCCGGAAGAAATAAGGGGCTTTATAAAGAACAAATAGTTTAAAACATGGAAAGATACCCTGTTGATCGTAAAAAAAACGGCGGTTATAGAAGGCAGGTTTTTTGAGTTTTGTGATGATGAACAATTTTTTCAAAAAACTGGAATTCAAAGCTTCTTGCTCAGTATACAATAACAGTAGCTATTGAACGATAAATTAAGTACCATTGCTACAAACAAATGCTGAATTTAAGGGAAATTCTAATATTTCCGTCTTTCTAAATAGAACTTTCGAGCATTACTTCGTAAAACATACCCTTTTTTTGACACGCAATTGAAGATAGTAGTGTTGACAGAAGAAGTGACCATCATCTACGGACCATTCCACATGCAACTATCTTCGTCTCGCGTCGTCCTATCTTCCTCATCTACACTGCCTTCGACCGTTTAAATTTCGAGAAATAACAACAATAAATGTTTGAATATTATGACAGTGTTAATAATTTTATGCTCACGATGATAAAAGGAAGATTGCTCTTTATCATTTCGTCCATCTCCCCGTCCTCTTCTCTCGTCCGTATTCCCAGCTTTCCGTAACCATTTACCGTACATCTTCACCGCTTCTTCGCTCTTACTCCGGCATATACATATATTCCTCCGTTTATTATTATTGTTATTATGGTGTCCGTATTTCAGCTTCCACTCTTTTCTTTTTCTCCCCCTTCCATGCTTGATTCTCGCTCATATTTCGATGATGCTAACCAGTCAATACGGGTGCCAGAAATACCTTCTTTTATATACCGCATCTGCGGAGATATATCCTCAATATAAGAAGCGATGGAGGAAGAAAGATGGAGAAACTTCAATAATGTTCGTATTTTATTGACTCTCGGTTTATTGTTTTTGGAAATCTGTGTTTTAGATGCGGGTATAAATATTTTTAGATGATCGTATGTACCTGCTTCGGAAGGCTATCTAGATGGGTTTGTATGCGACCAAAAGCATCGAGTAAATTCCAATATTATCTTTGAATCGGCAAGTATCGAAGAAGTTTTTGTACAAATGCGTGTAAATTACAAACAAAATATACGATGAAATGGTAGAATGTTGGCAAAAATAGTGTAAAACTGATCAATAAAAATAAATACATGTTTTTGATTAAGATTTTTTGATGTAAAGGCACGATCAGGAACTTATATCTTCATTTCACATATCCACAGCATCTCCTTATGATCACTCTTACGTTGACTTCCGCTCTTCTAATGACTTCCAATCAATGTCAGTAAGTTGATTACATTTTCATGTTAAATACCATTCGTTAAACTTCACTTTTTTCATGAAGAAAATTACAAGAATGTTACAGCTTTCGTCAGCGAACATGTAGAACACTTTAACAAGGGATTCTTAGCACAAAAACGCGCTGCCGACGTAGAAGAAACTCACATCTTTACTCTAATAATGGCTTCTTCATTTTATCTATTAAACAAGAACTTAAATGTTACTATCCAATTATGCTTTGAGTCGACTAAACTTTAATACATTTAAATATAAAATATTGAAATATTCCAATAGACCACAAATTCTACGAAACGATAAAATCCCTTAATTCACTTCCTACTTGCAAGGATATTACGCCACTTTATATCCGAAATCGTCATAAACCATCAAAATGACATCAATATGTTCGTACTCACGAATATGAGGGCTTAACGGGGCGAATGGGGTGGTGCGTTTGGCGGTAGGGTAACGCGGTTCGCTTATAGGTACCGCTAGGGATCCATAAAGGGATCGAACTTTCTAGGATCTCGCGATTTTAGGGGCCGATTGTCGGTCGCGGTCGGTAAACCAAAAACAGATCGAAGTAGGCATTCGAGGCCTACTAGATCGGCCGCCGTTAAATGTCGTTCCAGGCCATTTGTAACTTTGTTGCTTCATTTCCTTCCGCACTGCCGAAAGACCGAACAACTATTCCGCAATATCGCTTGCCATCTTCTCTCTTCCTCCGCCCCCTCCCAGTCTGTCCTTCGCGAAGTAAGCACACACGCCTTGGTGGTCGCGATGAGCACTTCGAACCTGAAAGGAACTCCTTTGCCGCCCCCTCTGGCGTTGTTATCTCTTTGTGTGTATTGTTCCGGAGATTCTCATGAGACTATCCTATGAAGATGTATTTGATGTAGGATTTATTTTTGATTTTTGAAACATTTGGATATTAAGAAGCTAATTTCAGAAGAAATTACAAAAAAAAACTATTAGCCCCATAAAGTGCGCTTTATGCCATAAATTTCCATATCTCTGGCAAGGCAGAATCAATACCATTGCCCCCATCCGCTGCGTCGCCATTGTTTTCGACACAATTTCATTGAAATCTTCATATTTTCTCCTTCTCTCTAAGATTTGTTCGCAATTACGTTGCCTTAGTTCTACGAATCAATTTAGAATTCGCTACTCTACCGAGCTTTCTTCTATCTGTTTTTTTTTTTGAAAGAAATTAGCTAATTTGTCTAGTACGTCTAGATCATGTACATATGTAAATGTATAAAAGGGAAATGCTGTTCCCATTTAAAAATCTACATACGTATCGCAAATACGATTATCCCGCACTAAAAACCGAACGTGGAAAGAAGTTAAAATTACGTTAAAAATTAAACGTCGCCTCCGACGTTAATATTCATAAGACGTTAAGCCGAAACGTTTCCGCGGAGCACCTCTCGCAAAACGTTATTGAATAAAAGAAAAACAGGCGCGTACACATACACACGCGTCCTTACAGCCACCGTACACCTTTCCGTAGCATTAAAACACTATACACGCCGCGCCAGCATCATCTCCATAAAAAGAGATGTGCTGACATTATATTCTTGCCGTGAACGCGACCGCAACGTCTGCATAAACTTCTATACGATATATGCGCCCCGAACGTTGTAAATAAAGTATGGGACGGACACATTTTGGATTTTACGTAAGCGGAATTGTGGACGCTTTTAGGACCGGCACCGTTAACTGAGGATGTCATGTGAGGAGCAAAATTTGGATCGACAAAATATTGCTAGGATTTTTTATTATTTACAACGTTTGTTTCCTTATTCAATAGGTTCTACAAAATCTTTATATTAAAGAAATAGATGGATGAAGTCAAGTTAGAGATAATACTCTTTATTATTTACGCATATCTCCCTTCAATGATAATTCCGGGGGAACAACTAAATAGCTCTTCTTTTCCCCATTTCTTTACGCTCAAATGCTGTTATTTGAATTCAGTTGTATCGTTGCCATGATTTCAAATTAAAAATTATTGAATGAGAAGTCGTCAAATTCAGTAGTAAAAGTTTAGGTAGGCTGAGTACTCGAATGATATTAAAAAAAAATATATCTTCGAAATGAGTATCCTAGTTGGGCGTGGTTTAATAAATGCTATCGCAAACAAATGAGCGAAAGGACTCTAAACAATCCCTTTGTATAGTTTAAAACGTTAATATTCGTTGTTAATTTCCATTGCAGAAAGGGTGTCTAGGGGCACTTCCGGACATACTGACCTTGAAAAATAAATTAATAGGATTTAAGAAAAACTAATTTCTCCATTTATAGCATTGCACAAGTTCACATCGTTATGAGAATCAAGATAAGTGGAGAGGTCAACACGTGGCAATATGGAAGGCGTTGGGTTAGTAACTGCGGCAACAAAAAAAAAGTACTTCACTTATACTAAGACAAAATTCAAGACTTAGAAGTTATTAAAACGAGTGAGTAATACAGCCATATTACTTGGACTAAACTTGAACAAATTCGAACGGGTTTGTAAGACATTCGCATTCAAAAAGGGAATTTTCCATCAAAATAGCCAAAAAATTCATTGAATGTGACGCACAGGATACAATAAACAATTCTAGCTTCCAAAGAGTTTACCAATAACAACGCCAGAACTTTGAAGTGTAACACTGGCAACATTACTTGGAATATCACTGCCACTGCCAAGCTCCCACAATTGTTTTCAATAGTGTTTAGCAAGTCACTATGGGAAAATACACTATTTAACAGCGAGTAGAAATTAAGATTTATCAGCAAACAGTGCAGTTCGATAAGCCTTTCGTGCATTGCGAAAAATTTACGTTTAAACTGAACACTCCATTTATCGTCTCGTTAAAAAAAATTAAACGAAAAGGGTTAGCAGCGGACGAATCTACATCCTTGCGCCATCAAATGGACACGCTCAACAGCTGCTGGAAGCCAGAGTGTGGAGAGGTGATCCTAATAATTCGCCTGTACAACGACGTTCTCAAGAATTCGGCTCTTCTCAGACGACCACCTACAGAATGTTGCGTCGTGATCATCACTTGGGAACTTCTAAAATTCAACTTGCTCAACAACTCAAATCTGCTGATAATCGTGTGCTTTGGATTTTCGCGACTTGAATTCTGGAGCAATTGGAAATCGATCGAGACTTTGATCCAAAGGTCAAGTTTTTGGGTGAAGTGAATTACTGGCTTAAGGGATTCGTGAACAGAGGAAATTATAGCATTTGCGCTGAAGAAAATCTTCAGTTACTGTTACTGTTTGGTGAGGCATTTGGCCTCATGTAATAGCTGGCTCTTATTTCCTTGTTTGTTCTCGAACATTACAGAAATGTTATAACAAATATAAATATTTGTTGCCCCAAGTGTTAAATGTTACAATACAGACCAAATAAAATGATTTTGATTATAGCTTGTGAAGGGATGTACCAAATCACTTTCCTGTTTAATTAACAGAAGGTTCAACTTACGGAACATCCTTCACATTTCTAAAGATTCAGCTAAATCAACTTAGAAAACACTGACATCTTATGATTAATCTTTAAGCCACACAAAAGCCTTTCACAGAGGAAGAACATACCCCACACCGGCCCTAAACGTTCTCTTCCCAACGCTTCACCTTTTCCGTTTTCGTTTCCCATTCCCCTGCGTCTCCCACTTTTATCTATTCTGAAGTTTTTTCCGTGCCTGCGCCTCGTCTACGCTGGCCATGAATTCCATGACGTATTTATATAATTCCGACAAAACTAAATATACAAACGTTTGGCGGCCATACGTGACTCTATATCCTTAAAAGTATTGAATAATTCCACACAAGCTGATCCCGCCGGCTACGAGAATCGCTTAGGTTCGTTGTGTTTTATTCATGGCGGAGTCGATTCCTGCCGCCGTTCTTCGCCGACTTTCCACCGTCGACGCAGCGCCGGAGAACTGGAGGAGGTCGCATAAACCGGGAGAAATATAACAGTTAAACGCGTAGAAGCCGTTTGAATTTTTACTTATGGGCTCGTATTCCGTATTCGTTCCTTTATGCGGGATGGAGAGAAAGTTAACCTCAAGGTTCGTGAATATTTTGTTCCTTCTGTAGCGTGTATCAAATTAAGTCACGAAAACAGTTCTCTTCCTATAAACTTAAAGGAGAATAAGCTTGGTGTGTGGATTTACCAAGTGAATTTCAGCTTTTACATATATCATTTTAAGCCATTGAAGAGGTAGAAATATTCATTTGGTCGCACTCAATTGGCGGCTACTTCCAAGAAGGGAGAAAAGTAAAGTTTGCCGTGAGCTTTACCACCATTAATCAATTTCAAAACAGCTAGTCAGTATTTGGATGGGTGTGGGGACATTAGCAACAAAAAAATGTAAGCAGCACGAGTACCATTTAAAGTTAAGAAGAGTTTGGAGAGACATAGTTTTCGTCAATTATCTGGAAGGCCCTATCATTATTATAGTCAGGCCATGGCGCAGATACCTTTGGTAACTGAGGCTTTAATAGATCCATTGTGACAAAATGCCATGGCGTGTGTTAGAATAGCCGAAGGCTTTCAATAAATCTTAGTACTACTCTAGAATCTCCTTTCTTTAGTTCAGTAGATGCAAGAAGTCGCCTACTGAAGTATTGGTGTGCGACTGATGGCAACACAATTACATAGAATGCATTCCGCCGTCTCCAGGTCTACTTAGCATGGACGACAGCTTTGATCTTCGGCTTTCCCTAGTTTTAGAAAGTGATAAGGCTATCAGTCACCTAAAGTCCCCTTTGCTGAACCATAACCTTCTTCTTGCTGTTTTTAGCGAACCTGACATGGGTACTTTCGCCAGTTCTTGTCCTGGCTACTTATACTTTCCAAGTACAACGCTTTTTGATTGTCCTTCCATGTCTTTACTGCTTGCTGCATGCGGCTGTTTTAGAGACCACAAAAAGGATTATGACCAATGAAAGGCTACTCCTTTAACCACCTTATCTGCACATTCATTTCCTTCGATCTCCTGGAGGCTTGGGACCCACCTCAAACTAACGTGGTTGTTGCGCGCCAATTGGTTTAAATTGAATGCACACACTTTAGAACTGCCTGGCTGTCGCTAAAAGCAGTTATGGTTGTACTTCATATCTCTATCTCGAGGTTGCTTAGGTCGAACGGGTTTCCGTGTACCATGCCAAGGCACTTATATTGCTTTGAGGTTCACCGTGTGTCCACTTAGCACGGCTTTCAATAATCACTTTATAAGGCTATAAAGCCCTGTACCCTATGCGACAACTGTTCCCAATATTTTAATAAATTCAAAGCAGATTGTTATTTTCCAAGTTCCCACAAAAAAAAATAGAACTAGCTACGCTTTAATAGAACACATGAAATTGAATATCTTATACTAGAAGGATCTAGGATTGGACGGTGGTACAGTTCAATTATAAGCCATACAAAATATGAAATCTTTCGAGGAAGATAAAGTAAAAAGAACAGATTTCTGCGAAACAATGTTTAATTATTTTAAGCAAAATACTTTTTACTGATAAAGCTACATTTACTATAAATGGCGAGATAAACTCCTAGAACTTAGACCGATTTTTATCCTAACTTTAATCAATGGAAAAACATCAAATTTTCTTTTCGTTAATCCATTAGCTATTGGTTCCGTACGAATTCTCAAGCTCAAAACCTGATCTTAACGCAATACTCTTAAAAAGGCAATGTCTGAGTTGGAATAATAACTGATAAACTTATTGACCTATTTTCGTTGAAGGAAATCATACAGCAGCAAAATTTCTAAATCTTTTGCGACGTCACAGCATTCCATCAGGACATTTTCAAAACTTGCTGTAAAATTAGATTTCACCTTTCGTCTTAATTAATTAATCGTTAGAATAAAATAAAAGGAAAGAAAAATTTAAAAAGTTCCATGTATGCCAGAAAGTTCAATTTTTCAATACAGTAGATCCCTTGAGCCAACAGTGGCGGATTTGTCGAATAGTTTTTTTGTTTGCATGATAATAGATCTATTGCAAACGTGGTAGTACTAACAATACTAGAGGGTCATGGCTTCACGCTTAGCTAATCGTAAACGTATAACTGATTGCCTTCTAGGGCACTAATGCATTGACAATTTTCTTTTTAAAGTTGGAGAAATTTATATGTAATAAAAAAAATCCCTAAAAATTTACTTTTCAACATGTTGGAAAATATACAGGATGTTCAATTAAAAAACTGTCAACCTTAACAAAGGCACCATTAGTTTGCCAATTTAACCGATTTCGTAGAACCAATAATAACAAATATACCAAGAGTATTAATCAAGTAGGTATTTTGTATTGCGAGCATTTTTGCATTGAACTAAAATTTCCCTATTACGCAGACCTTATCTGCTCCTTAAGTTATTTTAAGTAATTCTCAAAGAAATCGGTAGAGAAGACGTTCAGCTCTCGTGTCACTCATTCTCATTAAGCGCTTTGATTGCATACGTCATACTCCATATCCCCGATAAGCGTTCCGCAAACCTCGAACGGAACCGAATCAGATGATGGATCAGTCGTATCGGAAGTCGGCATCTATCACAGAGATAAAAACCTCGTTTGAATATGCCGAACGCCGGCCGGAGGACGAGCATCCACCGTAATAGAGTTGCGACGATAGGAGGAACTACTATTGAAGATCCACGTCGAGAACCGCGCCTGCTTGCAATACGTCGAAATCGCACTCCGACCCAGACAATCTAATAACCTCGGCTATCCCCGTCGCGTGTTTCTTTGAACATTAATTAAGAGGATTTTTAAAACGTTTTCGATTTTCCGGCTTAATAAGCCATCCGACTCGGGCTCCTCTTGGCGGGGCCGCTTTCAGCGTACATCAAAGCCGCCGAGTATCGGGGATACACCGGATAGGTTGCATATGTGAATTCTAAATTTTCTCTGGTTTTACCGATGAGTAAAAATCTTGAAGATTTTATATTGGGATGAAGCTTCTTGTACCTTGTGTTCTAGATGATCTCTATACATATGTACGGGATTTTTCATTTTATGTGGGCCAGTACATATTTCCATTACTATTGCAGATACAAAAAGAAAAAAGTAATTTTCAACATTTTTGTTGAAGTCAAATTAAATTTCATCAAATTAAATCAATCAAATTAAATAAATTAAATAATGTTCCGACTACTCTGTCCCTTATGAAAATAGAATTGCATTCAGAACGCAAAATCCAATAAATAACGACACGGTGATAAAAAAAAAATACTATACGAGAAATTTTCTTACTTCAAGCTTGGGGCCTGGTGAATCAAGTACTTCTCGTAGCTTAACGATGATATAATTTTCATATTTTTATTAAATCTTCTGTTGTTTCCCTGTCCTTTTAAAGCTATAGAGGTAAAAGAGTTGGAATGGGTTTGTTGCAACTCCAAACAATGATACGAGGTGGTAGAAACATATACAAAGGGAGGCCGATAATCTTTCTGGGAATTAAAGACAACGAAGGTGGTGGACTAGCAGCACTATTCGATTTTTCTTTGTGTAATTGTTCTTTCTCTTGCTATATTTTTTTTCTATTTTAATGGCTGAAACTTAGCTAAGACGTTAATTACCTTATGATATTGGCAAGGCCGCAAGATGGACCAGACAGAACTAAGCCTGCAGAAACGAGTTGCGCTTCACGAAATTAGCAGAGACTAGAGAGGCCCGTATTTCGTCAACTCTCGGGGAAACCAGTAGGCAACACGAACCCATTCTCGTGAGACGAGTCTGTCTACTCTCTGCTACGTTCGTGAGGCGCAACTCGTTTCTGTAGGCTTAGTTCTGTCTGGTCCATCTTGCTGCCTTGCCAATATCGTTGGTTTATTGGAAATAATGATTCCCTTGTCTTGAATCAATACAATACTTTTCCTATTTAAAAGTGTGTAACTGTATATACGGTGTATATTATTGCTAATATGCTACATACTGTTTTTTTTTTGCGTAAAATAACGTTATGAAATTTGCTAGTCTTCTCGGTGATGTATGCATTTTTCAAACTTAGCAAACTTCACGTAGTCTGTATCTGAATTTACTTCAAATATTTAGAATAAAAAAATTGTAAGTTGAAATATTTAGATATTTCATATATTTAGTCTACTAACTAATTAATAAAATTCAAGATTTGAGTCCTATCGACTGCGCCATAACAAATATATGCAACTTGGATTGAAATCTAAATAAATTGGCAAGTTCATGCCTTAAAGGTAGACTAACTCTTCCAAATGCAGACTAATTACGCCTGCAGTAGTCGTCAATTTACTTGCCATCTCTTATAATACGTTATTCATAGCTGACAATTCGATTTATCCCATCCGTTTGTAATTGTAAAGGATCATCGATTCGTAAAGAAAATTTTTACATTCAGACTCATCAGTCTCACCGGGAAAGCCACCCCTTTCATCGGTAGGAGTTTCCATGACTTCCAGTCCAACTCTTCAGCGCAATGCATTCATTAAATTGCGCACTTTTCAACACCCTCGTTTCAACGCGCTACAAACCGTATTCGTATTCGTTTCGAATACGTTTACCCACCTTTGCATTCGCTATTTGCGGCGGATATATGCACTTAATAAATAATAACAGTACAGATAGGAACGTGGAAATGGTGATTCGAATCCTTTTAAAAGCCAGCGTAAGAGGGCCGGGTGATGCGCTATTGATATAAAAGTGGAGGAGGAATGTTCAATTCGCTTTTTTTTAATTGGGATTTATAACTGAAAGCTTAGAGTACGGTTTTCTGCAGCAAATGTATTCAAAAGACTTTGAAAAATGTTCGTTTACAACATACTAAATAAAACAGTCTGTATTAGCTTCTGTAAATGCTGCCCTCCCATACTCATGTTATTCCAATAGACCTCGGGCCGTCCTAAAACCTATAACACTGAGGGAAATGTTTTCCCTTAACGGCGGGCATCCTTCGAATAGCATCGATCTTTCCAAAATTACCGGTCATTCAATCTAACCGAATGGATTTCTTTTTCTTAATTGAGCCGACCAACGGCGGCGACCAGTGCGAAACCGGGTAGTTAAAAGATAGGGATATTATGTTTAAGAGGGTGGCTTGTATACGATACACACATGGCCCTCAAACGAGGGAATGGAATTGCCAAACGATTTGCTATCGGAAAGGATCTTGTGATGTACAGGGTGTACAGAGCCAATGGTCGAAGCTAAAGATGAAAATCCTCGGATGAAACGACGTGGAGGTAAGATTCTTCAAAATTTATGTTCTCGAATAGGAAATTGATTTCAATTATTCGAATATCTAGTTCTCTAATCAGCCTAGTAAGTATGAAGGAATCACTATTTGTCTTGTTTTCACTGTTCTTCTGTGGTTTATTGCTGACTTCAAAAGGAATCTGAAAACAGAGATTTCACGATTAAAGTCCTTAATTAAAGCACAACTCAAAGCTGCCTTTAAAGTCAACAGCGAGCCAATTTTCAAGTGATGCCGGTTAAAGGTAGGTGTACGACAAATGTTCGGCCAAAAGTGTAAAATATTGCCACTTTCACGTTACGCCGACGTCGAGCCAACCGGGAGCCAATTTTTCGCCAATCATCTGTGCTACTTGGGTAGTCACTGATAACGTTTTGATTTTTAGTCATAACTGTTCGTCATGGTGATGAATAATATTTTGTGTTTGTTATATCTTGTCTACACGCATGCGCGTTGTACTTTGTGTAGGCGTTGGATAAGAAAATGAAAATAACGCTAATTTAAGCGGCTGATCCTCACATTTGCATATTTTAATTGAATTTATCGATTTCGCGCTGAATAAGTTAAAGGAATCATTACCCGCCCTGTATACAAGTGCTGTCGAACGTTACCACACACTCGGCAGCTCTCAGAAATCGAGCGAGCCGATTAAGTTAGTAACTCTGCGAGCCCCGAAAACCAATAACAATAAATGTTACGCGCGAAGTAATCAACGTCCGTGTGCGTAGACGCGTACAGCACACGGCTTACGACGTTCTAACGCTATATCGCGGCCGACCGTACACACATACATTGAGCAGTTGATGCGGTTCGTTTTCGTTTCGCTCCTAGCCGGCCGGTAATACTCTGGAAATGGCGAATCGCAAATACTTTTGCGGCCGATCCCGAAGACCATAACACTAATTGGCGAGCCGCGTGCTATCGTAAAACCGACGACCTATCTGTAACAGAGAAACCGGAACGGGAGACGATATCGACAGACGTCACTAGGCGCTCATTGCCGGGGTAGAAACTCGTAAAAGCGGTAAATACGCGTTAAGCGCGCGGCCTGATGCGGAAGGTAGGTGGATGGTGGCCGCCGCCGTCGGATCTTGATGACCCGAACCGAGTTTTCGGATAGGTTATTGAGGGAGAAAATTGTTATTGTTTATTGGAAGCGGGCAGGCGTACGACGAACGATGACGACGTTATTGATATGTTTGTGGCGTTTACGGTCGGTAGCGGTTATTAATCCTGTATTTACGATGTCGTATCGGACGAAATGAGCGCGAGAAACTTTAATCGTACTAACTAGGAAGTTGCAGCAAATGTCTCGGGCTATAATACCTTCAGTGCTTTCCAATTAAAACAACCGAAAGAAGGTCGATCCTTGTAAACCTGTACGATCGATATTAATAAGTAGAATTTCTTCTAATGTGGTATGCCAACATAAACCAGTCACTTGGAATTAAGTAGACTATGGTAACAAATTGTTATATGCAGAAGTTAAGAAGAAGATACCGTCCTGCTGATGTAATCCGTAATTCACTTTTAGCAGGCAAGTATGTTGGAGGAGATGAAGCACTTACGCATTAATATCTGATAATATTGGTGTTGATATGTCCTCCTGATGTGAAGAATAATGACGCTAGTTGTTTGCTTCGACGTATCTTTCTTGCGAAGAGCGAGAACCAATCGCTTTTGCTTATGAGCAAAGTGCTTGCTTATTTACTCGACAGCCCATTACCTCTCGAAATGAAACGCATTATTATCGACAGGTTTCGTTCACATTTAGGTAGCAGAGCACGCTCGCAAATATCGATGCTGGATCCTAAATAAATAGGTTACATCGTAACTTTGTTCGGGTAAGAGTAGAGCTCACAAAGGGTTCCGATACCCTCTCATGGATGTCAAATGCGTTCAAGTTGTTTATAAGCTAAAATATGATCAACAATAACCAGTCGTCAAGTTGAGGATTGGAGAGATACAACTCTTAATGAAATATATACTTTTATTTTATTTTAGGATTCTGTTAGTAGCGTGACCGAAAACTTCATTCAAAAGAAATGCGATACCTGAGAAATTATTTTGCGTGACATTCTTTACAGTAGCAATGCCTCCCAATACATTTGCGTCCATGTTCCGCATTATTAGATTCGACGAACTAATAACAAAGCGTGATAGGCTAATTGACAGTGGAGCAAGCTAGAACCTATAAAATCAGTTTATGAGGCATTCGCCTTAACTTACAAAAACAATTATTTGCCAACTATTAACGTGACAATAGATGAAACTACAACTTGCAAATTTTCACGGAAAGTGTCTTTTCTGAGTCTACGTGGAAAGTAAACCTGGGCGATATGGATAGGCGCAGATACATGAATTGAATCTGCAAATGTATACCGGTATGATCGAGCGCCAGAAAGAAGTACAGCAAGGGAAGAGGTTGCTGATGGATTTATTGCAGTTGTATTATGAGCCCTACAGAGGACTTTCCGTTGACTTAGCTGCTATATTACTAGAGAAACAGATAATAAGCACACTAAGATCAAATAAAAGAGAAATGCCTAAACGGTTTTTCCCAAGCTCTTAGCCAGATCTTTGGATTTACAAGGAACAGTTAAGTACACGCTGGTGATAGAATGATTGGTTGCTCCAGTTATATAGATATTACGACCCTCAATGCTTACGTCTCTGGACTATAAAAAACCCTAACTATACGAAAAATGATAAACGTAAGAAAAGAATTTGATTTCGTGAGTTGTTAACGGAACACGTAAAACCTAATGTAATAGACAAAAGAATGCAGTCAAAAACAAATAAATTGAGGTTTACTTAGGTTAACTTTCACCACTCTCGAGTAAAAGCAAGGAATAAAACTTTACGACCAGAGATGACAGAGGCAGGTGAAATTATTACTTTTTTGCAGCGACTAGACAGACTCATGTTTTGTTGACTCTCGGGGAAACCAGTAGACAACACGAACCCATTCTCATGAGTCGAATAGACACGAGTTTGTCTAGTCGCTGCAAAAAAGTATTAATTTCACCTGCCTTGGTCATCTCTATTTATGAGTTATTGATAGGAGATATCATCATCAGATCAGATAATCTTGGAGAAGCGGAGTTGAATTTATCTAATGTATATATATGGAGAGAAAGGTTTTTTGAAATCCAAAGAAGTTATTTTAAATAGTGGCAAAGTACCCTGTTGTTGGAACAAAGGAATAAACATCCAATCGAAAGTAAGAGATGTTTATCTTAAAAGAATCTATTTTATTTTAAAAACTCAATATATACACTCGAAGCAATATGGATCACAAAGTATAGTTCGTTGACTCAACAGATCCTTTCTATATGTGTAGCATAAGCGTCAAGCTAACGAATAAATTATAAATATAATTATAAAAATTAAATGTGTTACAGTGTAGCGTCACATGAGATTATTAAAGATATTAAGATAGCCCCAAAAAATCAGCATTAAATGAAAAAAAATATATTTAATATTTTTTTAGCAAATTAAGTCCTCACCACAAAATGTGGAAAAAGATTAAATGAAAATGGTTGAGTGACATCCGTTACTTACAAAATTTTATTGTATTAAAGAAACTTATTTTCTTTTGTTATTTTAAATATGCCTGAAGAGATTCGAAATGTTTAATGGAATTCTCTTTCGCGAAATTTGGATCATTCGTCGTAGTTAAACAACAATTTAAATTACTGTTACAAATATCAATGAGGTAAATGGAAAAAATACGATCCGATACCGATTTCGAGTAATTCACAGCTCATCCTCAGACCGGTTGAAAGCCATCCATAAAATTACAATTGTTAAATAAATTATATATAATTAATGAATAATGCCATAATTTTAAATAATGAAATAGTCATTAATTGTAAAAGAAATTACAAGTAGTTTGTGGAATTATCTGTAGAACATGTTTAAATTAAAAATAATATTTGATCTAAACGTAAAATTATTTAAACTAACATGTAATTAAAAATAATAATTTCCTCTCTTACGTAACCAAAAAAAAAGAAGAATTAGCACAATCTCTAATTAAGCTTTTAAGATGGTCAATACCCTAAAAGGCGCGTGTTTATAGACTCCATCTTTGAGATATCCCAAAAAAATTGAATTTTGGGATCCGAAGATATGGCATCTGATATCGTTCAGTCTACGCCAGAACCTTCCTTAGGTCGATATGGTTTTTGCCCAAGAAATGGTGATAGAAAAAGTCGATTTTCTTGTAATCAGAGTGGTAAAATTGTGCGCAAACTGAACAGGAAAGGAAGTAAAAAAATAATATTTTCCCACCTATGGGTAGGTAATTAGCGCTCTTATAAGAACAATGAATCCGGAAACTAATAAAGAAACTTTTGTCTTTCTTGCATTTTGTTTTAAGAGTTTCTTAAATATGTGTTTACAGAACTTTTTTCTTTGTGCTAGTTTGCGTTTAATTAAAATATAATTAAAAATTGAAATGGTTAAGTGAGTTTCTATTGAGGTCTAAAAATTACCCCAGTCGGTCAATGACGGTACCCTCGGAGGTTAGCCGCGTTAAGGTTTTAATATAAATGAAAACTCAAGTTACTCAAGCTTCATACCAGACAAAATTATGAATCATTTATCACTTGTTTCCATACTTCGAAATCAATTTTACATTTTTAATAATATCAAGTTAGCTGATCTTCACTTCAATATCTTACCAAACATAGACCTATTAATAGGGATTAATAAATGTTATTCTTTAAACTACTTTGTATTGGCCAAATAAATTCAATTTTAAATGGGGCTTTGTTTTCAATAGACGTTAGTCGAATGTATTGTTTTTGACACAATTCCACGACCAACAAATGCTTCTATCCAAATTTCGCATCCCTAAAACAAATATAGCACTTCTAAAGGAAAAATTCTAAACAACACCTTCTTAATTTCGAATTAAAAGATTCGCATAAAAAAACGCCCCATCTGCTTTTTTCACGCTTATGATTGCGTGCTCTAATTCGACGAAACTCATTCAGACAATGGCAAACAATCCTTCTAGGCGATCAGTCTACAGAAGGAGACTATCGGAACTTTTCTCAAAGAAGATTACAGCGAACTGAAATTTTTTGTTTACACCTTGTACTTATGCTACAATTATATGAACAGCAGCTTGTTTTCTTTTCTGCGGAACGCGGAAGTTGGGGTATGTTGTTCACTAAGCAGTGGTTATCGTAATCTCTCCTGTTCCTTGTGGTGCTGATACTCTCGCGAATTAATGTGAGCTAGTTGATGTAGTCATATATGCTGTTTCTTTTAGCTTTCTTAGCTTTCTTCTGGTTTGCTGGTGTTCCTTTCTCAGGACAGATGAGTTATTGCAATTTATACGATGATCTTTGTCCCAAACGTCTCGTGCTAAGTTTGATTTATCCGTTTCCTCTCAACGAACCATGTTCTTGTGTCCTTCTACTCTGATGTGCAAGGGTCTATCAGATTCTTCTACGTATGGGCGTTCACATTCACGAGGAATTTCATATATACAGTTTTTAGTTCGTTGGTTCCAGTTTGATTTGTTTTAGCGTCGACCCAGTTCCCCACCATTTCACAAATTGTCCACCAAATTACAAATTGTAAATTTCGACTGTGAGATACTATTCCTCATTATATTGAAAAAACCTGAGCACGTACGGTACAGAATTTTTTCGCTGAACTTTTAAATAAACGCATTCACAGACCAAATCAAATATTAGAAATTTAACTTCAAACTAAAGAAACCTAATTGCTAGAAAACGATTTTACCTATCCTCTAGACAACAAAAACATGTTATCTAATACAGGAACACGGTCTAAAATTTCTCGCGTAGATATTTAATCCGATCCCCCGTTCCATTCTTCAAAATCATTAGCCATTAACTGGCCGCAACTATTCCATTTGCCCATCCTTTCTTCGTGCGAAAAATCAAGTACGTAACAGAAGTAGCGATTCGCGCTCAAATACCTCCAGTCATAACCACTAGTCGAGACAACGGCACAATAGAAATGGAGGAATATTCTACGAAGGGTATTGTGTGTCTTTTGTTCGCGTTATTTTTAAATGATCCGGTCAGGTAGGATTTACGCGGGCAAGTAAGCTGATATCGACACATTTCCTACAGCAACAGGTCATCTGTGACAACTTTTGTCTCCGCACTTCGAAGTGTATTTGTTTAAGAAAGTTAATCTATTGCGAGGGTATTTATTTACCTGAAATGTATAGCTTTATTGTTCCGAGTCGGTTTAGGGAATTGAGATCAATGGCAGAAGAGAGCGTACCGGAAATTATTAGTTTCATTTGTAGGACTGACCTGTTTCATTCAACTTTACAAGAATCAGTTCTCTCACTCCTTGGCTGTGTGTAGAAGGTACAATATGATCATTCGAAAACGTAATCGAAAGAGCAAATAATTTCCTGTTTAAAGCGCAAATGGTCCAATAAGTGTTCTTACTTTCGTTTTAGTCTTTGAAATTATCTTTGTTGAAAACAAAAATTTTTTTTTTTTGCTATTTATTAATTTCTCTCAACAAAACACTCTGTATCTTATGAAAGAAAAATGGTTGGTAATAGAGGATTTATTTTTGTTGGAAAAAATGGGGTTAAATTGAAAAAAAAATACGATAAAGCAGGAAATGACAAATTGTTTTTCTTTTTTCAGATAGTGCCTTTTATAGAAATAAAATTGATCAAAATATCACTTAATAAGGAAGTTTGTTTATATTGATCTCTTGATTGAACTTCAGAAAATCTAGCTGTAGGAATTTCAAAAGATATCAAATTTTTAAGCTTATAAAACAGATATTTGTCAATCCTATCTTGGCATTGATACTATTTTACATTTTTAACAAAAATATTTGTGTTACTATTTAACTCCTTGCTACAATTACGGATATAAACGGATAAGCGAGGCCACGCGATCAGCTTCAATCTCAAAAAAAATCTCAAAAATCAGATTGAAGTTGAATTTGAATTGAATTTAGAGCAGTTGTAAAGAACTGTTCTAAATTAAACATGCCTCAAAGTAAATTGTGTCAATAACATTAATACTGCTTTTCGATAGTTTAATAACTCATGTCCATCGTATTCCAAATTCATCTTTAATATTTTCACTGCAACAAATATTTCTTATAGCGAGTCTTTATAATGCTGCAACTTCCAAAGATGTACTTTCTTTATCGCACATCCATCATTTTCAGGAGCACCTAACGTAAATGTCACTTAACGTATAGATGTTAAACCCTGCATCTGCTAACGGTCATAAAGCGCCTTTTGAAGAAGCCAATTGTTAAACTAGCAACCCTTCAATGAATAAACCTATTACTATTTACTTTCCTCTAATTACACATCTCCATCCATAGTGACATTTTTGCTCGAAACTAATCGACCAATTTCTCCAAGAATAACCTCCCTTACGTCAGTTCGTTTTCTCCCCCACCGATCTCTTTTTTCCTGTCCCGTGACACTTCTAATCAAGTCGTCCTATGTTTAATTGTAATTGGAGTATCTGGAAATTAGAGGGGGCTCGCTAAACAAGTTCGTTCTAACGTTGAAGGAAAAGCGACCAGAAAAAAGAAACGTCGCCGGAAGTGGATCGAAAAAAAGGGAAGAGTAAAATAAGGAACCTGAAAAAAGACGGTGCCCGAATGGTTCGTGTCAAGAATGAGAGAAACGTAATTAACTTGAATAATTAAGAGGCAATGGATAGAGGGAAGGGTGATCGAGACGCCGGCCGAAGCGAACGCGAAATGGAAAAAAGAAGCGCCGGACATATTTATTAGATTTCGAAATTCGTAATTATTGCGTACTTCTTTTGCATCGGATTTGGTGTGGGAAGGAACGAAGAAAGGGGTTGTTTTATTTATTGAAGTAAGGGTTGTTGTATTGCTACTTCCGTGAATACCGTTGGTGAGACGAAGTACAAGAAACAGTACGAAGTGAAGACTTCATCAAAGTTTTGCTTAAGAATCGAAAGAAGTTAAATTAAGTTTTCAATTGAGTTACCAGTTCGTTGTGAAATACTAAAATGATAACATGTAAGCAGCAGAAACGGGCACCTATGGAAAATTAGAAAATATCCGCTATTTATAGGTCTCCGAAAGTGGTTTTAATTCTTTTAATAATATTCTTAAGCATTCGTTCGCAGCTTTTTCGTCGTTGCATTCATTACTTTCCAATGAGAAAGTTTTTGTACTTTGCGCCCTAGAAAACAAACCAACAACAACAAATTATAAATATGTCTTGGATTAGAATCTGGCAATATATCTCGCAATCTATGTTTCCAATTAGCTACCGAATCACTATTAACATTTGCGCTTTCGTTACATATATTTCTGAATGTAAGCCAGCCATTTCATGCTTCGAACTTCTTAACATTCAACAGGGTTGCCGCCTCTAAAACCTCTTCTTTAATAACAGATCCACTTAGCGGAATGCTTAAGGTTACACAGATAAAAAAGTTTGTGATTTTAAAAAAATATCAACATTCTAGTTCAATATTGTTCATAATATCAATATCTAATAAGATATTTTCTGCTTTATTCCGCATATTACAGAACCAGTAATAAACAACTTTATTATTTGCTTCGTTTATTTTAATAAACGATAATAATAAAAAATTCTCTCCCTTCTCCAATAAATCAGTAATCTGGCATTTACCAAGAATTCACCAATAACCTATGGGAAAACCTGGACTTTTCGACGTTCTTTATAATTGTTATTTCCTACCCTAAAATTAAACGTTTGCGTTTGCAAAACATTATTTTAATTATAATCAAAACAAGCGCCACATGTAACGAAAATAACATAAAGATCTCTTGGCTATAGCATCGTATAAGTAAATTGACTTAAAATACGATAAACGCATTTATGATATTTCTCTTCTAAACATTTGTAGTCATTTCCGTATTTATGAGCAAATAAACTATACAACTACAAACATAACTGTGATTTGTCTATCTTTCGCAGAAAAAGGAAAAAATGTCGTCCGGTAACTAAGTGAATTCTTATGTACTGTCAAATACAGTGTCCACTAAATAGAGGTGGCCGTTAAATAGAGGTAGCAGTTACAGGAGGTTAGGCTAAATATGAAACCATGAAAATAATTAATTGAACCGTGAATGCTTATCAAGCGTAATTAGATGAAACCGCAGTTACAAGTTATTAATATTTTGTGTCTGTAAGGGGCAAAGCTCGAAGATATTCAACGTTAACATTCTGCAAATATTTTGTACGTTGTAGACTTGCACAATTAATCGGTACAAAGTTCGAAGCTCCTTTCCACTTAAGTGCTTTGTATGGTACTACTTGCACAATGTGAGGATTGTACAGTTTGGCTTGTACGAAGTTGTTTTATATAGAAATACGCTTTTCAGAGAAAAAAAGTATGATCAACAGTTAATTATTTATTTCTTGATTTATTTATTAGTACAGTCCAGTACATGATGATATTTTGAATTATATTTTAATCGATTTCTCCACTTACCATCTGTTTCCTATCAGCCATCCATAATGGACAGAAAGTTCCAAGGGAGAACTCTTCTCGGAACTGAAAGATGATGTGATTTATGGTTTCCACTATTTCATGTTTTTTTTTAATTTAATCGGTAGTTCTCAGCCATTTCTCGCTATAACATCTCAGCTGGGATACCACGAAATTCGCCTTGAATTCGTAGCTTCAGTTTATTCAGTGTCTTTGGCCGACTCTTATAGACGATACTGTTAAGGTAGCCCCACAAGAAAAAACCATATATTGACAAACGCGGTAATCTTAAGGGCCACTCCACTGCTCTATGCTTTCTTACACGTAGAGCAGTACTGCCAAATGGATATGGCGAGCATTACGTATTTACAAAAGTGTCGACTTTTTTGTGTCACCTGCACATGGTTGAATATAATTTTATGGCGTGCACGACTTGTCTGCGAAAATTTTTTGCTTGAAAGCTTTGCCTCTAAGTTGATCCGAAAAGGAATTACTTACCGCCCACTCAGTAATGGGACACCTTGAGTATTTGGAAACTCTTGCTGGACCATTTTTTGTGGATCGCCTTGTGAAATTGTGGATCTGCATTTATATAATACGAAGCAGCGTCGATGACTTCTCCCTTACAATTTCCTCCCGATTGAGATTTTATCTTCGTCTTGCACAGGTAGTAAGATAGAATTTTGTTGAAAAAAGAGTGCAGCAAATAACTTCAGGGGCGAAAACTAAAAGAATAATATAACTAACCTATTCCCAATATATCTGACACTATCGTACCTGTACACTTCAACGTGTGTACAATGGAAGCGGAGAATTTTATAATGGTTTTATAAGGACTTTTGTTATAGACTGGAGCTAATTTTTAGCTCAGGATAGCAAGATCAAACTTCAAATCGAACAGTTTTAAAACAGACAATAGTGTGCAGGCACCAAAAATTCAAGCATTTTGGCCAAAACAAACATAAATTTAATTTTTTAACTTTAAAAGTTCTATGGAGAAACGTATCCATCCGTAGAGATTGTGTTTCCATTTTTAAAAAGAAAAATCTTCAAAATTTTGTAAAAAAAGAAATATAATTTAAAATTTCATTCAAATAAATCTAATTTTCATACTCTGAACTTTGTTTAATTTTGATTTTTAACCATATTGATTTGCAAAAAGTAAGTGGATCCCCTGTTCGAGACACTTTTTGCTTAGTAAAAAAAGACGTAAAAATATTAATGCATGGTTTTTAGTTCCTGACACATTCAACATTGTCGCTCGACAATTTTAACGAACATTAAGAATAACAAAAAAGTAAAACCCTTACAACAACCCTATCAAAGTCCATCAGATCAGGCCATTCCGTACAACCGAATACAAACTCCACAGAACATTCCCATTATTAAACCCAATCCAAAAATATTACCAACATAAACAAAATAATAACGTAGCAATGCAACGATCTCTTAACTGCTCGTATCCCCCGACCGATGGCTCCCTTTCATGAAAGCGAAAGGAAAACGACCCCGCGTTCAGATAATACGCGAGATATTCGAAAGGGGGACAAGGGGCGAAGAGTACGTCGATGCCCGTCGGACTCCGCACTTATTAGAATAAAACAGAGATCAATATGTACACGCGTCGAGGGGTAAGATCATCCCCGCATCCGACCCACAACTTATGCACGCTCCTACCTATACATCGCACCGGTTTTTATTACTTATTAAAATCCATTTCCTTGCCCCACCGCGATTTCCGCCCTCCGTACTGCGAATATATAAGGTTTTGGACCGCGCTATTTCGCGTGCTCGTTTTGTTCGACCCTTTATCATTGTGCGTTCTTTCGCGATGATTATGTGGGGAGCAGATCGGGATCACTTATACGCGCTTTCAGACTGTTACTGTTGAAGTGCTTTTTCGTAATAGGTTGTGTTTCGAAATTTTGCTGCTTGTACCTTAACTACGTGGTGTACTTTTGTAGTATTATTTGCAGGATATGATAAATTTATCGAAGCAAAGGTTCTTCTTGGCCCAGGATACAGATGCCTTTGGACGTTTTTAATAAACTTCCTATAGTTCAGTAGATACAAGAAATGGCCTCCTGGGGTGTTCGACATGAAACTAATGGCAACACAATTACATAGATTGTATTCTGCTGCCTCCAGATCTTCTTCACATAGACGACAGATTTGATCCTCAGCTTTTCCTAGATCAAATAAGTGATATTTTAGGGCTACGTGGTCTACGAGAAATCCTACCAGAAACCTAGGATGCCCTTTGCTGGACGATAGCAGTATTTTTGCTGTCTTTGGCCAGCCTGATATGAATACTTTCGCCTGTTTTTATTTTGGAACACTTTCCCAGTCTGAGGCGTTTTGATCCTCTTCCCATGGCTCTATTGTTTGTTTTAAGTGGCTAGTTTGGAGACCACATAAGGGGACCTTCGTTGCTCCTTAGACCAGCTTATCTGCCTTTTCATTTCCTTCGATCCTTTGGTGGCTTGGGACTAATCGCAAAATCACGCGGTTATTACGACTCAATTGCCTTAGATTGTGTACAAAATCATGTGTCAGATCAGGTTGGTATGTGTAGGACTCAATAGTCCGGGCCGTCGCTGAATATATTTATAGTTGCCTCTCATATCCTTTCCTCGAGATTCTTTATGGCGCAGCGGGTCAAAACAGAAATCTCTGCTTGAAATGTGTCAATGTGAATCCTCTCTAATGCTTATACCAGTTCCTTCCATTCTCGAGCCGTCCGTGCCATCACAGGGTATTTCCTTTGCATTGAAGGCTTCATAATGATCACCTAACATTATGCGGAAAAATTAAGATATTTTCAAAAATTTCCCAAGAAAATTCAATTTGTAAAAATGTTGATAGGATAAGATTCTAAAATTGATAAAATATCTCTCATTGTATAAAAGCCGTAGTAAACTTTTTACAGAGTAAAGCGAGATAATTGTGAACACGAGGGCTTCCACCCACGCACTAGGCGGACACGTTGTATAAATTACAATTCAAGAGCAATTACAATAGCATCCGTCTAAAGGACTAAAAGGCTGTACTTTTTAATCTAAGCTGCTTCTACCACTTCATTGTACTCTTTGGGATATCACGAGCCTACAAAATCTTAACATTGGTTACATTGCCACAGGTTTTTTTCAGATACCAACAGATTTCAGTGCTGACTTGACAATTGCTGCAAATGCATTCTGTACTTGTCTTGAACGTTCTTATTTGAAAAAAAAATTAATGATTCTTTTGAAATCGGTCCAGATAGATCCAAACGACAAAAATACAAAAATTTTAATAAAGTAATATTCTTAAACTAAGAAGGAAGGTACATTTTTAATGTTAATTGCTTTATTATAAATAAAGCATATCCTATCAAAGTTCTTAGCGAACATAATTAAAAGAAATTTAGGAAGGAACGAATATTGCGTTAAAGATTCTTGGGATTCTATTAATTTCATAAAAAGAAGAAATGAATTGAGATGTAATATCGTTATATACCATTATTCCAACTAACCTAGTGATAAAATTCGTAGAGAAGGGATGGAATGAACCAGAGCGCCAAACTACTTGATCCAAAAACTCCGTGGTTGAATAATTCATGATAAAATAGAAACAAAGGTCTATTATCTCACAAGTTCCTATTAATCGTAAGCTTACGAGCATTTGTGAGGTTGTAGACCGTTGTTTTATTTTAAAGCTGCAGCATTATACCTTAATACAAGACATCTTGATGTTAACAGTACGACTTAGGAAGAAACTTTTGGGACTGCCATGGCATCGCCCATTTCTGTTGTTGTTTGCGAATTTAGTTATGAAAAAATTAAAAGCCTAAGTATTGCATGATTGCCTCCTAGCAATATTATCAAAAGAGAAAAGCAACATAATTTGTAATTAATTAACCGTGAAATCCTTGCTTGATAAAGTTGGCAATATAACGAAATTCGTATTAAAATAAAAGCAAAAGAAAAAAGAGAAAGTATTTCCTTTCTAATTAATAAGGTAGCCCCATAATCCCCTATAAGCCCCAAACAATCGATTTTCAAGGAATGGGATCAGGTCAAAAAAGCAAGAAATATGGAATGAATAAAACAAGAAACTCTGTCCAGAATATCAGCTTCTAAAATATACAATTTAATTCGAATTTACTACAAGAACGCTCAAACAATAAACTACCTGCCCCACCTAACGTATTACTAATGTTCGTTGTACGGAAACCGTCCGATATATTTGCTTTAATCCCGACCTCTATAGATACAAGTATCAATCATTCAATACATGACCGTACCATATCCCCTAAGCCTCGGTAACAAGTGTAAATTTTCGACCGAATATCCCTAATATAGCGCTTCCTATTACCGTACAGTATTCAATATTTAACGGGACTGTCAACAAGCTTATCCCGATAACTCATTACAATATGAAGGACGATACGGCGAAGGGTTACCTTGGAGGGCTTACAGCGCCATATCCGCCGGTTAACAAGAACAAGAACAACAACATCGAATCGGAACAAGCCGTTGTATGGTGACCGGTGAGGCGGGCACGCTAACAACATCTATTAGATATCCTTGCGAGTTGCCTCAGCCTCTCGTAGCCGAATCCCAATAATATACTGCACAATGAACTGTGTTATAACCAATTAATTAAGTAATCTAGCCGGTATCAGAACCCTTTATATCCTTCCGAGCTGACCGCTTCTTCCTACGGCGGCCCCGACCCCCTTGTCTCTAGCACGCTGGAGTACTTAAACGCGGCCATATATCAGTAACAAGATCCTGACCGGTAATACTAGGGGATATTGGAGAGGTCCAGCAGGATTACCGTCTTATTGGATCGTGTTCGGGTTCCCCGGTGCGTTTTGGTAGATCGAACGCTCGGTCCTCGGTAATCCTCTGTCTTGATGAAGGGCCTCCGGTCGGCGGAAGAGTGCTCGCTTGGCGGACGACGTTGGACGGCGCCGTTTCTTGCACGGAGATGTCGTTTAGATTTTCGGTAAACGAAGTAAACGTGGGGTATGTTAAATTGCACAGTGAGTAAACATTTGTAAAGGGCAATTAAACACTTTCTAAGTAACTGTGGTCGTCATGATTTTTTGGCGTACTGCAATGCATAGTAGGACGCGATAAAGGACTATAAAACAATGAAAAAATTCCTTCAACCCTAATGTCAGTAAGCCTCTTGTTTTCAAGATAGTAAATGTTAAAAATATTTTTTTTAGAAAATTTACTTCCGTTCGATATCCTGAAAAAAATCGCTACTTGGTCGACATGAGCTTTACAAATAACAAGTTAACATAGAAAATGAAAGAAAAAAATATTAAATTTAGAAAAATATAAACTACTTCGCTTTAAAGAGGTTTAAATTGCTGATTTTGTTTTTGGATTCACTTTTCTGATCTTTGCGTTAATGATTGGATGTATGCCTGGCAGAATTGGGCAAGGTAAGGAAAGTGATTACTTTTTACAGCACACATGTTTATTCATCTCAGACGAAAGGGTTGCTGTGACCTACCAGCTTTCCGAGAACCGAAAACGAAAACACGAGTCTGTCTAGCTTCTGAAAAAAAGTGGCAAGTTTCCCTACTTTGCCCATCGGTGGTACCTGGATTATTACGGAATCTATCAGCATACTCCGTAATTCTGCGGCATTGACTTCATATTTCATCAACCCTCAAAATAAAAATCGTGAGGATTAAGATCGACGAGCTGATATCATGGATTATTCCATGAGGAATCCATCTATTTTTAAATCATCTTTGCAAAAGTTTCCTAACTCTTCGCTACTGCGCCGTTATGCATGTAGCACATTCTTTGAATAATATTCAATGAGACATTTTCCAATAAAGTGTTCAGTTCACTTTCTTAAAAATGTCAATAGAGTTCGCCGATTTGGGGAATTTATTTGGACCTATTAGGTAATTGTCGATTGTACTTGCCTACAGATTAATAGGAAACTCACTGGTGGTTCCGTAATATAGATTGATAAGGGTTCCAATCTCTTCAGTAGTGGGAATTATGTAGGTTCAAGACCATCGTAATTAAAACCTGCTTCATCAGTGAATAACATTAATTATAAAAAGTTTGGCTTGATTTTATAACCACTCGCAATATTGTACACGGGATAAATAATCTTGTTCTAATAGTGATTCATTTTTTGGAAATGAAACGGGCGAAGAAACTGTTCGCGGAGAACTTGCCCAACTGATTCCTGGTTAACATTCCGTACAGCTGAACTTATTTTCGGATGTTTATTCTCGGATTATTTTCTACTATTTCCAACAGTAGAATTTTTTGCTTCTTTTGAAAGACACGCCTACGCACGCCAGTAAATGTTCTAACATTAAGAACATGTTCTAATGAATATCTCCCAGTAGGACACGATAAATATGTTGAGCTTCAGAAGAATTTGATCAAGCTTCGCTATAACACATTATCATGTCCCAGTATGCTTCAGACGTATAGAGGGCCGTTTTTAAAAGCAATTTTAAAGAATAACAAACAACGGAATAAAACAAATACGTAATTAGGAGCACGACAAGCTTGGATAAATTATTACAGTATTAATTTGACAAAGCCAACTTAACGCGTCTTTTAGCGCATTAGGAATATGACAATATTCTAACAATACTTCTAATTCAATTGTGTCTTCACAATCGGAAGAAATTTAAAAAATATATATTTTTTTGAAAAACTACATATTAACTTTTTTTTATTATTTTATGGTCCTTGCGTGGTATTGTGCATTGTACTTTTTTCGTTGTCACCCGGTAGAGAAGGTCCGGACCTCTAGTATAGGCTATTATTGATACTAATAAGTATGCCAGTAATCATGCAAATTGACATTCAAACGTAAAAGATGAAATTTAGCTACACTTGCCATGCACTACTTCACACAAAATCAGGTTGGATTTTCCTTTTCCTATTAGAAGGAAAACCGTTTATGAGCTGCGAATAACAGTAAGTGCCATACAAATGGTCAATTCAAGTTCTTGAAATTTGATAATACTTTCCAGTAATATATATTGTAATATTACAAACAAAAGTCCATGTGGTTGGTTGTCACTTAAATTTTGTACATTTTATTTAAACATTTCTTATGTCAATTCTAAATTGTCGAAAGAACACTCAGAATTTCATAACCCTAAATTTTCATCCAAATAATCCAAATAATTTCCAAAAGCTTAAGAATTTCAAAATTTTCCCGATTTTTCCCCACGTAAAACTTTTGCATAGTTACATGCATAAAATTTGGCGCCCGAAAATTGGTAATGTTTTACGTGGGGAAAAATATGGAAAATGTTGACATTTTTAAAGTTTTGGATATTATTATAACTAATATTTATTTTCCCACGATTTCTTTTAAATATAAAATGTCATAAAGCTCGTTATTTTCTACAAATCGGTTTTTGGTTTATATATTGATGAAGCACAACTGCGTCATTAACAAATCCTGATGTCGTAATAATTATTAAACGTTTGTGCTTACTCGTAAAGTTTCTCAGAAAGAATTGAGTAATTTCGGCAATGGTTCACTCTTGTTACTTCAGCTCTGTGACTAACACATTTAAAGTAAATGGTAAGTGTACTATACTTGATATATTATTTGAAAGTTTGTAATTTTGTGATTATACTTATTGCCAATTGCATGTCAATTCTCAACAGCAAATCAGAGTTAGAAATTTTTACTAAAATTTGGAAAATAAGTTGCTTCTAGTACCTAGAACAGACATTAAATTCACTTTTAACTCTTCAAAAACGTAGAAATTAACTGGATTAACGTTGTGCTAATGGTAATTTCTGTAACTAATTGGCGATGGTCCAATAATGTTTATATTTAAAGTAATACATCACTTCTCTCAAAAAGACTTCATGGAACCATGTTGCTTTAGAAAGAATTCATTTGTCATTAACTTAAGCAAAACAAAGCTAATCTTGATCTTGGTTATTTATGGGGAGTAAATAATTGATTTCATAATTTTTTAAAATGACTTAGAAAAGAGGATATTTAGGTATAGGAAGTAAAATATTTCTTAACCGCATTTTTTCAAGTAGAATATGTAAACATTCATGGTCACAAGGGTTAGCTATTTAAAAAAGTTGAGATTTTTTTCGTCGAACATGTTAGTATTTCGAACACTTTGTACAACATTTTGGATATGTATTCAGAACAATAAAGGGTATTTTACGTTGCCAACAAGAATCTCAAAATTGGCTTAAATAGGTAACACCGAATAGAAGATATATTGATGTTTGTTTAAGTGAAACTGTGATTACCGAATTTATGAAAAAATTGTTAATATCTCAAAGTTCAATAAAAGATGTATAATATACAGTATATAGCATTTGAAATAAGAAAGCTGATATCCGTTTCAGCTTTAATCAAGAAAATATTTTTGGGAAATACATCATTATCCATAACATTGCTCACCAAAATTTCAAAAAGATATCTGAAATATTTCCAGAGGTCACCATCGTGAATGAACCCGTATATGAAAACTCGACGAAGCCCTCAAAATAAAGAAACGTATTTGTTTGAAGTAAAGAACAGCTGGTTTTTGCACTAACACTCGAATTTCTGACGGTAGCCATGGCTAGCGAAAGGTGTAGTTTAAGTCACCCTCAACAATTTTTGGTTTTTATACAGCGGTAAGTATTTTACACTGCTTCGACGAAATAAGATAATAATTGCAATACCCGCAGCTAAGGTCAATTTCTAGCAACTTGCTTATCTATTTAACCACATAGTATATTTTGTATTGAAAGTGTTGGTTCGATGCTGCGTCCCATTAAAATGATTTTAATTTTGGAAGATCAAAATAGATTTACTTAATGAGCTTTTCATTGAAATAGTTTGACGTTAACTTGAAACTTTTCATTTTTTGTCGAAGAATTTGGAAAAATGAGTCTCGTTGTTAATACTTGTGTATTTCACATCATTTTATTTTTTCATCCAAATCCGCAGTTTACTATCTGAATTAAACAAAATAATGCCCTTGACGTTTTCAAGATCCATCGAAAATATTTTTCGCTTCCATGGTGATGATGCCCCAATTTTCAGGAATGGTTAGCATTACAATTTGCTATCGTCAGGACCTTTTAAATAATTGGGAAATGATTCTTTAATCAATTATTAGAAGTTCCCAAAATTGCCCAAAACTTATTAACGCAAACCTTAAGTTGAAATCGCCAATCTCAAACCACACAGTTCCAAAAACGCCACAAACCGGGTAAATCTATGAGACCAACAGGCTGGACTCATCTACGTACAAACTATTCAAATGGCTAGTAAACGAATACAAAAATTCACCCATTAAAGTAGATAGTCTACAAGTAGAAAATTCACTAGATTTTGAAATAGAGGATGGGGAAATATTAATACCGCTCGATGTAATTTAGTGACTGCATGTGAATAGCACTATGCCTGCCCATATAAAATGCAATAACACCTTTGAATTGAAGAAATATAAATAAACTTTCCGTTCTTTCCGCAAATTTCGTTTCTGGCACTAAAATTTGTTTACTGGACTCTTTTTTTAACAAAAATACTTCCTGTCTGCATGTGTAGACCAAAGACTGCTCCGCCTCGTAACAAAATGGAAGATAGAAAGATGTTTCCTACATTTATTTATT
This sequence comes from Oryctes borbonicus, assembly GCA_902654985.2. NCBI lineage: Eukaryota > Metazoa > Arthropoda > Insecta > Coleoptera > Scarabaeidae > Oryctes > Oryctes borbonicus. The sequence goes on along the minus strand of LR736892.1, from coordinate 2,396,679 downwards.
CCGGAAAGAATTAAATGAAGACATAATGTAGTGCGGCACTACACTAAGCACCACTTAAGGAGGTATATAAAGGCACTTTGGGAACCTCTAATTAATCAAACCGATTCCACAAAGTAGAAAGCTACAGAATACCAGCGAAAGTAAGAAAAGTCCCCTTCAAAAACACGTACATACGTGGGTTTCAAATTACGCCAAAATAAATAAATCCCCAGAATTCATGCATAAATATGAGCCAGAAAAGTTTATTTTTAATCGGGCACGTATCGATTCGACAAACACCCACACAGCGCGGAATAATTTGGTAATTAATTTCAAACATGTCCGGAGACAAGAGTTTATCAAAGGGAAAACAGATCCATTAATCTATTATGGCGATTTTTGCATAACAACGAAACCGATATAGTCTGTATTAATTCGGTCAGACGACGGAGTTTGAAAGTGATTTATACTCTTCGGAGACCTTTCTTCTTTTTACAATAATAACATGACAGAACCGAACTGAGTCATAAACATTTATATTATTCATGTATTCCGTCACGCCTAGCCGAATCAAAACAGTGTCTCCACGAATATAATAGAAAAACAATATCGAGGCTTTAGGTACTGTACGGGATACTGCCACAGACGGACACAATTCTTTCTACACCTTCAATAATAATTAATTATATATTTTCTGTCAACAATAGGGAACACTTTAGGCATTCTCTCCGGTATACATCTTCATTGACAAAAGGGGGAACACCCTTCTTTTTTCTCTCCTTTTCACTATCTATGTGTGCCTACACACACGTATACATACATATCCTTTCCGATTCTTTTCTTGAATAAAAATCTATTGTTTGTGGAAGCACCACGTACTGATAGAAGCAATACGTGGGTTGGACAAGGAGAGCATATAAAAGCGGGATAGAAAAACGTAATTTTTGAACGTGTGTCCTCTAGTTAGTCTAGTGTGGGAGTCATCACAATGGTGCAGCATCGACGAAACAAGAAAAGAGTAGAAAAAAACAACAATGGCTCTACGAAAATTGGTCCATTCTTCTTTTAGAACTCCACATATACACATATACACACATAGGAAAGCAATGGTTTGTCAGGACGCCGGACGAGACAGTTTATATTTTAATATATATTCGATTGTTCGCCTCCTCCTCCTGCTCTTCTTTCTCGTCTTCTTTTTCTTCTTCAACTTCGTATTCAATAACCCCATACGTGGTAACCCGTACGTACGAAACAAGGACATTGTTGTATTTGTAACACCTTTGCGCTGTTCGAGTGTGTCGTTGGATTTCTTTTATGCTGTGCGCGCGAGGGACGAAGAAAATATGATAATGGGAGGATTCATCGGGAGTTTAGGGTAATTATTCTTTTATTTTGTCAAGGGTGATAATAAAATTTTTTGTTCGGATGAAATACGGGGGCCGTATAATGTTCGCTTGTTTTGTTATTTCTTATTCGTTTGGCTCCCGCTCCTTACGAGTGTCGTATACAGGATGTCCCGCAAATCTTAAGTTATCTTACGATTATATAGTATGAAATGATTCGTAACATGTTCGTATAAGAACAGGCATATTAGATTGAGGAGTGCACCGCTGGGAATCATATTAGCCTATTTTCTTCATCTCCAAGGTGGTGTATGTACATAGAAAAGGCTGCATCTTATAACGGGAAATAACCATAAAAGGTGTACGAGTTGTTCTCTTTAAAAAAAAAATTATGGAGCTTAAATCAAAATACGCAACAATTTCCATGACCATCTTGGGTATAGGGAATTCTGAAAAGAATTGATTTGAGATGAAGAAGGACTTTCAAAAACGCGGTAATATATAGGATGTTCTATTGCAAAAAAAAAAATGAAACTTATGTAGTATGCAATGGAAAATGAAGTATAATTTAATGTTACGTTGGATTTAATTCGAATTAATTGTTATCTGAAATTTTTTTCTTTAAATTGGACAAGGAAGGAGTTGCCTTCTATCACCGCACTAAATGGGTGCATCGTATGTGATTTTGTTATAATGAATTAAATTTTCTTTTAAGACATCTACAGATAAATATGGTAACTCTTTAGAAGCTATTTGATTACAATATCTTACTTTTTCGTTCTGTCTAATAAATAATAAGGAGTTGGTTAACGGCGGTGATACAACAGGGATAAGGGATTTATAATAATAATAATTTTGATAGATATTAGTCATTTCTTTGTTGCTACCGCTCAATTCGTTGAAGGGCCGTTAGCTACTTAAAGAAACTAGAAACGTTCTCAAATTTCCAGACTGTTAATAACCGTTCCTTTCTGGAGTTGTGAAATTGTAACATTTACGTAAGTCATTTGAAAATCGGGGTTTGAGAGAGGTTTCAGACAACCATTAACATAGCTGATGAGTCTCAAATCATTCTTCAAACATTAACTAGGTAACGTTCAGTGGTAGCAGTGCCTGGCTCACACCAGGCTTGCTCTGACTAGGAATGATTGTAGATTTGCATAAGGAACTAATACGCCTCCAGGATTGTAAAGGTGCTGATTGACAACTAAATGAAAAGCAATGAAACGACTATTTACTTTTAAAATGTTGATTTTAAATGTTAATTGAGACTTTCTTAATAAGTTAGCTCCTTAGCTTCTTAGGTACTCTGTGTACTTCTTGCGAAATAAAAGAATTGGTTTCAAAGTAAGAATATGTTTTATTACAAATGTGGTAAATATGAATGATGTTACAGTTAATAACGGAACTTATAAAATAAACAAAAAAATATGTGTTACGTAGGCTTCCCGATCGTCAATCGGAGTATATTCTACCTAAAAACCTTTTTAGATTGGAAACGTGTCGTTGTCGTAACTTCGTCCTCGCTTTTATGGGTTAGTGTTCCGTGATAGTCCTAAAGTTGCCCCAGAAGAATCCAGACGAAACGTTGATAGAAGCTAAGATAGCGAGGCGGTTCCAACCCGGAAACCACGAATATAGTATACAAAAATATTATATAATTCGGGGTTGCTAAAAATCGGCGGGAAATTAATCACATCTCGTTGGCGGGAAATGGACAGCGTTTTCTGGCCCTCTTGGTGGTAGTGGCGGACTTGGCTCACGGCTTAAGCCACTCTTTTGGCTGTGGTTAACGCCCGTATTTCGTGGGCCAACTAGCGAACCTTCATACTTCATAACGATGATGCACTACCACGTAGTTTTGTATATTCCTCGTCGTGGCTCTTCTGGCCACGACCGAACGCCAACTATATCTTTCTCTGAAAGATAAACAGGATTTATTACCCTTTACTCGATTTTTCGAGCAGTCGGGGTTTTTACAGCCAACTGCCAGTACTTAGACGCTGGTCACACATCTTTCCGCCTTGGCCGCTGGGAGAAGGCTTTTATATTTCGTTACGCTCATTGTCCGAGTGACATGATTTTTACATATAAAACATTTACAAAAACGCATTCACCATGCAGGGATTGCATAAAAAGTAGAAAACATAAAATAAATATGTTCAAGAAGTTAAATAACTAATTCTATTAAATGAAAATAAATAAATATTAATTAAAATAATGTTTAAATTAAACGATCCATTACAGGGCCACTCTTCAGTTCCAAAACTTCGAGTTCCTCACCTCCTGCCACGATAGCTACTTTACAGTTCCAATATTCATTATCACCTACAATTAAAACAAATAATCATTTGAGATCTAGCAACTAGTTTCAGAGACACCCTCTGCATCATCAGCATCTAACAAGTTTACTGATGATACAACGTCCAAAACAATTAAAAAAAAAACGCAGTTCGTCAAACGTCTATTTTCAGCACCACCACGGCTACGTACACTGAATCAGTTATAACGAAAAATTGCACTGCTTTCTTTTTTCTAGAAAGAAGTAGTGTCGCAGGAAGCTCCACTAAAGAACCGGATCTCACTTGACATATTTCATTTTTTATTTGTTCTTATGTTTCTGGACTTTGCAAGTTTAGTTTGGGTTTTAAAGTTTTATATATGGAGAAAGGAAATACGAACCTTCTTTCCTTTGATTTCATTTTATTTAACTACGTTTCGTCGTACGTATTATCGACATCTTCAGGTATTCTACCAAGTGTTACAAGTTTTTCTTTCTTTTTCCTAATATTCATCTAAAGCATCCTGTTAAATTTAGTATATTTTTTATTGAAATGATTTTTTTCGCTCTTCTATGTAATACATTGATTACATAGATTCTACTACGTAGAAAAAGAAAAAAAAAAAAACACTTCAAGCAGAAACAGAAAGAAAGAAAATTACACTGGTTACAAAAACGAGTAGAGAGAAACAAAAGAACAAATTTGTGGTTTAAGAAAAAAATGAATACGTCTTTTTCTTAATGTATTAAGTAGATAAATAAAGGAACAAAGAAATACTTGTAACCTTTTATTGAATGTCTGAAGAGGTCGACAATACATGCGACAAAACGTAGCTGAATAAAATGAAACTACGGAAAGGAAGGTTCGCGTCTTCTTTTCCCCGTATTTAAGACCTTAAAACCTAAACTAAACACAAAAAACAACTTGACATAGTAAATTGCAGAATTGCTGAAACGTACGAGAACATCGGGGTCGATAGATAGGTAAATAGAGGGTTGGTTAGAGATCGTAGGTAAGTGAGATCTCAGTAAGAAGTTGAACTAGATAGCAAATACACAGTTATATGAAGTACTAGCGCCTTTAATTATAGAATACGGGTAGATAAATATGTTGTTATTTTATTTAAGACGACACTCCAAAACAAATGAAAATTGGTATCATTTACAAGAATGCTAGATATATTTCTTAATTACGCTATAACTTGAAAACAAATGAAAATTGTACGGGAACATACCAGTTTTCTTTACACGTAAAATACTTTCTTGGAGATCAGCCCGTTTCTTCTGACTCATTCTGTGTATGGGATTCGCCTACCCCAAACTAACATCGCATATCGAAGTTTAAGCCAAATTATAGTTTACATACGTCAAATAATAAATGGCTCGTAAAATCGAACCTTTTCCCTTTTCTATTCGTCCTTTTCAAAATCCCCCAACTGCAAAATTTAATACCAATATAAACTGATCGAGAAAATACATAAAACATATTCTAAAATCATATAAAATCACTCGCCTCGTAATCCCTGTCATGCCGTTCAAAGAGAAGTAAAAAAAAGGCAACACGTAATAACAGGATGAAAAAAGATGGGCCCTCCTCGCTTGATTCGATTACCGCAAACCGGTAGAAATCACTGCGACATCGCTTTCGAACTTTTACATACATACGCACGCAAATTGAATACATCGCCCTCGCGTTGTACGGTCGGATTGCCGGGAAAAAAAACCGAATTTGTCTATAAAATCACTTAACTCTCCCCCAAGAGGACTTTAAAATAACAACGGGCGCGGTGCTGGTCAGCGATACGACCTTGATTTGTAGAGGAGACGTCTCCGCAGGGATGAAAAAGAAGGTAAAATGAAATTGTATATGGATGTTTGTATTGGGGGAAATGGTTTGAGTGAACCGTAGCAAGTGTGGCTTATAAATAGCGTACAGCTTTAAACATATCGCATCATCAGCGTGAGTCCTTCAAGTAAAATTACAGTCGATATTTATGATTAAGCACTTAATAATAAATTCTGTGCTTAGCTTCTCGTTTTAAAATGTTATTGTCAGTCACTTAGAGCACTTTGATCTTGTACAAACCTCCATTAAAACTATTTAGAACGAATTTGTTCCTATTACACCAACCTCTAAATTCTTGTATTACATCTTCTACTCCAAATCTATGTCATTTACTGCCGATACCATAGTTGCTGCATCATCAGCGTATAATGTTATTTCTCCTTCTATACATTAATCGTTTACAAAAATAGAGAATAAGAACGGCCCTAAGATTGAGCCTTACGGAATGCTGTATTAATTTTTTGTAGTGCATAACCTATATTTATGCAATCCAAGACCTTGCTTAAGTCAAAAAATACAGCTATAACCATTTGGTTTCATCAATGTGTTATAAATTTAGCCAATTACTTCTACCGCGGCCGCCTCGGTTGATCGATTAGGACGATAGCCATGCGGTGCTGAATTAAAAACTTTATGATTATTTAAAAATTGAGGCATTCCGTCCAACATTATTGGCTCCAATGGGCTTGCTAAGCAAATAAGCCCCTAATTATAACTGTCCTCAGGATAAGAATTAGGATACTAATTTTTAAACTGCTCGAGAATTTATTACTTCCGGTTATACCGGAAGTCTTAACCAACTTTGATTTTTTTTTATATAATGGTATACTTTTTATTGCTTTTTTTATTTAATTATTTTGATTTTTGTCTTACGTTTTGTAAGGCGACATTGAGTTTATCATGTAATAAGTGTTCAGAATTTAATTAATTAGCATTTATTCGGAAAAGATTAACAATTTAAAGAAACAGACGAAGCATTAGAGAATAGCATTGCGTTTAATTCGCTTTTTTTTTTATTTCGTCGTGTGTTTATATCACTTTCTTTGAATCTATTTGAAATCAAATAAAAATAACCTTGTTGAATTTTTTTGTATTAAGTATTAAATAACCAACAGTAAATAAAGGATATAATCCAATTTATTTGACTAACAGGGCCGCGCATATCTTCACACAAAAGTCTTTCACCGCATGCTGTACACGCATACGTTTCTCCAAAATTAAAAATCTAATTATTTCTTTCCTTTATTCAATTAAAAAGCAGATATTTTCCTTTTATTACAACCCTTTCTGCTCGTTGTACGTGAGCGTCCCCATTACATCCCTTTCCACCGTCGCGAATACCTCTCTTTTATCTTGAATCCAGTTCCTTTTTTCCCTTTCTGACCGAACTAAACAAAACAAAAATTTTCTCTCGGCGGGGAGAACAAAAAAAAAATCACATATATAAACGTATTATATTATACACCAACGGCAGAGGCAGAACATAAGGGTTGCCCGGACTCCGAACGGAAAACAAAGACATAATTTTCTTTTCATTTCGCCAGTACCAATTAGGAGACCGCCTCGTCGGAGAAGAGGCAGAGTGGGGTGGGAGGACTCGCGAAAGTGAAACGGAAACGCCCGCGCCCCCCTATTATTTTTAATTATTAATATTAGATTAGGATGAATTCCTTTGTAGCGGACCGACGCACGGAACCCCTCCGAAATAAAAAAAATCGTATTACACATCGGATCGCGTAGGCCATGATAATTATTTAATTTACCCCTTTTTCTTTTGTGGGATTGCCACGCGGAGGTTTGCCCTCTGAGGCTTTGAGGGAAAACCGATGACGGTACATGCGTTGCCTGGAAAATGGATATAGGTAAGGAAAATGCACGCGATGCAGTAGATACTAGCCGCAGTTGTTTTAATCTGTTGTATTTATGAAATCAAGTGGAGTTGAAATAGATCTACGCTCGTAGCTTTCCTTTGGGAGGTACAATTCGAATTTTTAACACTGCGACGTCTTATTTGTCGTTTAAAAAAAAATTGAACTGCCCATACTATGTACTGATATCATCAGCTTATAACACTTGAAATTAGTGTTTGGGGAATTTGTTTGTTTGTTCTTGAGTTATGAGAAATAAGGACCAATTATCCATTGTATTTAGAGATGTAAAAGTACAAATAAAATTATGATAATAAAATAAGAGGATAACATTTGGTATAGTAGCTTAATTTCATTAAAAGGGCTGGTGTGTTTGTAGGCACGAAACCGGTCGCAGCTTTCTTAAATAAAAAAACTTGTGAAAAAAAAAATACCCAATCTTTTATTTTGCCTCAATCACCATCGATTACTTTAAATTCATTACTTTCATATTGTGAATTGATGTACTTTTGAGATAGTCTTATTTTTTGAGTTATAAATCTCCTGCAGCGGCTGCGCGGGAAAATTATTGAATAAATTTATTAATTTATTAATCCTCGTACAGGTCAATTTAATTTTTTCAAAATAAACGTTTTTGCATCATTTTTAATATTCCTTCACTTCTGGTTTCCAAATACTGACGTCATGGACAATTTTTTTAAATGATAACTCGAAATTTTATTTGTTATTCTGATAGATCATTTAATTGTCTAAATGGTACCAGCAACATTCTAATGCTTCACATATCATTTTTTTTATCAAATAAAAGTCATTTAAAGAGTATGAATCGTAAATTTCATTAACAATAAAAAGCAAGGGTAAATGCGGTTTTTCAAGAAATTGGATGATATTTATTTTAAATCAAATGTTCCGAAATGCTACCCACCTGTTCATAAGTTTACTGCTAATATTGCACCTCGGAGATGACCTGTTTACGGTAAATTCTTGCACACCAAATTCAGAGCGATCCTAACTATTTTCAGATGAAACCCATTTCAACCAACAAGGAGTTTTGAATCGCCAAAACCTTCATTTTTGCGAGAAAACTGCCAAGTCTGTTAGGCGATATTTCTTTACAATAACACGAATACAAGTGCGAGAAATTTTGAATTGTTGTTTTCCTAATAAATGGATTGGTCGAGGTGGACCAATAGCGTGGCCATCTCGGTCTCCCGATTTTACTGTTTATTGTTTATTTTACTGTGTCTGCTGGAGTGAATGACGTTATTGCCCGGATTCACGAAGGAATAGCAGAAATAGATAAGGACAATTAAGGCATTAACGAAAATTGGAAATTTCGAGGGTTAATTAAAAAATTATTTAACTTAGCTCGACTCAGACATTTCATTGTTTTAATATTAAAACAAATACAAAAAAATTGTAATATTACAATTTTTTTTTGTATTTGGATTTGTTAAGAATAAACAGTAAATTTAAAAATATTAATTCTTAATTTCAATTTTACCTGAAAACAGCTATACCCCAGAGCTGGAGAGCGAATATTGATTCACCCTGTGTAAGTAAACCTCCCACAGAAATTTTAATTCTTGTATGATGCGCCGATAAAGCCAGAAGTTGGCAAGAGTTGTGCAATTTGTTTGATGCCAAGTAAAATTATCAGCCAATCCACAGTGAGTAAAATCATGGGAAAATTTAAAGAAACTAAACATGTTAAACGCATTCCAAATGCAGGACGTCCTAAGAAAATGAGTGAAGGTGTGAAACTTGATTTTTTTGTTAAATGCGAGTGATAACGTATTTCAATCAACTGCAGCAGACAATGAAGCAATCAGTATTGCGTGTATTAAAAGCGTCCTTACAATATACAAGAACTCTGAATGAATATAACTCTCCTCGCTGAATGTGCCTAAATGAGACACTAAGTCGACAAAATTGCAGGAGTTGCACTGGATTGCTGATGCACCCCCGTAAAGTTAACGCGTGAACGAGAACAGTTGAAAATAAAATCATTGGTCCTTTTTTTCTTTAACGAAATTCTCACGAAGCAGTGATATCTGGATTTCTTCAAAGGATGCATTTGTACCTGCTCTTGCAGGAATTTTTCCAAATGAAGATCCTGACTTACCAAATGGCGAAATTTGGTTTCAGCAGGATGGTGCACTTTGGCACTTTGCAGGTCCTGTTCAAGAGATTTTAAACAACTGCTTATCTAGGTTATCATTGGTGGGCGAGCACCAAGGCGTTGCGCCCTTTAACTTTCTTCTTATTAGAGGTATTAAAAAAAAATTAAATAATCTATCAAAATTCAATCAAAAAAAAATAACAAATTAAAAAAAATCATCGATGACGTCATTCTTTGAAAAATAGAAGTAGTGGAAATTTAAAATTGATCGAAAATATTTATTTAAAAGAATAGGATTGGCTTGACCGAGCATTTATTTCTGCCTAAAAGAAACTTTATGAATTTATTCCACAATTTTACCGCCCGCGGCATATTGCCTCAAATGCTCTTTTTTAATTTATAAAACGGTCAGTGGAATCTCTTTGAATAACATAAAAATTACGAAATAGATCCCAAACGAAAAACGCTTATGCATCAATATTTTTAACATACATAAAAATCAATGACCTAATCGGCTTCAAACGTAATTTTTCTTCGCTTACAACTTACAGCAATTACTCTCCGTCCGTTTTCTCCTTTTTTTTTCCTACGCCGCTTATTTCCCAATTCAGGGCGATCATCGCCTCGACACGTGGCGCGAAGCCTTCGCAGTCACATATTTGCAATTTTTCCGAGGGTATCGCGTATGGCCGCCTTAATGGGCGGCAATTTGTAAGTCAGCTCCAGAGAGTGTAATAAAGATATTACACCGTTTCGTAGATTCGGCGCCCGGAATAACATGTACGTCCGTACGTAGCGTACGTATCGGTGCGCGGGTTCAGATTGCCCGGCGATTTTTTCTCCTCATCGCGCGCGCGAAAACTACATGACAGGAACACGCTCGCTGATGGAATGTGAAATTTCGCGATTTCCCTGACAAATCCAATATATGGTAATAAATTGGTGACGTATTTCAAACGTTGTTTTATAGGAAGGAAGAGGAAGATTAAGGGGTGGTGTGTAATGCGAAGGGAAAATGAGCAATATTAAATTTGGAATTGTCTATATTTTACTGAAAATATTACTTTTACAAATGTGGAATGTTCTTGGAAAAGTTAGTCTGGTTTTGCTTTTATTTTATTAGTTCACAAAGTTGATCTGGAGGTGATAGTATTGGAAATAATACAACTGAATCCTAAAAATAGACATCTCCTTTAGCTCTTTCCTTAAATCTAGATTTTTAAAAAATGCTTAAAAATTACTCCGAAGTTTCGGAGACATTTTTACCTTCCATAACATGCAAAATGGTCGTAATCCCCGTAATCAGCAGGTCAAACTGCATAAGGAACCATCATTAAAATAAATATTTTAAAACATTTTTGAAATCGTCAAATCGTCGGAGTTTCCAAAGGGGTACCCCTCAGAGATTTTTTTCATAATTTTCTTAATTTTCCCATGTCTCTTCAACTAATAGTTTCGATACGCTGGTACAATTTTCTCTCTTACGGTAAGCGAGCTATAAGTTGCAGAATGTTGGGAAACTTTGATTCCTATCTTCAGTTTTTTTCGGGGTATAATTCGAAAAATCGACAAGATAGGAAAATGAGGGTGGTAGAGCTCGATTCTCCGAGTCCGATTTCACGGAATAATACGTAATTGCAGCCTTTGTATTGCGCTGAAGAGTCCTCAAAGGGATTTAGAGTAAAACACGAGAAATTCAAATTTTGGTTTTTGTTGTACAAATTCAAAAATTATCAATTTCGCGTAGAAATCGCCTGATGGTATCTACGAATGATTTTCTTTTACTTAAATAAACGCATACTTTAAACAAAACTCAAAATTTAAAGTTAAACATTTTTATTAGGATGATACAAATGAAAGGACTTCGTATTTTGTGTCAATGTTATAACGAATCGTCTACGAAATTATGAGTCATCAGCGCCACCCCCACGTCAGGGGGTCAGAGTCGGGAAGAGTAAATGATTCCGGGCGCACTTCGTCTATCAAAATAAATCTGGGAATTTACAAATTCTCTCATCCTGGGACATCCTGCATACAACATCCTCAATTAACACATTCTCGTATTCGGCTATCAATGGTCCATCAAAATCTTCCAAGTCAATTTTATTATCCAAGCCCGAACCGTACCATTCATATGATTATCTTCAACTTTTGGCAGTTATACAACAAAGGTTATCCCCTGCTGATCCTTGTAGATAGAGTACGGGTAAAAGGTTTTTAAACATAGTACATTACCTTTCGTTCGCTGCTGTCTTCTCTCATTTCCCTTCTTGCTTTTGCTACTCTGCTCATTTTACAGGAGAGAAAATAACGAACGAAAGGCAAAAGGATGGGTCGAGGAGACTTTTCAACTCCGTAACGCAATAAAAACAACAGAAGAATTATCGCGGATATAATATAATGAAAAATTCAGGGCGTATTTTTCTTTAATTTTTAAATACAGAGCGAAAACAGCGCCTCTGCAGTCCGACTACAGATTCTTAATTAACATTCTGATTTTGTTATCTCTTGCCGGGAAGAGGGAGGACTCGGTCATGGCAAATAAAAAATTTTCGCGATACGTTCTCTTAACCAATATGGGCCGCCGTCTAGCGCCGGCTTTTAAAATCTGGTTCGTTTATGAACATATGTGCAATTTTGGGTTTAAAGAAGTTCAAATTTTTATACACTTCACCCAGTGAAAGTAAGACTTTGGTTTTGCAAATTTACTTTAGGCTTAAAGTTTTTATTAAAACAAGAGAAAAAATGGGTACTACGTTTATTTGTGAAAAGCTACTTCAGTTTGGGGCTCCAGTATAACAGCGAAAACTCATGAATCACGAAAACTACGTTATTTTTGCTTCAGATTTTAATTTTAAAAGCAAAAACAAACAAAATTGTTTATCCCATACAAAAGCGATCCCATATTCGGGAAGCTTACCATATTTTGTATGTCCAAGGGTAGTCAATGTAATGAGGTTTTGTTGATATAGACTGATGACAATTTCTGTCTGGAAGAAGATAACAAACTCAATCTTATTAACCAAGATGAATTACATGATCTAGTAAGAGACTAGATCCAACTCAGAGTTTCTTGCATTTCGATAACAGCAGAACCTGCTCACACCAAATACATAAATACATATAATATATTATAGAAAAAGGAGTAAGAGTTACAGCAATTTTTTTATTAAAAAGGATCAGTTTTGCATCTATCATGGCATTATAGGACTTTCCAACGCTACGGATCTAGATTATGATCCATATGATTGGCGGGAATTTATTAACTCGTTAAAATATAGCTTCACAGTAGTAATCGAAAATTATTTGTTGGACTATTATTAGGTTTACAGGACTGATGTGCTAAATATGCTTGTTTCCTGTTTTTATGGGACGGTTTTTGGTTAAATTGAGCCTCATGAAAAATTTTGTTGGAGTACGGGTAAAACCAGTGCTGGTTTCCAATTTCTAAGCTAAATATCGATATTAGCACAAAAAAAATATTTTTTTAAATATTTTGTAATGTTAAAAAGGCAGATTTAATTTGGGTGTTATAGATAAGTGATATGAGCTTAGCTATCCCGACAAAAATAATTTGTAAAATTAATATTTTTAATTACTTATCGCTTACTTACAAATAAAGTAGTTTTACATTTTTAACTTCCCAACAAAGCATATATGGATGTGGTATGTGTGAGCTTCGCGATGGTTCCTGCCTCCAGCGAGCCAACGGCAATGCCTCGGGATATTTTCTTCGCATAGTTTGGACCACGTTGCCTAGCAATAAATTAGCTTATTTTGTCTCACGTTCATTCGACAAAGATGGAGGCAAATTGTCCACGAAGCATATCTCCTGAGACAGTCAACCAAAGTATGAATTCAGCTCTAGAAGTACCGTGGAAAAAACTGTTCGTATCTATAAAACAACGAAAATTATTAAATATTTTACTTGAACTTAAGGATATTCTAAAGCGTATCTTTCTAATAGCTGCTTATTCAGCTTAAGAACTTATTGACATCGCGTCTCTTCTGCAACTTTTATTAGCTTGCACTTACAAAGAAAAGGTAAGTTTATGTAGTACATAGCATCGGACTTGAATCCAAAAATTTCTTAACACCGGCCCTGATGCGCAAGCTCCTTCCTCATGAGCATAACTGAAATCGGTTCATGCTTGCATGCGAATCTTATCCTCGTCGTCCGACAATACAAACTGACTACAAATTAAATACAGAGAGAAAGAGATGGCACGGCTCGCTAAAGGAGAATAAAAAAGAAGAAGGCCAGGCAACTCGTTCCACGCAAAAAAGAGTTTTTCTTTAAAAGGGCAGTAAATTAAAAGAATTCCGATTCGAGGAGACAAACTGAAAAAAGGTCGCCAACGCGCTCTTCGCCTAGTTTTCTTCCTCATTCTTATCTCCGCCGAGTCGCCTAGCGCTTCAATTAACCCTTTATGTTTACCCTTTTTTTCCGCCGCCGCCGCGTTTGCCTTCCGTGTTTTCTCTTGCCTTTCCGGACGTTGTTCTTTTGCCCGTTTTCCTTACGGAAATGCATCACCGGCCGAGAGTTGTGTGTGTGTGCTTTCGGTATGCCTGATGTCGTGTCCTGCCGTCAAATACCGTTGCTTCGTTGAATTTTTCCTCCGGAAAACGGAGACTGCATTCGTATACCCAATTGGTTGTCGGTTTTTGTTTGTTTTTCGAGCGCCTCCGTGAATGAAAATCATTCTCGAATCTGGCTAATTTCGGTGTAGAACGTGGGCGATTGTTCTAAAATGAGGACAAAGTGGGTTGCTGTAGATTCTTCTCGAGTAGTTAGCAATATTTCCCCGAATTTAAGAGTAAAGCGCAATTTAGAGAACTTTACATTTCAAACCTCCGTTTAAGCATATGAGGTGTATCTCTTGTGATTTTTAATTCCTGGTTTGAGTATTAAGTTGCGGTTTTAGATAATTGAGTTTGGAAGATAAGAATTAACTTTCATAAAATGTGAACCATCATACAGCAGAAATTTTGCTTTACTCATATGTAGGTTACAGAGTTAGCATACAGAGGAGGAAATTGTAGCAACTATCGAAGAATATCACTGTTGTGTACTGCACTAAAGGTATACGGAAGTATTATGGAAAATAAAATAAGACAAAATAGATACACAACCAGCAGACGAACAAGGAAGAGCTTTAGGCTTGCCACAGCGGGAATGATCGTATAAATATTCACAATGCAACAAGTCATAGGAAAAGCTCCAGAGAAGAAGAAGAGGTCTATTTGGAATTTATACACATGCAGAAGGCATTTGAGGTGGTAAACAGAGAAAAAATAAAGTAAAGGGGTAGATGCTGATTTACTGGAGACCAAAAAGCCTATGCTTCAGAGCGTTATAAATAAATATGGGATAAATATGGGATACGGGTACGGCAAGGAGAAGTATTAAGCCTGGTATTGTTTTTAAGTCTTACTGACGAAGTTATAAAACAGAGATGGAACCAAGCAACAAAGTATACATTAGGATATCGGAATTTACAAGCTAAAATGCAAGCCTGTGTATGTGGTGCTGGTGGCTAAAAACGAAAAAGAACATCAGAAGAATATTAACGTGGGGGTAGATATACTTGAAGAATACAAGTCAACAATCAATAAGAAGACGACAAAGGTTATGGCTGTCTCCTATCAGGAAAATAAAATAAACATCAGAGTTGGGGGAGAAGTACTGGATAGATAAATAGATACTGAATAGAAATCAGATCAGCTGCTAAAATGCATTATTTGAGAACGGTAGTAGGAGTAATAAATAAAATAAGAAATAATTACATTAAAAAAAGATTTAAAACGAAATCATTGAAAAACCGAATAGAAGAGAAGAAGTTAAAATGGACAAGGCATTTAATACGAATGGACAATAAAAGATAAATGAAGAAAGTATGGGAAGGATTTTTGCCTACTTTTTAGGCAAAAATAGGAAAGGATGACCTGGAACAACACCTGAGGAAAATCTTGGGAAGAAGCTGAAGTACCAGCCGGGCACTGCAAAAAAAAACGTAACTTCATCGAAGAGAAGCAACAATAAAAGGGAATCTCGACATCTTCTCGTAAAAGAAGATGATTGCATGAACATACTTGTATATGCAAATGCTTATTTTAGACATTTATATCAATAAACGCGCATTTTAATCTTTAAAGTATTGATACATAATTTGCAGATTTGCTATTATTAATGTTAAATGATCATTTAGACGGAATTTTAAATTAAATTTGAAATATTCCGCCATGCAAGCTTCCCGGTCTGTATGCATTAGTTGTGTACCAGTTACAATAGTATTAACGTCCATCGCGATGCTAAAGGGAGAAGGTGTGTAAGTTCAATTTTAACTCAATTTATGAAGAACCAAGGCGATTTTACAGCAGATGGGTATCCGTTATTTTGTAAACGCTACAAAGTTGAACTTACGACGATCAAAAAGTTTCAAGTTATGCAGCGTCTCCAACCCGAAAAACATGTAAAAAAATCGTAAAAAGAGAAATAATAAACGACGAGTGTTAATTTTTAATTTACTACGGCCTAGATCTCAATGCTGGGAGTTCAATAAAGAACTTTGTACGCGCTTTATGTGCTCTGACAATCCGTTAGCTAAAAGTATACAAGATAAGATATTCCAGATGAATCCACTTTAAGAAAACAATATGTTTTCGCGCTATATACAACAATATAGAGCAAACTAAAACAAAAAGTCATCCTATTCGGGTGTCGTTGGAAGAAATCACCGACGAAGAGAAAACAACATTTTGTGTTCGGTACATTCGGAGTTAATGCAGAAAAAGAAAAATGGTGACTTTAAAAATGTTATCATTCAATAGCTGCTGCTTTCTTCAACGGTTCTCTAAGTTTATTGTGGCCGTTTACAATTTTATACGAAAAAGAGCTACAGGCTTGTACTGATGCTGTTTACACCGACTACCTGAGTTAATCCGTATCCTTTATCCACACGTATATTGATATCATACGTGAAAAAGGTTTTTCTTAAAGTACCAAGTCGTGTCCAGAAATTTTGGGAAATTTCATTTCCACCGTCGATCATTGCAAGATGGAGAACTCAACGCTGCAATGCCGTACGGCGAATATTTTGAAATTGTGAAGAAAATTGTTAATCAATTCCACTCTGAATAGGCGCATTGAAGAAAGAAAAAAAAAGGTGTATTCGAGAAAATGCTATTTCTATGCGCAAAGGCAGAATGGAAAATTTCCAATCTTCAGCGATTCATTTCACCCACTCAGAGTGTTTTTTCGCAGAAAAGAATTGTCAAAAATCAAAGGTACTACCAAAATCCGTGCAAGTCACGTCAATTTGATCTTGCCTATCGAAGTCTACCCAAAACCATATCGATAAGGAAAAATAAATAGTTTAACGTTCTCAGACAAGGTGGTTCTTACGTACCAAAGTATTTTTCATCTTTGTTCTCCTCTGCACCAACAATTACTTTTACAGATTTGACCTTAAATGATGAAGTATGTACGTATAATAAAATCGTTTTACCATTTTCTATTAAATCACGTTAAATCGAAAAGCCGATACAAAACGGTCTCGACAGGACCTCATTTCTCATCAGGTAAAATGCCTCTTTTAAAATTCAGTCGGCAAACCGAACGTCACTGGGGCGATTTATTTCAGATTTCCGCGTAAGCCTAATCCTCCTACAACCAGCCGACATCCGGCAGCCAGCATCCATCCACGGTCGCACTGATGGCATTCGGTATCATCTTTCGTTCAATATTGAGATAGCGGAGAGATCAGATTTGATTTATATTTGATTCAGACGTAGACCCGGGACGTATACATACATCATATCGGACTATGTCATTTCGTGTATCGAATGGCTCGGATTTAGAAACGCCGCAGACGACAACACGCACTGAATATTTGATTTCGAAAGGCGAAGGCGAGCGATTCCAGACGTCAGATGCGAAAGCTATAGTTTTAAGTACCGCAGCGGATATACCGCCCTATAAATGGAACGACGGCGGACGCTTAAAATAAATATTCTACATCGTTCAGCTTAAGAGATTTTTGGTGGACTTTCAAATTACAGCGTTGGATATCTGTTATCAATTTAGAAATCTCTAAATACTCTTACATGGATAGCAGATCTTTGCGGAGATAACGTTGAAATAATACATTCTTAGTTAAAAAAAAGGTAAAGTTGCACTCGTATATGTTCTCCATTTTATATTTTGGTAAAATATTAATAACTGCTGAACTATTCTTATTAATAAGATGTTGAAGTGTAACGATTGAAATGGTAAACTCACAGTTATTAACCCGTTTACAAATAATAAATAACAGTAAACTTCCGCGGCCGGAGTCTGAATTTCATGTTTCCGGGTTTGTAGTCCGTGGTCTCGAGTTGGTGTAAGTCGACGTTTCACCAGACACTGCGGTTGGCATCTTCAAGACGATGTTGATGGTTCACTAATCGTCTGAGGAACGGTGCTTCAATTGGATCCGCTTCGCAACAAATAATTTGTCAAGTTCCAATTTTGCGTGGTTTTCTGCTTTCTATTTAGTTAAATGAAGATCATTTCATTCGTTATAATTGTCTAAATTTAATCAAATCGATCTCTCATCGTTCTTTTGACTGCCAGTCCATATTATCTCATGTCTTCCTACCGCGAATCAATTCATTCTGTCAATTCTGGCTGATCTAATTGGTCTTGTTTTATCCTAAATCGTTTTCATGCTTAATAGTTACAGTAATTTATAAGCTAGTAATGATCGGCGTTGTAGTTAGAATCGTTTGTTTCTTTAGATTGATCTGTTAACGCCCACTGAAGAATACAGGCTCCAATTACTTGAAGGAAGCGACGTATCCCTCCATTTCTTTGGGAAATTATAAAAGCACGTAATGGTGAGCTCTTTTTGTCATCTTTCAAGCACGTGGATTGATTGGACCCTAAGCTCGGTAATAAATTTAAAGGAATCGAAGGGAATACGTAATGAAGATAATGCCGCGATACTGCTAATTTTAGATTCAGTGCAAAATGATCCAAAATTGTTTTTCGTCGTCGATTTGATTAAAATTTTGAAGGAGTTGAAGATTTATCCTTTCGAACCTATTTTTAATTGTACTTATGAATAATTTTATGGATGGCAGCAAAATTGTGAGCAATTGTAATTAAGATCGAAATATTGTTTTCCAACAAAGCTTCATTTTCTACTAATGGACCTGCTTCCTCGCAACGTGTTCGATATTGGAGTACCACCTATCATTTTTTGAAATTACCAATAATCACCAATATTAGATTATAATAAATGTACAAGGGTAGATCAATAAACACTTGTGCTTTCTACATACTCTCCTTTTAGTGAAAGACACTGCTTTCAACTCTCTCGCTAAGTTTTCAACCTATTCAGAAACACGTCTTTTCAAACTCCTCAAAATAAGCTTCTTTTCTCTGCAGATCACGTTCTAATATTGGGGAAATAAGAAGTCGCAAACAGCTGGTCAGGCAAATAATATTCATGCAATTTGGTCGCCACAACTCCGAACAAGAAATTTTTCTTTAATAAGTGACGCTAATTTCTTGTCCAATCGGTCCAATAATTTACTGCAATAATGTCCCGTGATCGTGAAACCTTTCTGCATAGAGTCGATAAAAATTATGCCGCTTGTATCCTAAGAAATCGTGATCCCGACCATTCCGGCCGATGGGTCCATCTTCGCTTTTCCTGGAGCAGATTCTCCTTGAAAAGTCGCCTCGTTTCAAGTGTATAGTAATGAAGCCAGTTCTTATCAACGCTGCTGATCGACTCAACATTTCTTACAGATTTCGTTTAGAGAGATCCTGCTTCGCCCTACTCGCTTGATCGTGGCTGTTAGTAAATTCGGCACCCATCGAGCCGACAGCTTTTTGATTCCTAACTTTTGCTGTAAAATATTAATTGCCGTTCCGTATGATACACCTGCTACTTCTTCACGCACTTTCTTTTAGCGGTCAGCTCGACCCATGTCGCGGACTTTTAAATGATAATAGTGTCGACAATCACGTCAAAAACCGACGAACGGCCATGTTCGAATTCGCTAAACTAACATTGAATGTATGTCGTAGATGTTGGAGGGTCCTCACAAACAGCTTTCAACTTCGATTTAATTTCTTTGCATATTTCTCCATCCAAAAAACGCAAAACGAACTACTGAACGATATTTTTCCTTCTGCATTTTATATAAAACAATAAATGCATCTTGTACCAATAGCTACCAAATCAATCTGCCCTCTCCTGCTAGAAATTTTGTACAGCGACATTTGAAACATGGCAATACACGATAGTAATGTCAAAATCGCTCAGTAACGCCGCTTATTCTCAAACACACATACTTGTATATGCTAGAAAATTTCTTCGATGACGGTTTAGGCTGTCTCTTAATTATCGCATGCCAATGTATTTTATTTATTTTCCGCACGCTGTTTGTTCGGTGCACTATGCTTAAATTGTTGTAAATTCATTAAATCGTGAAATTTAATAACCGTTGGATAAGTTGGAATTTTATGACTCCACAGATTTAACAATCGCAGATTTTTGACTTGCCGGAAAGTCTTTAAAAATAGCATAAGGAATACTAAATCCACCTTAGCAATTGAGGAAATCCAGAATAATCTAACAGAGCTACGTTGAATTTGAATGGCGTTTAAACGATTTAATAAAATATTTCTTATTTTTTCTTACTTCTTTTGATTATTAACACATCCCACTTCGGATTTATTTTTTTACGCTGAAGCAAACGAAATTTGCCTTTTAACGTTTCCTTTCTGAAATCAACGTCTAAAATAATTTTTCCCGTCTCGTGAATTCAATTCAGGAACATAGTAGGTACGCAACTAAACCAACCCAATTATTTTTATTTCTAATAATAATTAATTCTTAATTTTGAGAGTTTAGTTTAGGTTTTAAGATCTTATATAGGGTGCAAGAAAACACGAACTTTCATCCCTTTGATTTCACTCCATTTAGCTACGTTCTGTTGCACGTGTTGTCGACCTCTTCAGGCATTCTTTTAGTTTTTCTCTCCTCTTTTATGTAAATTGCTGAATTAAGTTTGGTTTATTTTTAAATAAAATTAAGTTAAATAATAAAATTTTCCATCTATAACCGTTATAATAATTAACGCGGATTTACTTAACAATGAACAAAATTGCATTAAATATAACAAGAATTTCTTCTCGGTAAATCTTTAAAAATCACTTCAACCTTACACTAAGATTTAAAAACATTGTTTTACTAACCACTTATTGCGAAAGCTGCTGCACGTAATGGAGCAAACCGACTACCACGAGTGTACCCTTTCGCTCGGCCACAAATTAGACCATTACCGTCCGACGTTTTCGCGTTCTCGCATTTACTTCTTTCCACAATTTAACGAAAGATTGATGCAAAACAGTCAAGCGAACTGCTCGTCCACCGGCGTTTAAGAATATATGTATATTTATTCCGGCGGCCGGCGCATCCGGATTCGAAAGCATTTAGTCCGGTTTCCGGACGGGAAATACCTCCGGAGCTTCTGCGGTCTTACGATGAATCCGGCTGTACTTTCGAATGTGGCTGGCTCGCCCTTTCCTCCTATGGTTCGGTTAAAATGAAGGGTATGAAGTACAATTTCAGGTACGATTACAATCGTACTGTGAAGGATATATTATTTATTAATAACTAAAGCTGAAAAGTAGAAGTATACGGTATTACAGTGGAAAATATTATATCTGTGGTATTAATAATAATAATAATTATTATTATTGTTATTGATTTTTCAAACTCAGGATCCATTGCTGGATCTTCTGCGCCATCGAGAGGATATGGGCCAGGGAGCATTCCTGTTCAAAACTGCGTGGAGGGTGTGTGATGATCTTGGTTTAGTGATTGAATTTACTGCGGCAAAACGCGGATCTGATAATTTGGCACTTTATTCTCCAAAAGAGGTACGGAGCAAGCTCCGACATCTTTTCGCCGATGCGGTCCTCAGGAACCACACACAAAAAGCTTTGCACGGGCTATACTTTAGACACCTAAAAGATCATGATTTATTGGAGGCCTTAACGTTCTCTTTCCTCCAGTTACCATCGCTATATTCGGAAACTGAGGGTTACATAGTGGCGATCCAGGATGGAGTGTACCATACATAGACCCATCAACGCAACGTCCTCGGTTTACATCTAGATGACATCCGCTGTAGAACATGCAAAACAACAGAGAAAACCATTATCCATTTACTATCAGCATGCCGAAAATATGCTTCAAACGCCACAACACGGCCCTAAAAGTTTTATACTTCCGTCTACGCCATCTCCACGGTTCTGACAATCAGCCACAGCCGCCGCTTCGGGACTCGGACTTGTCAGAAACTGCTTCCAACGAGAACTGCAAGATATTTTGGAATTTCCCTTTCCACACCACAGAGGGAGTACGTGCTAATAAGCCAATATGTCCTTCCCGTGGGATACTAAGGTGTTTGAAAGAGAGACAGAAAAAAGAGAGAAGTATCGAGATCCGATATACCAACTACGACTTACTTATGAAGGCTTCCAAATCCTCTTCATTCCTGTTATTGTCGGGTCTCTAGGCGGAGTCTACATAGAGATATTGGAATATCTCAAAAAAAAATTAAGATATTGCAAAAAACTAACATCTCTCTAGATCCTAAGGTCCCATGAAGCTAGCCACACAGCACTCAGGGCTAAACCAACCTCCCGGTGATCGTCTATTGGCGAAGCGGATGGTGAACTTTCGGTGGCCAGGCGTATTCGGGAGCTGCGTCGGTTCACCATGGACACCTGCACAGGCCCAACGGTACTTTGCCCCGAAGAGGAAAAGAAAGGAAAAAAACAACAGATAACAGCAATAAGTTAGGGAGGGCCGGCGGGCAGCAAATATAAACAATTTCGCACGTGCATTTAGTAGCGAAGAAGCTTTGCAGTCGTCGGATTTCACGCAATTTCACCAGAGCTCATGGCTCGATTGAGTTGATCCAAAAAAATGCTTTAAAAAATCAATCATGGTGCTTCTGCCAACGTATACATTATCGTAACAGGTGACGAAACCTGGATATATTCATGCGAGCCAAAAAACAAAGCAACAATCTACTGTTTGGGTACTTCAAAGTGAACCAAAACCATAAAAGAAAAATGATTTCTTTTTTCTTCTATAAAACTTTGCTTGTTGCTGATTTGTTGCCTCAAATTTTCGATGTAATCAGAAAAAACAGCAAACATCGCTGCATCATCCTTTATTACAACGCCAGCTCTTACACAGAACATCGAACAATTGATTATTTAAGGGAAAATAATATTGAATTAATGACTCATTGTACGTATATCGCCTAATGACTTCTTCCTTTTCCCTTTTGTTAAAAACAAATTGCGTGGTGAGCGGTTTTCGACACCGGAGGAGGCCGTTGAAGCATGTTTCTAAGATACCCACTTCAGATTGGAATAACTGTTTCGACAACTGGATTCCTCGAATGCAAGAAGTGCTTAAAACTTAAAGGCGAATATTTTGAAATACAATAAAATATCTGTTTTTTCTTTTTCCGGAAATTCGGTTCAATATACCCCGTTTAGAGAGTTGCTCCTTTTATATTCAAACAAATCGAACTGATATACTTGCCCATAAACATTATGTAATTCTATGTCTGTCAATGCCGATATAAATTTTAATCCTCTAAGATGTATCATTTTACAAGTGAAATATGAGAAAAGAATATGTTTTCTTGCACGTTGTTTGTTATTTATTTAATTTGCACATATTTAATCGTCATAAAATTTTCTGTAAGTGGGTTCATCCTGTAGAAAATAAAGTATCATTATCGTTACAAAAACATCTCTTATTGCTTCACAAATTATAAATAAACCGAGATGCAATTATTTGAACCGGTCTTAAAAAAATCATATCAACATCAATCAAATTATCTCACGAAACAAAAATTAAACATATGCAACCGCAACTCAAGGAGATTTCTTCCAGAGCGGATTTATTTCAATCTTTATGTTTTTACCTGACGAACGAATAAATTCACTTTCTCGAAGAATGCCATTCGCCCGACGGAATACAAATTAGTATACAAGATTATTTCACGAAAATTTCCACGAATCAAACGGCCGACGGCGGTCTTTCGACCTATCACAAAGTCGAAATCTTTAAATGTGTTGAGGACCGAACGTCGATGTTAATCTCTTTTTTCATGTATGTATATCAATGCTCAAATTTCAGGCTAACTAGAGTATACACGAGCGACGGCCATGCGCGCGTATCAGGTCGTGTAACGCCTTGTTGAAAAATACCTAACCGTATACGAATCATAACAATAAATAAAATGCAACTCCGCATCAGAGAGCTGCTGTAACCGCTGCTCCTGCGACAGGCCCTCTTCGGTACGCTTACCCATTCTCTTTTCCATAATTATGACATCTCTTCAAGTATTTGAGTCACGTTCGGAGATTTATACGAATTCTTTTATACTGCATTTATTGCCCATATTATTCGTTACGAACGGGAGATGCAGATAAGCAAGCGTTGAATCGTGTTTCTTTTGTCATTTATCCGTTATCTTTTCTATATGTGGATGTCGAGTGGAGCTTTCGTTATTTTGTTATATGCTTGCGCTTGATGTTTCTTTCTCTTGATCTTGTTGCTTCTTTTTTTGTTTTAAAAACGGCTTCTCAACGTGGGTCTTCTTGCTCTTTTGTGCTCTATTTGATTTCATATTCTCAACTTGTATCAAAGAACAACGTAAGCTTGTAAGATAACAACTTACTATAAAGGATTTCTATTATTATTTTATATTATTAGCGAAGCGAAGTTTTATATTACAAAAATTCGCGTTGTCGTCCGATAAAATAAAAATTGTCAAATAGTAACGTTGCCAGAGCAAATAAAAGATATTACAAAGAGTTAATATTCAATGAGAATATCTGTATAATAACGAGTTTTATGGCATTCTACGTAACTTACCTCGTAAATAATATACGGTAAAGTCGATTGACGATTTTGTTACCGCAACTACATCAAAACACCAAATTATGGCTGTACTGAAAACTGAAGTTAATGCAATAGCTTCAACAACGGCTTCTTTCCAAAACATGTTAAATGTGCAATTTCGTCGAAGGTAGATTGAATAGGTAGATGGAATTCCTCTTCCCTGCAGCTATTAAAACCATACTGATGCGACTGTTTATTATCTTAAAGGATTCGTTCGCAGATACAATAAATTAATTTATTAATATAAAGAATGCACTTATTAGTATTATAAACTTGTTTATTACAAATATGACAGAGCACATTCATGCAATCGTTTTTTCGAATAAATTAATAATTAATTAATGTTTAATAAAAGGTACTTTATTAAATTAATAAGCACCTTTATTTATCCTTCACCAAATTGGTTATTGCATTAATAATCTTAAATCATAGAAATAAGTGTGGTACGTTGATTTTGTAAGTAAATTAGCAAAATTCGGGTCGGCTAACATTAAATTCGCATATTGGGTGCAAATCGGTATTAACAATATTGTCCTTTAATGTTGATCGAATGTCAATTTACTTATAATGCGTTTCCACCTGGATTTTTTGCAAATATTTCACATTGCGGAAAATGTGACTGTGAATACTATATGGCATATTTATAGTACATCAATGTGACCAGAAAATAACGATACTATTATGCAGTGTGCAGTATGTAGCCTTTGTGTTCGTGCCTCGCTAATATTAACGGAACCAAGTTCCAGTCGCCAATAATTGTGAAACTAATGTATGTACAGTGGTCGGTTTATGTTTCGTCTCCTCCTTGCAACGACTAATTATCGATACTATCTTCCGCGTGGTAAGGACAAGTACTTAGGTGCAACAAATAAAAGCACTAAACCGCGTTTATTGGGAATGGGAGTAATAAAATCTATCTGCCAATCCTACAAGAATCTGGGCGCACGGCTACGAGTGATAAAAAGTATAGGTACACATCGCCTCAGGGGGAGACGAAACATGAAAATGACGCTGTACTACTGCATTGTCAGATAAATATCACAAAAGTTAATACTTTCCTTGCTTGTGGATTTGTAAAAGAAATATGGTAAGCGTTTTTTTAGAACTCGCAAAGGTTATAAGAAAACAATAAAAATTCTTCTTGTGATACCTATTTTGCTGCTAGGAAACGTATATTTTTATAGCTGCAATACGTTGATCTGTACTAATTTAATATCGGTTTTCTGTCCTATTTTTTTATTAAGCAATAGGGCTCTATAAATAAATTTATGAGCTGCTAAAAACATTTGAAGGAATAACTACATGTAAAATAGAATTTTACTTTGCTAGTAAAGCATCAAATTTAAGAAAAAGTACTTTAACAATGTTTTTGTTCAAGCTGCTTTCCTACAATTTGTGGTAGAAAGTTTCTTGAATTCTAAGGAATTTTATAACCTCCACAACTTTAAGGATTTGTTACCCTTTCCTTAATTATGTTTGCCTTATCATTAGCCATTTTAAAAATATATTAATTAATTAGTGCACTTGGAACGTAAAATAAAAGGTATCTGTCGAAATATTATGATATATTTATTTACTTTATTAAATTATACATTCGTACAGGTTACCCTATCATGATTTTATATACCTAATAGCAGTATAAATTGTTTACTTCAGAATTAACACTGTATTACAGTATTGCAAGTCTATCTAGATATAAATATCAGAGGACAGCACCAACCAAACCCAATGAAATAAAGTTTGCTAATTATGATAATTGTGTACAAGGTGGGCAAAATTCGATACATTTAATAGGGAACTTATATTTTTAAAGGAATTAGACAAAAACTGACCTAAGCTTCTGGAGCTCGATTTTAAAGAGAAATCGATTGGTGAAATCCCTATTTTTATATCTTCCTTAATATAACAGATACAGAGCGTTCTCTTAAAATGTGCAATTTTTACAAACCCTTGTAACTTTTTTTTTGTGAAAATGCTTGATTTATATAAAAACTATATTATATAAAACTATATTATTATTATAATTTTTTCTTTTTTTAACTCCTATTTTTTGAGATATTATCAAGACTTATGTTTTTTTATATGGAACAGCCTATATATTTTTACACTATTGAAAAGAATATAAAATTACCTTTAGAATGATATTACACTTGATATTTTATTTAAACAATTTTTAAATTATTTGTTTTTCTTCGTTTCACATTATTTTAAGGTAGCTATGGATGGTGGTAATAAGCAAATAAAAGATTTCAACAAGGCAGAAAAAAATGTTTTAATATTAAATGTTTCTCAAATTCTTACCAACATATTCAAACGAAATCTTTTATTTGCTTATTTACCGCCATCCATAGTCCATATCTTAAAATAATGTGAAATTAAGAAAAACAAGTAATTTAAAAATAGTTTAAATAAAATATCAAGTGTGTTATATCATCCTAAAGGTAATTTTATATGCTTTTCAATAGTGTAAAAATATATAGGGCGTTCCATATAAAAAAACACAAGTCTTGATAATATCTCAAAAAATAGGACTTTAAAAAAAGAAAACATTAGAGCATAAGATTCTGCGTCAAAAGGCGCCCTAATATAGTTTTTATATAAATCAAGCATTTTCACAAATAAAAAAGTTACAAGGGTTTTTAAAAATTGCACATTTTAAGAAAACGCTCTGTATCTCTTATATTAAGGAAAATATAAAAATAGGGATTTCACCAATCGATTTCTCTTTAAAATCGAGCTCCAGAAGCTTAGGTCAGTTTTTGTCTAATTCCTTTAGAAATATAAGTTCCCTATTAAAAGTATCGAATTTGGCCCACCTTGTACATTGGAGGAACTGGTCTTGTACTATAATAAGGGACACACAATCGAAAGAAGAATAGTAATTTACTATTATCAAAGTAGTTATTAAAAACTTTGTATAAAGCATTCAATGCGGCAACTTCTCGCCGATGCTTGGCGGAGGTATGATGTCTAATGAAATTATATGATTCAAAAGGAAGATTCTGTTTGTGTTTCTTGAAATAAAAATATTTTAAGAATGTGTTCCGAACCTCCTCAATTCAAATTCAAAGTCAACATTTGTTTTTATAGTGGGAAACCATGCCGAGGAAGCGAATTCTAATTTTGAGCATACCAACGCGTTATACAATAAAATTATGGGCTTTATGTTTGTAAACTCGCACGTGTTATGCCTAATAAACCCTGAACTTTTAAATGCTTCATTAGTCACTACCCGCAAATGTTCAGTAAAGGAGGACGATGATTGGAAGCAACGCCTAAATCTCTGATCGGGTATCTACGAAGCAAAGGTAGAGCGTTTAATTGATAATTCCAAACCATATGATTCTTTTTTTTCCTAATAAAACTGATCACACTACAATTATTAATGTTTAAATAAGGCTTATTAATTTGGCATTGTTCAGCTCATTTTGCAACTGCTGTGAGTCCGAAATAGAATGAATTTCTTTGTAAATTTTGCAATTATCGACATAAAACAAACATCATGAATAGTTGCAAACATCACGCAAATCATTTATGAACAGGAGAAAGAATAGCGGACCCAAGTTGCTTCCCTGAGGAATCCCAGATGTAACCATAAAAGGTTCAGAACAAAATCCATTGTACTATATTTGCAGATAAATAACATCTAGATATTGAAAGGTGAAGGTTCGGGGTTCAATTCCTTACCGTGGCGACATTTTTTTTCAGATATTTAATCACGAATTTTCATAATTTACCGACAGAAGCCAAAATATGTTAATTAATTCGTATACTTGATGTGTAGAATAAAAAGTATCTGTCCAAACTATTATGATATTGACAAATAAATAAAAACTAGGTACTGTTCTTCACGTCAAAGTGCCCGCGGGGTAGTGGTTAGTACGCCCGTCCGGCAAGCTGAAGGTGTTAGGTTCGATTCCTTACCGTGGCGACATTTTTATCAAGAAAATTAAAATTACCGTAATTTACCGACGGAAGTCAAATTGTATTAATTCTCTTCGAAAAGCTTTTATTTGAAATCTGTTTCTTTAAATTCCTCCTGGATACAGTTAACTTCCAGTAACGTACTAAGTGGACAGGCTGTGGTAAGTGTTACGCTTCTTATACAGTAAAATTTTCGGCTGGCCTTCTCGAGATCTTATATTATCTAGTTAAGAATTAATCAAAACTATTTTATTTCCTTTGGAAAAAAGGATTTCTCCAGGGTCTAAATAAAATTTTCGATTTACAAAGTTGTAATAGTACTGCTGATCTCCCTTTTTTTCCCGTTTCTCATGCTTCCTCAAAACTTTCGCAGTAACTCGCGTAAAATAAAATAATATACCCTTAACACTGAAATAAAAGGGACGATCCTATTGCGCTTGATGCCTTTGATGATTACATTCGAGCATTTCAATAGAGCCGCGGGCCATGTTTCGCAGTAGCAAGCAGCGTGTACCCAAAGATCAGAGTATCGTGACAAATATTCTCGAAGAATAAGAGGGGAAGACAGAATTAAAATTTTGTCGCATAGATATTATTTCGTTACGATATTGAAACGGTGAGAAATGAACAAGAAAAGGTATCGATATTACCGACACAGAGTGTTGAAGGATTCTCAAAGCAGAGACGTAATCATGAAATTTGTTGCCCCTTATATGAAAATTCTCATTTTACTAAGTATCCGTAGACCTTTTATTTTAGTTATTTGCTGTTCGTAATAATGACATGTAACTAAACTCGTTAGAAATACATTTTTATTTGATTTCTGCTAATGTTTCAAAGCACTAACTACGCGGAACTACTGCGTAAACTACAGCTATTAAGAAACAGTGGAATAAGTACTCTACCGACTCTAAAACCGTTCTTTAGCTACAAATCATCTGAATTATCTATTGTTACTGGGGAAGTATTACTTTAATAAAAGACAAAAGAAGTCTATGAAATATATTTGGATCAAAGAATATTCGAAGATCAATAGTAACGAAATAATATACAGCCTGGCCAAAATGCATGTTACTCAAATACCAATGGGAATGTGTTGATACCATACAAAGACATTTTGGTGCCTCTCGAGGAAGATCTGTAATAAATCGCAGTGTTTATACAAAGAAGCTTACAAGCGCCATCCCATCAATTATTGCAAAAATCACCGCTGATAACATTAGGAAAAAGGCGTTGGAACAAATTCTTCTTCGGCGGATTTCCTTCTCATCTCCACAAAATTAAATGTGACATCTTCAACAATACTCGCGTTGACATTAATCACATTATTTTTGGATGTACTAAAGGAAAAGTAAAGGCTGATGAGCCAATCCAAGACCTGATCAAGATGGGAGATCAGGAAAGACCATATATCAACTATAGGACATATGAAAATGTGTATGTCTTGAAGATTTCTTTTTAGCTGAGTTCCTGTGTGTTTATCCTGAGTATTTCCGATAGCCTACCCCGCGATCGGTAGTAGTATAAAGAGTGCACTGGTGTCCATGCTGGTGGCTAAGATTTCAGAAGAGCTAATTGTGCTTAACTAAAGCCAATAATAATAACGATTTGATGTTTTGTGGCTGAGTTTCTAAAACCCTGAAAGACCCCATTTGTACTTTTCCTTATTTACTTAAGACAATATCGTCGAAGAGAATTTTTCTTTAACTAGTTACTTTATCTTTAACTAGTGGCAAGTAAGTGATAAAAGTATACTGTATGCGGCAATTAAGTAAGAAACACAATTGCAGGACACCAGTTTGAAGTTAAATGCAACCTGGAAATTCTGCAATTTATTCAGTTGCCTTCCCAAGCTGGGTTATACTCACTATCAACCTTTCCAGTTAATTTTTTTACATATTTGACCTTATAAAGCTCGTGTACTAGAAGTAATGCGTTGTGGTGCTATAAATTTACTTTTCTATCAGCTACGCACACTGGAAGCCATAAACATAGCGGTTTAGGAGAATTAAACGGAAGTTTTAAATTAAATCTCTTTATTTGCTGTACGGCTAATTTGAAACGTTTCCAGCCCAACACAGAAACAAGTTTTTCTCAAATTCGATTATATTTTTCAACATAAGTGTTTTTTGCACTTTTCTCAGCGATGTTCCGATCTCCTTAATCCGACCAAACAGTAGTCAGCATCTTGTTCTGCAAAATAGGTGATGGTCTCCCCACTTGATGAAAAGCTTTGCCATCTTAGCGAAATTTTGAACCTAAGAAACAAGAAAATGTCATAGTTGGCCTAGATCTGGTGAAACCCAATTCGTGAATTTTTGCCACGGTGAGTTTGAGATCTTTATCTTGATGGGAAAAGACTTGCTTTTTCTTCAAATGCGGTCGTTCTTCCGCAATTTCTACCTTCACCTTGTCAGGTAGTGATGCGAAGTATGCCCCCATTATCGTTTCTTCTTTTCCAAAATACTCAATTAACATAACTCCTAAATGATAGTCATCACTTTCCCAGCCGATATGATAATCTTTGCCTGCTTCAGAGCCGATTCACCCTTCACAGTCCATTGGTTCGACTGTGAAGGGTAATGTACTCAAAAATTTAATCTGCAGTTATTAAGCGATGCCAAGGTTTCAACTTATTTTGGTTAAACTGCTTCAACATGGCTTTGAAAATGTTCATTCGAATGCGTTTATGGTACTGAATGAGCGAACGCGGCACCCAGAGTGCAGTTAGCTTTTTCATGTCCAAATCTTCACTTAGTACATGACAAACGTCTTCTTTTAAGATGCTAATAATCTCTGCCATATTTTTTAATTCGACGATCGTCTAGCATTATTTGGAGAACTTTACCGCTGTTAGCGCTAGTGGTTGCAGTTTTTGGCCGCTTCGAAGGTTAATCGTTAATGAAGTTGGTACGACCAAATTTAAGTTAGCTACCCAAAATTTCAGTATTGCAAATGATGATGTAAACAACGTCCATCTTGACTATAATTTGCGTTGGGTTATTGCCTTTTAAGTGCCGGAATTTATTCGTTTTTCTCTATTTCTATGAAAGTGACACAAGCGACTATTAAAGAACAATTGAATGTCCAACATGGCTGAAATTAAAAAAAAAAATTTCTTTAAACACAGGCGCTATTATATTACCAGAATATTTTTTATGAATAATGCCATCTTCATGTTGAGGTTTGAAAGATTTCACAGTACCCTCGTAAACCTCTATTTATTAGTCATGGGAACCATTTAGGCAAAAATCAACAAATCCACCCCATCTAACTTTACAAGAATCAAAATTTTTTCCACTATTGCTTTTTGTCTGTGTGTGTCTATTAAAACATTGCAAAATTATTACATCTGTTACGAACAAATGAATTACAATTTTGAACCGACACACTGATAGAAGCTCGTACCACAATTTAATACGGTTCTGCATTTCGCAGAAGTCCCCCCATTCTACCGTAACAACTTCTCCCCTCGCGATAAATTCCATCTGATAGAGAGAAGTGCGACATCTTCCTCCTACTTCATCTACATCGAAAACCGGGACGCCGCCACCACCGCTGCCACCTCCTACGACGTCGCAGTCATCCCACTTTATTGCTTTTAATATGTACACAATATAAAGTTTGACAAGTTGCAGCGGAAATTCATTCCCGAATATTGAGAATTTTACGCGAGAAGCGCGTCGGTCGTATCATTTCTGAGACGCGGTTTTTTTCGCGACGTCATCGGCGTCGCGATGCTTCCCACCGACGACGCTATACGTACGACGGCGCTCAGTTTCGCGGATGACGTGGTGGAAAGGCACCCGGGGAACGAACGTATAATATTATACAAGTTATTGTGTTGTCGCAATGCCTAAAGCAATTTATTTGAATTCAACTTTGATATAAATGAAAGATGGATTTCGGGATGGAATTGGCGGTGGGAAAGGGCGAGGGGGAGGTGCGGAAAAGGGGGGAAGGAGGGTACGTTGGGGAAGAGTAGAGCGAACTATGTAAGTGTGCGTATATGATGATTCGTGTACAATTCCATGTATGCACGATGTCGCAATTGTAATTTTCGGGAATCACACGTTACACAAGCTATGGTGGTTGTTACTATTACATACGAAGCATAAGTCACAGGAAAAGTGTGCAATTTTTTATACTGTGTTCTTTTCGATGTCCAGCACAGGAACCTTGAGAACTAGCGATGCTAAAGAGACGCTTAAAGAGGAACAGATTTGTTTTTCTAAAAACAATCGTAGGCTATCTAGGTGTTGGGAAAAACTGGATTTTCTACGATTTCGTTAAATGTAATTTAAAATTTTACGATATGGTAAATAATTTACATATTTTTTCCTCTGTAACGTATGTTTGTAGATGTAAGCTGCAGCCGATATGAGCTAACCATATTTATATAAAGGTGCACTCAACAGATTAACGTATAGATACGTGTAATAATTAGTGGATTTATGTACGACAACGTTGAAATAAACTCGGAGACATATTTTAGCAGTCCTCTTCTTTGTAACAGTATAATAGCCTCTATTGCGTCAAGTTCACTCTATTTCGATAGCCGTTTAATGCCGTTCCTTTTATGAGTAGGAAATGATCAACGAAAAGGACAAAAATCTCCAATTTTCAAACCTTCCTGCGGCATTTCTCAGCCGAAAGGATTTTATAAGATCTACAAATCGCCCAAGTTTTATTAAATTCTGGAAGTGCAAGTTAGGGACTCCTCATTGTTAATCACAATAAATGTTAAAGAAATCAATCTTCAATAAAACGTGGAAACACCGTATTTTGTAAAAGATAAAAATGTGACCGCTCACATTCTTCTCTCATGTAAATATACAAAAATATACCGATCTGTTCTAATAGTTGAATAATCGAATTAAATGATAATCACAAGCCCCTCTACTTTCAAGGCTTTCTACAGAAATGGTTCTAATTTATGTACAAGAGGTGTGTTGTATTTGTGTTTCTTATAAAGCTCCTTGAAATTCCGTTTTCCTCTTCTTTTACGTTAATGTTCCAAATTTTTTCATCCAAATCCTCTCTGGTTGTTTTCGTTTGCTTCCCGAATTAATGTTCTTGTTTATTCTCTTCTTCCATTAGTACTTCTTCAATTACTTTTAACAGTTTAAAATAAGTATATTACTGATAAGTTCTAAATTTAATTTAATAAACAAAAGTCTCTCTATTTGTTTAGAACTATTTGAGGGAACTTTACTTACAGTATACATATGTGTGTGGCTGTGTATTCTGTAGGTTAAATCTTTATCTCCTTCCCCCTCGCGTCTCCTTCCCTTTTCTGTTGAAATCCGAATCAAATTCTTTCTCTTGAAATCCCCTCTGATGATTTTGTCTTTTTGTTTCAGTTTTCATCCGGCTTTATTATCTTCTTCGGAATGCTTCTTTGATTGTTTCTTAAATAATTTAAAATCGATTAAATACTTTTCAGTTTGCTTAAATTCCATTTCTACTTGGATTTTCTGCATTTCTCTAATTTTTTATGCACATTAAAATTAAACAATAAAAATTCGACGAATTGGAAGTGCAAATGCACGTACTTCAAGATAATTTTTATCTTCGATTGGAATTAAATTTCTAAATAGTTTTTGGGAAAATATGTAAAAAATATATTCGTCTATCTCGCAACGGTACTGGCCCTACGCTGGTCGCTAACTTGTACTGGAGCTGATTGCAAACTAAATAAAATTTAAAAGAAATGACCACACTTTTCAAATGTTTATTTTAAAATTTTAATGAAACCCTTAATATTTCGTAGCACGTAGTTTTCTCAGGTCGTGTGGTTCTCGAACAATTAATAGTCATGTATCAACAAATAATAAAAGAATTTATTTCAAAATAACAACTTTTATGAACGATGTTACAAAAGGTTAAATTTATGAAAGTGGGGCCCCTGAAAATAGATGAATCTTAGTTTTATTAAACAACTAAAATTTACAGCAAAAGAATCTACAGTCGAAATGCCTCAGAACAACAGGTTTAAAATAGTTGAGTGGAGGCTTTCACGACCGTAATCCATAATAGAAATGTGTTTCAGATGATGTCGTGTAGTTAATATTTTACTTTACGTTTCGCTGATCATGCTGTCTAAAGACAGTCTTTAGAAATCTTCTGAAGAAACTCACAGCATGATCAGCGAAACGTCAAGTAAAATATTAACTACACGACATCACCCGAAAGACATTTCCACTAAGGTTTAAAATAAATAATGATTCAAGAATAAACAAAAGAAAAAATGTGATTTACCGTGGTGATGGGTGCGATTCCTTGGCGGGAAATAGACAGTGTTTCCTTGTTCTCCTGGTCGCGGTGAAGGCTCTCCTGGCGATGGTGACCAGCTTCACTTTAAACACTTTAATATTTCACTGGGGCATCTAGCGTATCTTTGTACGTTATCACAATGGTGCAATACCACGTAATTCTTATATTCTCTGCACCCTACCGGAGCGACGGTATGCCAGTAGATATTTTCAATTATGAGCTAAAGGGAATTATTTACCCTTTACTCTAGTTTTTGGCCAGTTGGGGTTTGATACAGCCAACTGCTTATACCTGCGCGTTGGTTAAACTTTTTTTTAATAATAGTCGTAGAACGCTCGGGTGGGTGACATCATCTTAATCTCAAGAATATCGTGCGGAAAGGAAAAATCAATGCTTTTCTCTGAGTCACACACTTGCCTATTTCTTACATATAAAATATTAAGAAAATATGCGTTCAACATGCAGGGTTGAACTAAAAAATAATGTACATTTAAAGTAAATATATTCCAGAAAATAAATAACTGGGACCAATCTGTTATATGAAAATAAATAGATGTTAATTAAAATAATGTTTTGGCGGGCGTCCCGTTACAATGTCCACTTCTCCCAGGAGCCAATCCGACGACTTGATATTTTTTTATGGTTGACAAAGAATACAATCAAGATATAAATTATTGAAGATAATTAGAGGGTTTAATTATCCCTCACAAAGTAATATTAATGGGATTATTTTTCTTACAAGTAAACTCAGCAACACCAATTATTAAAGCCCCAGAATTCGAATACTAATCAAAATTAATTCGAATTCTGCTAATGTTCAATTAAATGTTCCATGATATACCCCCCATAAAATCACTTTTTTTTGCTTTAGTGCGCTCAAAGCTGGAGTATGCATCCCTTGTATGGAATCCGTACTATGTTACATATAAAAATTTTTAAAATATCTTCGGTATAAAAAATACAACACTTACCCGTGTAGGGGTTTCCCCTATGAGACCTTACTTGCTGGGTTTTCTGTGGCACCACTCGAAGTACGACGGGAAGAAATTGGCTTAACGTTTTTTTTTATTATTATTAAATAATCAAACAAACGCCAGTGAACTGCTTGGCAAACTTAGTTTTCATGTGCCGCGTCAATCTTCTCGCTCATTTACTACATTTCATTTGGATTCAGCCAAGTCAAATCTACTGTTACGCTCGCCTATTTATTTTATGTGTTCCACATACAATAACATTTGCTGTAAATTATTGTATTTTTAATTGTTCCCTTGCGCAACTACTTCATTCGCATTCTTCATTACGCAGAATATCTTTTTCAGTGTAATATATAACTAGATCGATATGTATTTGTATCCGTCTGCTTTTTGTCAGTGTTCTATAGACTGTATTAGTTGTTTGCCTGTTATTTGTTTTTTTTTGTAACTGTTGGCAATAAAGGCTATTATTATTATTATTATTATTATTATTATTATTATTATTAAATTTTGATATTTTATGTTTTATATCGAAATTAAATAATAAAAATTAACGAATTACTGCAAGTGCACGCATTTCACTTCAATGGCCTGCTACAGTTGAGGCACGAACAATGTAAAGTAAAGTCAAGCTCAGCAGTGTAAAGTTATTAATTGTTTAATTGCAGACGTGACTGTGGAAGTTTCAAAATCTTCAGATTTGATGCAAGCTGCCCAAGGAACCAAATTAACCTACGAACAGTGTTTGAAAAAAAATACATACAAAAAAGACATACAATAATAATCTTCTATGAAAGTTTTAAAATCTGCTGGAATTGAAGCTCTGGGTATAAACAATACCTTGTTCATTTACGTTATCCTGTAATTCCATTATTGGCATTTCATGTGTCTAATTATCATTTATCGCCTATACCTGGAGACCCAACGCCTGGGTAAAAAAAGATACAGCTAAATTGTATATACTAAAGTATTCCAGTTCAAAATACATCGCAATTTATCCAGCGATAACTTCAAAAACTAATTTAATAAGTTGGCTATATCGTAGGCGAATTAAATTGACGAAATATTGCCGCTCACTAATTGGAAACGGTATATCGTATGGCGGATTTATATAAATTATCTGTAGTTCGTTTAGCGTTTGATAGCGGATAATTGCGAATTTTAATGGAAATGCCCGCCTATAATTGCTTTATTTCGTGTAAATAACATCTCCGGCTATTAAAGACGCATCGCGGCGTACCGCTGATGCACCGAACGAAATACGAAATCGGTTTTAATCTACGAAAAGCATCGCAATCCTATAGATGACTCATTACGTCGCCTTGAATTGTAATTATCATACCAACAGTAGTTGGAAATTTATTAAAATTAGCAAATAAGCTAGACACGGAGTGGCGTACGTGGGAACATGGAAACCACCGGTGAGAAGCAACAGAAATGTTCGCGAAAGGGTGGATAAAGTAACTGGTATTATTTTATTAAAAATGGAGCACCGCTTTAAGACCTTAGCATATCTATGGCTAGTCATACAAAATGATACAATATTGTTCTGTAAGATGCAATACGCAAGTATAGTAAGCGTTGGAAAAATTATTTTTCAATAATGGAAAACATTAAAAAAAATCTCAAAGTAACATTAGACATTTGAAGAGACCAGAACGAATCAAGATAGGATATAATACGACCTTAGATAAATACTTAAGAAGGCTCAAATTGTATAAATATTTATTACGTTCTACACATTAAAACAATATGAAAATCATAACAAAATAAGACAACTGTAGTAATTGCTTTGCCTCTTTTACGTTTAGTGGCCAGAAAAAAAGAAAACAGGTCTTTTGCTAATTTTTGGTCCATTTGGCGAAAAAATTGCTTTTAAGTTTAAAAATTTGCTAATTACCAAGTACATATAGCGCGAAGTAATTATCTCTTGTTTTCTTCTCATATGTGGTGACGGCCCTATAAACCTTAAAGCTTGTTATAACCTCGGAAGCCTGTAAATGTGTAAGTATGTGTATTCAGTATTCCATGGCTTTGTTACTATTATCCCAACACTGTAAACGCGCAGGTTTCACTTTGCTTCTGATGATGAACAGGTAAAAGTTCAGAAGTTTAGAAAGAGATTCAGTTCAAGATTAGTTAATAGTCGACATCATCGTTCAATATTTTGTAAAGGACTTTAGCTGCCACGTTTTCTTTTAAATCCTCCAAAACCATTTCTTTTCATTGTTTAGTATTACTTGTGTGGATAATTAAAAAGGTACGTAACAAATAATAAAAGGCCTGAAACACTTTTAAACAGCTTTTAAAGCGAACTCTCTTGATGAGGATTTCCAACAAAAATATAATATAAACTGCTATGACGCCAATTAAAGGTTAGGCAAAAGAATATTTAATAATGATACAAGCTATCAACACCAACCATGTGAAGACGCGAGTTTCGCCGTAATACGGCTCGTCAGTGCACCTTTGTGGAAGGTGGTAGTTGTAATTGAAATTGTTGTATATATTGCCGATAGAAGTTAATACAGCTATTAATTAGCAACTTTTATCCGTACTTGTAGTTTCCATCTTCGTATATACAGAGCGTTCTAGATTTTGTCGGCCAGGAAATAACTCCCTCATATCAAGATAACCAAACGGAATTAAAATGTATCATTTTATTGTCAATCCTAAAATTCGGAAAATTATACGAAAGCTTATGGAGAGTGCTGCGACATAATTTCAGTGATTAATTAGCTACTTTCATCCGTATTTGTTGTTTCCATCTTCGTATATACAGAGCGTTCTAGATTTTGTCGGCCAGAAAGTAACTCCCTCATATCAAGAAAACCAAACGGAATTAAAATGTATCATTTTATTATCAATCCTAAAATTCGGAAAGTTATACGAAAGCTTATGGAGAGTGCTGCGGCTATTATATTAGACGGGCTTAATTCACAATTATCAATTGCACGACACGGTCAAACAGTTGCTGCTTAGATCAGTATCCCGTTGCGTGGTTGCAACTGGTCGTATATTAGCCACATTAAAGGTTCTATTGGCTACGTTAATAATGACTTCGTTTCATTCAAACACCAGACGCATATACAACTTAAAGGTTAGGATTTGAGAACTCGTGTGATGTAAACACCCGTTCCTCTTTTATTTGCATAGACTGACCTATTTAGTCAATGGCCATGTTCTTATATTTGGTGTCCTCAATCGTTCAGTATCTTTTCCTTTCCTTCTGTTGCAAGTTGAAATACTGTTCTCTGTGCTATTTTAGTGAATAAAATGAGACGATCCTGAGACATTATAAATAAACAAACGTAATTCTAAAGAGAACTTCTAAAATTTCTTCGATAGGGTTACGGTTGAAAATATATTACTTATTACTTATTAACCTGTGTGATGTTAAATATGTTTTTTTTTGAATTCTTTCTATTTTCAAAGTGCCATAATCACAACAATTTCTTTAGAATACCAACAACAGTCAACTAAGCAGCCAACCGGTCGAACTTTAAATTCTTCCATACGCCATGCAAATGAGTGGTGACCTCGTCGTCCGGGGCGCACAGAATCCGTTCGATTCGGATCTATAAAATCGATCCATTGTGTTCGGCTGGTACGGCGGACAAATACGTATACATGCATATAAATAAATTAATAAGGTATATTTTACAATCAAAGCGAGCGCGCGGAGAACACCGCAGATCGTGAATAACTATTTTAGTTCTACCGTTTAGCGTCTTCGGCATCCGCACCCCGCGCTATCCCCTCCGTCCATCCTCCTCCTACACCTCCTCCGCTTCCTCCGTCGGGCACGGTTTCTTTTTGTGTCCCAGTAATTCTCGTACAATGGGTCATTTGAATAATATGTATCGGATAATGCTGACTTATAGCATTCAAATGTATATCAGATGCATTAAAGATTAACTTTTTTCTCTGCGGCTATGCACCACGGTAGCGCTTGTATGTATGTAGAATATGTCGTGGTGTAAGTACGTTGAAGGGCTTAGTAGAATCGGCCGTCTATATAAGTAGCTACTAGCTGCTATCCTCTATAATACCGAAGATGACGTTATAAAAATGGAATGGTAACTGATGATCGGTTACATTGTAAGCGTCGATACCCATGCTTTTTTTTCTACCTGCGGGTTTCAGAAACGTTGTTAGCTCCATTATTAAAAGCAAACAAATGGGTATAGAATAATGTCACATATTGTCTTTTTAGGAAGATAAAATTGCGTAGATATATAGTCCGTGTAGAAAATATCCGGCAAACAAAAAGCACAGCTATAATTTGACGGTATATATTTTTATTACTTGAATAATAAAATCACAGGAAATAATTCATTTCATTTACTAAAACAATCTCCATTTAACTGCAAACACTTAACTAAACGTTCGGGTAATCCCGAAACGAGGCCAACGCTATACTTTTCGGTGATAGTGGTCCAGGCTTGTAAAACTGACCGAATCAAATCTTCTTTATTTCGTGGTGCTGCTCGTTCTACTTCAATTTTCATTAGCCCCCATATGTTTTCTATGGGACTAAAATC
Organism: Oryctes borbonicus; assembly: GCA_902654985.2. Lineage (NCBI taxonomy): Eukaryota > Metazoa > Arthropoda > Insecta > Coleoptera > Scarabaeidae > Oryctes > Oryctes borbonicus. The sequence continues at coordinate 2,356,526 of LR736892.1, read as the reverse complement.
TGGGGAAGCTGCTGGCCATGGAATTGTTGCCAAGTTTTGTTCTAGCATCCAAGCTTTAGTGTATTCAGAAGTGTGGCATCTTGCATTATCCTGTTGAAAACGTCACCCTTCGGGACATAAAGCATGAGCCGTTTCAAGTAGAAAGCCATTAAGCATTTCACAATATTTTGCACTATTAACGGTGCCATCAATTATACAGAGAGGTGTAGCACCACGCTGAGGGATTGCTCCCCAAACCATTATTTTTGTGGGAAATTTGGAAATTTGAACGGTAACATTTTCTCTTGATACGACTTTTAAATGATTTGCACCAAGCTGAAAACAACTTTCATCAGATATAAAAACATCACTAAAATTATCGTCTCCAAATCGTTGGCAAAAATCTATTCTTCGTTGCTTTTGTAGAGGTGTCATTGCAGGGATTTTTTTTTGGTTTCCTTTGATAAGTAACCGTGTCTTCTCAGTGAAATGCGGACAGTTTCTGGACACACTCTTATTTGACGTTGATTGCCAAATCTGTTAGCCAGTTTTCGAAACCCGAGGCGCGGGTTTTGTCGTCATAAAGTCACTAAAGCGTTTAGATTGTTTCGGCTAATCTTAGGCGGTCTTCCAGAAACTGGTCCATGGCTCATATGTCTCCTATTTTTTATCCTCTTTATTATCTCATGTACTGCACTTTTTCCGAGTTCAGTCAATTGCACTATTTTTTTAACGTTTTGAACACCTTTTCTACACAAATATTCCACCAACTTTCTTCTTTCCACTTGCGACATTATTTCACAAATATTTAGCCTGTTGATAATCAACAATATTTAACAGCTGGTGTTGTTATATGATTTTTGCCATGGCCTAGAGTCGGCACAACCTATTTGATGCATTTCTTTTGTCTTAGGATGTAACAAAGAGGAAATATATTAAAATTAAGAAAAATAATAAATTCCGGATACTTTCTAGACGGACAATATTAGTAGTTGACTCCACTTTCTTAAAACTTCCTGAAAGCGTCGCAATGCCAAAAGCTCTTTGAATATTTTTGGCTGTAAGATGGTTTTTCCAACAATTATTAAGGAAGATTAAGGGCTTTGTATTGAAAATATAATAATAATACAATAATAACGTTTATTATAAAAGGTTTCCAAAATTAAGGCAAGCTTTAAAAGGTTATACACCCCGTTCAGTTGTCACCATACTAAAAAGGAAAAAAGAATACCCAACAATACATGCAAATGTAATGAAATAGAGGATGATTCCAAGCAATTAAAAAAAAAATAATCAAGAATTTCTTAAATAATCGGATTTCTTATGTCTAACACTATTCACCGCAACTACTCAACATGACCTCCATTTGGTGGTATGAAAGCACCAACCTTTTCTACAAGTTATACACCGCATTTGAAAGCTCATATATTCTTCTTTCTTTTCACTTGTTCTCAAGTAGCTCAATGAAAAAATTTTCACTTATTTTCGAGCTAATACGTCTCAAATAAAATAAATATATCCTTGGATTGGATACCTATGCAAAACAAAAAGTCAGTTACGGCTTACATTTCGTCTTTTCTGCCTACTGAATTAAAAAAGACTTGAAGCCATCAAGAGAGCAACAGGCGTCCTTCATGGACGTAGCGTAAAGAAGTCATTGGCTATATTTATGATCATTTATTAAAAGGACACTAAGATTAAAAAGAAGCTAATGGATGAAATCTTATTTGTTTGTAAATACGCTATAACTTGAAAACAAATGAAAACAGGTTTTTTTGATATAATTTTCAGGTGTTCAATACACTCCTGCAGTTTGGGCCGTTGCTCCTGATTCATCCTGCACAATCAGTTCGTTTGAATCGCAGCAATTTGATCCCTATTACTCTCTTAATTCTTCCGGCGCTTCTTGGTTATATTTTAAACACTACATTTTTCATATAATCCCAAAGCCAAAAATTCGCTGGGTTTCGATCAGGCAATCTTAGTGGTCATGAATTTTCAAAATGCCTCTTTTCATTAAAAAAGATGTATGTACTCCCAATTAAATTGGTGGGCATAATTAGGCCATTAGCCAGGCAGTTCCGTATAATAATAATTACTACGTTTATTTGTCCAATGCTTCACTGTGCAGCTGAATGATCTCAGGTATTGCCTTAAAATGCCACCAAATTTGTGAGTTACAATTAAACAAATTCGAAGGATTCAGCTCATAAACACGTATTGTACACTTTAGAATATTTATTGCTTATCGGCAAAAATTTTGTAATATTCACGGATAATCCACAACTTTTGTAATAATAAGATATAAATAATATAAATTTAATCTTAACAAAAACATTTATTAGAATAAACTACAATTACAAATTCATTTACATGTCATGCATTCACTATGTGAATATGTTAAATTTCTATCCTAAAATACGATTTCTACAATCTATAATTACGCCTTTTAGAAGCCGTCAACATTACCTCGTCCTTGCCCTTCCTCTTCCGGGACTCTAAGAACTCCTTCTCAAGACCTGCAAAGTGTTCTGAATTACTAGAAGCGTGTGCTGCTACTGTCTTCTCCAGATTTCTACCAAAGATCTTCGCAGGTCCCGTCCTGGTTACGGTCACTCCTAACGCTGGATTGATTTTCGTCTCCCTCTTCAGCTTCTTCTTCTCCCTGTATAACATCCTCAATCTTTGTCGTAGTACTGGATCTCCCAACGTAACTTCTTTGCATATCTGGTAGGTCTTCACGACGTTCAACAGCGATTCAGGATCTAGGTATCTGAAACAGGAAATAGCACCAGTAGAAATACAACATACAAACTAAAATATGAAAGCTAAAAGGTACTTACCTCAAAATTCTAGCGATCAACTCCACTGGTAACTCCGTCAATCTTGGTTCGGCTAACTGGTACACCAACAATGGCAAAATCTCGAACATCTTGGCACTTATTTACTCTTCGATTATTTAGTAAGAACTGACTGTTCTGGCTAAAATCAAATGTATTTATATTACCTGAAAGTCAGTCAGGTGTAACCGTTCCGATTCATCGATGTGGAAACTTTTTGGTTGAATAAATTCGAAAATTTCCAGGTGGATTATGGTCGCTGAGAAATGTTTTAAGAACAGTATAATTTCATTGCTTCTGGGATAGAGTTCAATTTATGGACTTCCAATTAAAGTTTAATGGGTGGACGTAATTATATCATTAACCAGGTACTTAATTGAAATAATTTGCTTTGAAAATTAAATAATTTGCAAAATCCATCTATGACCAACTTTATCTGTCCAATACCTCTGTGCAGTGGATTGATGATTTACCTCAAGATGTCACTGAGTGATACGTTTTCTTGCTTACTTCCAGAATTTACTTTTACCTGTTGCTAACAAACAAATTCAACGGATTCAACTCGGAAATGCGTATTGTATATTTGACACACTTCATGATTTTCATTGCTTGTATGGGTAAAGAATTTTTGTAAGCTCATGTCAACGTTAGAATATTTAAAGCTTACTAGCAATGATTATGTAATACTCACGAATTAACTAATGGATCAGCTGCTGTAGCAGGTGTAAATAACACAAAATTTAACCTTAACAAAAACATTTATTATGGAATCGACTACAACTATAAACTAATTTACATGTCATACATTCATTCTATGAATACGTTAAATATCTAACCTAAAGAACTATTTCTACAATCTATAATTACACCTCTTCGTAACTGGCAACACAACATCGTCATTGTCGTTCCTCTTCCGGGACTCTAAGAACTCCTTCTCAAGACCTACAAAGTATTTTGAATTATCAGAAGCGTGTACTGCAACGGTCTTCTCCAGATTTCCACCAAACATCTTCGGAGGCCCCGTCCTGGTCACCGTCACTCCTAACGCTGGATTGATTCTCGTCTCCCTTTCCAGCTTCTTCTTCTCCTTGAGTAACATCCTCAATCTTCGTCGCAGTATTGGATCTCCCAGCGCAACTTCCTTGCATGTCTTGTAGGTCTTCACGACGTTCAACAACGATTCCGGATCTAGGTACCTGAAAGAGGCAATAACAGTAGTACAAATGCAACATACAAATTAAAATATGAAAGCTAAAAGATACTTACCTCAAAATCCTAGCGATCAACTCCACTGGTAACTGCGTTAATCTCGGTTCAGCTAGCTGACACACCAAAACTGGCAAAATCTCGAACAACATCTTGGCACTTGTTTACTCTTTGATTATCTAGAAAGAACTGACTCTTCTGGCCAAAATCGGAGGTATTTATATTAGTCGAAAGTCAGTTAGATGTAACCGTTCCGGTTCATCGATGTGGAAACTTTTTGGTTAAATAAATTGGAAAATTTCCAGGTGGCTTATCGTGGTTGAGAAATGTTTTATGAATAAGTCTTCACACAATCACGTCACTACATCGAAATTGTACAGTATCAAAGGTAGCTTGAGCAGAACAAACTGTGGTCCACCTGATAATAATTAGCGCAAAGCTACATACAATTTTTTACGTTTATATCAATATTTGGAGCAAGAAAAAAAAATTCGTTTTTACGTTACCATCTTAGGAGAAAATTCGACTACCTACTAGATCGACTTCGTCGCAAATTATTTTGAACTTTTACATGCTATTCATGTCCAAATGGTTTTCTCATAAAACTTTTTTTTCACAAATTAATTGGTCTCCTATACAATATATTATATAACCTGCGGTATTGCAAATTAAATAGGTGCAAGATGGTTTTGGATAATGTCTTATACAGAGGAATTGTAACCTTGGTCGCTTATACTTATATATTACTCTCTTCAATACCCATGCAATGTTGTAACTTAAATATTTTTGTAGTTTCTATAACAAAAACTCATCATTAAGTTTATAAATGTAGCTTCGTGACTACTCTACGCGTATCCTACTTTGTTCATTTCGTTAGAATCCCCATTCCGCCTTAAAAGGATCTTACAAATGTTAAAGTATCGGCGAATAGTGCCGTAGGAAAGATTTGGGAGGTAATGGGGTGGTGTAAATGGCAAGGAGAAGGGAAGCTCGCCCAATATCCGACAAAACTAAATGGGCAATAAAATTATACGAACAAAAAAATTTAATGGAGGATTGTGCTTCCCATATCAGCCCCGGAGAATCGCTCATATTTATATAAATAAGTCTATAAATTCAGTGTCTTAGCAGCGTCGGCGTGTATATTGAAATATTTTGACCCCCCATAAACGCCTCGGTATGGTAGCGTCGGTATGCAGGATTGTATAGAAGAGCAGCGAGCTGCGAGTAGCAGGCAAACCAAACCGCGCCAACCAATACGAAATGGATGTACTTACAGGGTTTGTTTAAAAGTTCCAAACGAAATAAAGACTTTTCTCGTCAAAATTGTTGTTTTACTTCAAATCGAATTAAAGTTATACATTAGTAAGGTTCAACAAATAACAGGAGATTCCGAAAGCTCAGTATCGCGACGTATATTTCTTAACGATTCATTTACCGATCTTGGGTTAAAGATCCCTCTGCAGTGTTATACGTTTCTAGTTCTTCTTTTGACATATAAGAATATACAACAAATATCAAATTGTTTCAGTCACTATATCAGAAAAAAAAAATAGCCCAATTTTTTTTTTTTTAATGGCCACTCCATAAATCTATCAAGAGAAAAGAGAATAGCGCTTGGTTCGTTATTTAAGAAGAAAATAACTGTTAACCAAGACATTTGAACGAAATAGAAATTCCATGAATTTGTTTACCCACCAATAGAGGGTATCCGGTTATGGTACTCTGAGTTCTTTTAACACCAACTTTGAAATAAAAAAATTTGGGGGGAAAATACGGTTCCATTGTTACATTTCTCCGCCATTCCTAAAGCTCTTTCCGTTATTTTTAGCTGAACCCTGTAGTTATACGCAATTTTCTCATCAACACCACGGCGCGAAGAAGAGAAAAGATGGAAGGAAGTATTAGCGTCGAATGTCGGTCGTAGAGACGGCTGCGAAATAAATATTTTACGGCTTCTAATAGGGGCATCCATATCCACACCGCCGATGGAACCATTTGAAGCCATTAAATTAAGCGGAATGTATCTGCATATCAATTCTTCGCGCGTATATATGTATTATAGGCATGATGGGCCTTCGACTATGCCGCTCAATTCCGCCGTCCGACATGTACACACATAAAAATAATTTAATATTCGAATATTTTCGTCGTAGACGGCGTTAGGCTCATCCCGAAGGCGCGTTATGAGACGAGGTTATTGCGCCTATTGTGCATATCAAATGCTTATATGGTGATTTGGTAGGCTTATAGTATAGATAACGGCGACATATGCAGTGACAAAATAAATTCCCTAAATTAAAGTGTTTTGTATTATACAGGCAAACAAATTTACGGCTACGAGAATATATAAAAGGTAGTTGATACGATTGTTTCGCGGAAATAGTCGCAATGGGTGGGGATTTGTTGATGTTACGTGTTGCCAAATTAATAAATTTTAATATAAATAAACGGGTCAAAATGACCCACTAGTGTTAAAGCGGTTTATGTAAAAAGTGAGGGTTTTGAGGATTGCTTCAAAATCTCCACTTTTGTCGCTGGTACTAACTCACTAGCCTGTCTTCGAATGCACTAAAATCTTGTGCCTGAAAAATCCGACAGGTCATGCAAAGCAGGAACAACAGGTCCTTTGGCGGATTCCAGATCAAAATGAATCATTTTCTTAGGGTTAATGCCATGCAATTTGACTAGGCAAAAATAACAGTCATCGTTGTGATTTTTTGATCCTTTGGATAAAAGAATTGATAACACCGCGTTTTGGGGCTGGATGATGGTGTAAGAAGGCTTTGAGATATCTATCTGTGTGCATGGTTTGTTACTACTTCCAGTATCGTAGTAAATACTACGAGGAAATCTTAGGCGTAGCAGAAAGGCAACATCCTTCTTTAGATGTTCTCCTCTACGAGCGTCCTGCCGATGCGCTAGAACATAGCGTTTACTGAAAATCGATATCTCAATTGGGTCTCACGCGATCATCCAGTCCGCAAACGAAATGTTATCAATTCTGTTATACAAATGGCCGTTTCCATATCTGAAGCCAATTCGCTTCCTCAAGAACCGAACACGTGAGATATTCAACTCTTCTTCACAGCTCCACAACTCCCTTCATCTAATCAAAGTTTTCGTAGGCAAGCGTATCTACCCTACATTGAAGGTGTCACCTATCGCATCAGCAAGATTCTCTTCAAGAAGAACATAAAAACGTTATTACTGATTACTTATTCTGATATTTTAAATGAGACAGATTCTGAGCGTGGGCTCTCTTTGTATTATTGATGCTGGTGCAGGCTATTTTTTCTTCCATATATCTTACACTAAGAGCGAGATAGGTTATGTTTCGCCCCAACAGACGTTGGTGTTACCATATAAGAATATAGTGTTCGCTACTTTCCGTGCGCTTCACGAAATTAGCAGAAACTAGACAATAGTCCTTTGACAGATTCCAGATCAAAATGAGTAATTTTCTTAGGGTTAATGCCATGCAATTTGACTAGGCAAAAATAACAGCCATCGTGGTGATTTTTTGATTCCCTCGAAATCGTAGGTACACACAACCTTAATTGACTTCTTATCTCGTCCATTGGGTTAAATATTCGCTACACATTTTCTAAACATTAGCGTTCTTAATTAAACAAAAATAAATGCGTAAAACCGCCAGCGTTAAGCAAATTTTAGCTATGTGAGTAGATTAAAAACTGTACGTGGCAGCACTTAAAACGTTTTTGATTTGGTAAACCTGTGTAAAAAGCATCAGTGATGCACTTCATCGAATATAACTTGACTTTCTGGCATGTTTGTATTTTGCGCTAACTATAAGCATTTTTAATTGCTCTGAAAAATAGGGCGTTTTTCTATTCATTTAACTATTTTGGGCTGGGCAAAACGGCCAAGTGGAATAGTGCATTTTTATTTTATTTGTTACGCTAGCGTGTTTAAATTAGATATTAATTTACCTCTATGTTATCCACCTACCCATAAAAGAAGCATGTATCGTATTAATAACTTTACCTTTGCAAGTATTTCCATTGATAGAAAGACCAGTATCGAGGTAAATCCCGCAGTTCTGCAAGGATCAATAGTTACGACCATATTGTGGAATATCCTATAAAATGGCGTGCTGGAGATGAGCTTATTCAGGGAGCAACCTCGGTGACGTATACCGATGACTTTGGTGTGATTATGAAAGTGCTAGTTATGTGGGAGCTCGGGTTCAGGATGGTCGAATCTCTGCAATCGATTGGTAACTGGATGGTGTCTAATGATCTTCAGCTAGGTACCGATAAGACTAAAATAGTGATTCTCAGGGAACCTCGAACCCGAAAGCCCATTCCTTTTGACGGCCTTCAGGTCAAGTCAGGATTTCCCCCAAGAAGACAGTTGGAGTATCTAGGGGTGGTTTTGGTTTGGTTCTGAGCCCTATCTTTATTGATAGAAGAGCGGCGTAGGCACTTCGGCCTTTAACACGGCCATCTGGATTCCATTAAAGAAAAGGAAAGAAGCATGTATCGCATTAATAACTTTACCTTTACCTAAATTCCTTCGACACTTATACACTTTTGCGCATTGCCTTATATTCCCAAAGAAGATAGTCGGCAACTCTGCAAAATATTCTTCAGCAGCTTCTCTGAGTACTTCATTAGATCCAAAACGTGTTCCAGTGAAATGCTTTCATGTTCTTAAACAAAAGCAACTCTGACAAAGCTAAGTCAGGCCTACTTAAATTTGATCAGCCTGCAATCAGTAATTATCCGCTAAACTCTAATTGTCGGGTTCGTGGATCTTTCCAATTGAATAGCCTTAGTAAACTTCAGCAAGCATACCAGAACACTGTAGCATTAATGGTTTATTTTCAGAAAATGTTGTTTTGTTTTTTGTTTTTTTCTGAAGGGTTCTTATAATGTCACTGCTTGAACTTCAGGTTAACCAGAGGGAATTGGTGATGTTCCTAAGTTTTACAGGGATAATAAATGTCTCTTCAAAAAAGCCAAACTTTCCGTTTTCAAGCAATTTTCCGTGCTATTTGGTTCTTTGCCCATAAAAGAAACGTCGAATTAACAACAAATTTTCTTTGAGGTACCGCGCCATCGAAAGTCTTTAGACCCAAATTTAACTTAAAAACAAGGTTAGACAGCTTCTTTGTACAATATAAACATTTTTTTGTAGATTACCCAACGTACAAGGGACTATAAACACTTAGCGTTTGAACCAAGCTTTCCGATGACAATTTAAAGAACCTAACCCAACCGGTTAGATCATCATCATATGAGTCATGAAACATCTTGCGCATAAGGTGCACTTTATGGTCGCATGAGCCTCATTACTCCATCTGTTAGAAGAATGTCAAGTGAACCCTAACAAAGCAAGATAAATTCTAACATCTCAAATAGGCGAAGAACATCCTATCGGTACAGTACCGGTTTATTATTATGGCGAAAAGTATGAAACCCATGTACGAGAAGGACATGGTACTTAACAACGAGAAACGCGGGAAATTATTGAAGAATGCAATCGAAGGCTCGCCCCTTATAGGCGATCTTATAGCGGCGATCGCCGACCGCGAGTCCGGCCAGACTAAAAAAACAATAATTGATAATAAACAGTATACTTAATGACAATATTAAAAATGGCGGTCGCTGGGTGACCGGTGGAGTCCTCCGCGGTCGAGTCCTACGGGGTGCCAACCTCCCAAGTAGAAATACGGTAGCAGCAACAATGCTCGGCTATTAGTCCGTGCCACTATAAGTAATGTAATATTGTCATACACGGGGACACGGGTATTTGTCAGCTAAATATTCAGGAATTTATCGACTCCGTGAGCATCCACACAGTACACGATATCGTACACATACACCATTGTTCATAAGTATGGTGTGTACTATGTAGTGACTTTAAGAGCTAACTGGCGACGAAAAAAAAATAAAAATAAATAAAAGAACAGAGGAAAGAATCCTAGGAATATTAATTAGTAACAGGCTACGTTAACACTATGCGTTAAGGTTTCAGTATTTGATTTAACATAGGAAGGATGATTCTTTACGATCTATTCCAAAAGAATTACCATTTCGATAAATAAGCGCGATGACCTTCAAATTTTTATTACTTCGCGTAGAAACTTGATATATTTACGGAGTGATAAAGGATATTAAAAATTTGAAATATTCCTCTTCAGTATCTCATAACAAAGAGAAAATCGGTACTTGAACGACATGAGTTTTAAAAATAACAACGTTGCAGAACAAAGAAAAGCAATGTTTAAATTTAATACTGCGCCCTAAAGAAGACTTTTCCAATCTTTGATTAACGATTGACGGCATCTTTGATGTATGCCTGGATTATTAAGAAATCTCTCAGCAGATTCCGTAATTCAGTTCTGCTCTTCATTATTTAGTTCTACGGGATAAATTTTGTTCTTCATAAACCCCTAAAATGAAAACGCGAGGGGGTTAATCCTATTCCAGCTATTCCCAAATCGCCTTTGTAAAAACTTCCTTGCTTTCCGAGAAAAGTGCGCCGACGTGCATGTAATACATTCTTTGAATAATGTTCAATGGGACATTTTCTAAGTGTTCAGCTCATTTTCCAAAAAATTTCTCTACGGGTCACCAATCCGTCGATTGAGCAATCGAAATGGACCAATTACGTGTACCTTAATTAATCGTAATACTTTTCACATGGTGTTAGGTGCCGATATCACGTAGTATTTAACTGTCAAAATGATACTTATTATAAAAATGTAACTACGGAGAAGTCTGGAGTAAAGCGTTATGGAAAATATTAAGCTTTCTGCTAACTCAGAACAGAATGTGAAAAACATTATAATCAAAGCAACTAGGTACATGCTAGTACAATATGGTATTAACACGGCTTGGCGAAAATTCTGCTCCAAGGTCGAGTTTTCACAGCGGGCGGCCAACTTAAGTTACGTATTCTGATTTCAATGTTCATCATAACAGTGATCATTATTTTTACATAATTTTTCTTTTACTAGAGTTACGAGTTTATGAGGAAATTTAAACCTCATTTCAATTTTTCCTCCATATTATATTAATATTTCCGAATACAGAAAGTAATTTCACATTTTAACAGAGGTTGGAATGATCAGATTAGATTATTTGTTGTATATCTTGAATGGTTTATGATCCAGAGTCGAAAAAATATTGTTATCTGTACGGTTGAATTTCACACAACAATGGTCCAATTTCTATTGAATTTTTGACCTTAACATTGTAAGTGCTGACATGAATTACTCAAACTTTTCTTATTGGGTTGTAAAACTTAAAAAGGTATTGGAAATTAGGTAATATGTCTAGTTTGTTTGAAAATTTTGTTTCATGACGTGTACATTCTTTTTTAACCTTAGACCAATGTTTTGTTACAGAGTACATATCTATGGTCCCCATGAAATTTAGCACTGCAAATTAAACGGACATTATAGTTGGGAAATTGTGCTTTAAAGCAATGAAAAGTACGTATGAACAAAAAAATTTAACATTGAAAAATCTCGGAAGCACATTTATTTTTTATATAATAATAATAATATAATATTACCTTTTGCCAAATTATTTTATAAAGACAAGCTGACAACATCTGACATCATACTCCTCAAGCGTAGTTTGAGTTTTCTTCTTGCAAATTGTACTAACCCTAATTTGTTAAACGAATTTTGAAAGAACTTGAAGTAGGTGACGCCAGGTGCTGATACAAATAAATAGACGACTTTCTAAATTACTCTAATAAAAGTCTACCACTCCATCGCACCCGGGTAGCGATTCAAACACACACCACATTACTATCCTTTTATTTAGTAAATAATACATATATGTTATGTTTCCATATACAACTTCAAGTATATACAACACAAGTGAAAAGATCACGTAAAATAAAATATCCGTATCTGATCAACTTGGTGCAAAACTACCTGTGCAAGTATTATTATTGATAGAAAGACCAGTATCGAGGTAAATCCGGGAGTTCCGCAAAGATCAGTGCCTTGATGTGATCATGGAGGTGCAAGTTATGTGGGAGCTCATGTTCAGGATGGCCGAATCTCTGCAATTGATTGGCAACTGGATGGGGTCCAATGATATTCAGCTAGCTACCGATTAAGACTAAAATAGTGATTCTCAGGGAATCCCGAATCAGAAAGCCCATTCCTTTTGACGATCTTGGTACTAAGATTTCCCCCAAGAAGACAGTTGGAGTATGTAGGGGTGGTTTTGATTTGGTTCTGAGCCCTATCTTTATTGATAGAGGAGCGGCGTAGGCACTTCGGCCTTTAGCACGGCCATCTGGATTCCACTAAAGAAAAAGAAAAGAAGCTGACAGAGGAAGTGGCAACATATCAGGAATAATTCTGCAGAAACGACGGAAAGGATTGGAGTGTTGATCCTGAACATCACACCATGGATTGAGTGCAGATTTAGGACGGTGGATTATCATCTAGCACAGTTGCTCTCTGGGCATAGGTTCTTCGGCACATACGTCAAGGGAGTTGGGAAAGCAGATAACGACCAATGCTGATGATGCGAGAACTGGCTGGATGTAAGAAATAGATTGTCGACTGAGTTGGATCAGCAAATAATTTTTTCAAATATTATAAACTTTATGATACAGGGACAGACGAACTGGACGCGGATCCATAATTTTCTAAAAGATGTTCTAGCAGCTAGGGAAGAAAACGAGAGACTCAGGAGCAGGTAAAGAGGCGTAAGTCAAGAATTTGGGGTGATAGAGGTATCTCGAACTCCTAGTCCATAATTGAAGGAAGGGACACGTTAGAGAAGAAGAAAAGACAACCTACCGGTTCTAAAGTTATGTCTATTTGGACGGTTCGAAAGCGGTATAGACAAGGTACAAGTCCGAGTTATGAGCAGCTACGTCCGAAGGAAAAAAGATAAAATTTCCAGAAATGTTTACACCCTAATGAAGCCTACAATTTGCCAATGTAGTGCAAACCTTTCATTCTCATTCATCTTGAATCCATTATTATATCCATATTAAATTACTGGAAAAGTACTAATTGAAAGAAAAAAAAATAACACAATTAAATTCAAATGTTCTCAAAATTTCTTTTTACTCAATTGTTGTAGTATCTCACTTGTTCGCCACTCTACTTTAGCCTTTGGTGAATTAGTGAACACATAATTGAGATTTTACGGTAGTTCTGTTATGGCACAAAAATTTGCTGGGGGTGTAACCTTCGCAGGTTTCCGTTGTCGTCTCTTACCAACCAACAAAGGTTGAACTTGCAAATTTCTTAAAAGTGTACTTCTGCCCATTTTGACAATGACAATGAATCTTAGCAGATGCCTCTCTCTGCTTTGTTGGAGTTATTGCATGGATTCACGATTTAATATTCTTTACTCGGCGCATTAATAGATCTAACAAGTTTAGTACCAAACTTATCGACGGCAGTATACACACTGTGCATTTAGTGGTTAGTATCGTATGTATGTATTACGTACTACGTGTAATGTTTTATATATGTAAATGTTGCCTAATGATCCGGTCGTATAGCTATAGAGGACGCTGCGATCTCTTATTCTTCTTCTTGTCGTTGTTCTTCTGCCTCCTCCTCGCAGCCTTTTGCTCCTATCGCGTTCGACGATCCGTCTTGCTACGATTTTTTCCAGTGGGGTTTCCTTTTGAGCGTACGTCATACTGAAAAATGGGCGTACACCTACTTACCCACCGATTTTCTTTTAAACATGTTTGAAGTACAAAAGGAAGACGGAAGAGGAGGGAGGGATTTTATAGAAGAAAGAAGTAATGTATGAGAATAGAGAGAATGAACAGATGTTTACACGGACCATTCATTGAAATCGTGATCTTGATGTTTGCTTTACATTAATATTGATTATATACAATCTACAGGGAGTTTTGACCATAAAATATATGAAATCACACACAGCTTGATAAAAATTATCAAGCGAATAATAGAAAATAATAGAAATCACAAAAAAAAAGCTGCGGAATACCTAGATTACAATAAAGGAAAGACATTCTCTATAGAAAAATGTGAACAATGCATTCGAATAAGTATAAAAACAAGAAATAAGACCTATGTTAATATAAGAATTTTTGAATTGCCACACACATACTTATCACTGGTAAGACAGCAAATGTTAAAGAGTTAAATCGCAAGGTTGAATTGAGCGCGGAAAGAACTTAAAAGAACTCCACCATTCTCCACTAAAATGTTCCCAAGATGGAGGATCTCCGCTCTTCTGAGCTACAGAACACCACATTCTATTAAAACATGATCAATTTATCTACAAAATTCAAATGCAATAAACTATTATTAGCGGAACAGTCTATATTAAAGCTATATTTATCAAAACGTATACACCCGTTAGGGTGCATACCTGTAGTTGATGAGGTTATAATCCCAAATCGATCTAAAAACCTATAGCACAGAAAAACAGAACTGATTATTCTATACAATTATAGCTTCAAAAGCTCGAAAGCAACTGACGGTAGCTCAATTTATGCATTTCCAATTATAGTTAGTGCATAGTTATGCATAGTTAGACCCTTAACGAGATAGTTCCCTGAAATAATTTGGTTTAAAAAATAAATGATTTCCAATATCCAGTCATGACCAACGTTATCTGTCCATTGTGCGGTGGATTGATTTCAGGATAGATAGTAATACCTTAAGACGTAACTGAGTAATACGTTTTCTTGCTTATTTCCAGATTCTACCAACATCAAAATATTTAAAGCAAAAATTGTGTAATACTCATGGATGACGCATAATTAATGCAAAGTCAATTTTTTTCTTGGCATTTTATAATAGGATAGATAGAGATGTAAATAATAACACAAAATTTAATCTTACCGAAAATATTTATTAGAATTAACTACAACTACAAATTAATTTACACATCATACGTTCACTATGTGAATATGTTAAATATCTAACCTAAGAAACGATTTCTACAATCTATAACTACACTTCTTCGTAGCTGGCAACGCAACATCACCCTTGCTCTTCCTCTTCCGGTAGCCTAAGAAATCCTCAAGACCCGTAAAGTTTCCTGAATTAACAGAAGCGCGCGCTGCGACTGTCTTTTCCAGATTTCCACCAAACATCTTCGCAGGTCCCGCCCTGGTCACCGTCACTCCTAACGCTGGATTGATCCTCATCTCCGTCTCCAGCTTCTTCTTCTCCTTGTATAACATCCTCAATCTTCGTCGTAGTATTGGATCTCCCAACGTAACTTCTTTGCATTTCTTGTAGGTCTTCATGACGTTTAACAGCGATTCAGGATCAAGGTATCTGAAACAGGAAATAACAGTAGTACAAATACAACACACAAGCTAAGATATGACAGTTAAAAGGTACTTACCTCAAAATCCCAGCGATCAACTCCGCTGGTAACTCCGTCAATCTTGGTTCGGCTAGCTGGTACACTAACACATGTAAAATCTCGAACAACATCTTGGCACTTGCTTACTCTTTGATTATCTAGAAAGAACTGACCCTTCTGGCTAAAATCAGAGGTATTTGTATTAGCCGGAAGTCAATCAAGTGTAACAGTTCCGGTTCAACGGTCTGGAAACTTTTAGGTTGAATAAATTCGAAAATTTCCAGGACTTATGGTGGCTGAGAAATATTTCACAAATATCTTCAGTATAGTTATTTCAGGTACGGAGGAGTCGGACAAGTCTTTATACAATCACATAACCACATCGAAATCACAAGGTGTGATAAGTTTTTAAACTTTTTCATTTTATTTTTAATATTTACTGCCTTTTTTAAGATAAGTTAAAAGTAATTTGTAATGAAGTACCTTTTGAAAAATGCAATCAAAAGTAAAGAAACTGTAAGTAGATACACAGCAAATGGAGAGTAACGGACCAAGCTCTAGGGGTGTATTGATAACGATAAGTATAGAAAATCACGTCGAAAATACTGTATGCACGCTTCTCTTGCGCAACGAATGTACTTTGCACATTAACAGAATTGCCTCAAAAAATAATACCTTATGAGAGACGTGATAGGCGTAGAATACTGTTGTGGCTGCCTCTTGGTGTATAGTGGACTAGATCATTTAGTGCAGAGTCAAAGCTGCACAGTGTTAAGAAGTGCATTATACTTCTTACATATTCCAATCAAATCTGTGTGATTCTATTATGTTTTAGGTTCAACCGAATGCCATAATGCTTTTGTCTTGTTGCCAGCTTGCAGTACATAACAAAAGAGAGGTAATTTTATAATGAATTTTTAGAAAGTTGAAATTAACTGTAAAACCATACTTCTTATATACTAACACACGAACCCAGCACGATTCTGTTAATTCCTTGATGCATGGTACCTCTTACCGACCACTTGTTTTAAGAAGGCTGTATTAACAGATGCGAAAACAAAATGTCCTATCTCTTGAGTGATTGTTATAGCACGGCATTCCTTCTTTCATATTTTCATTCAGATTTAACAAAAAGATTATTACCAAAGTTGTGAAGAATTCAAAATGTAAACCAAAACCAGCTGTTTTACTTAATTAATTAAAGATGGCAGATATCCGGTATCCTGAGTTACACAACAACCATTTTGCTTCATTTAAAAGCAAATATCTGAATTCATATGTAGCCACCCCCAAATTTAGTTAGTGGATCATGACCCATTTCCGAAGTAGCAGGGACTATTTACTTCAGGATTATATTACTGATAACCATTTTTGTTTTTTAACTATAGAATCCGAAACCGCGAACTTCCTATTAAAATATCCCCAAGTCAACTACAAAATTCAAATACAACGAACCACTGCTATGTTTCCGGCACAGTCTACATTAAACTTATATTTACTTAAACATATGCACCCATACCTGTAGATGGTCATGTCACAATCCCATATCGATCCAAAAACCCAAAGTACAGAAAAGGGGAACTAACTATTATGTAGAACTATTGCCTCAAGAGCTTGAAAACAACTAATGATGGTTCATTTTATGTACTTCCAATTAAAGTTTAGTGTTTAATGGGAGAGCATAATGAGACCATTAACCAGGTAGTTCTCAGAAATAATTAACTTTGGAAATTAAGTAATTCCTAAAATTCATTGACGACCAACTTTGTCTGTCCAATAACACGTTGTGCAGCGGATTGATCTCAGGGTAGATAGTACTACCTGATGATGCCATTGAGCAAAACGTTTTTTTCCTTACCCCCAAAATTTACTTTTACCTGTCATCAGCAAACAAACTCCAGACTTGGAAATAATATCTGATACACACTATATGATGTCCATAGCTTATATGGGCAAGGAATTTTTGAAAATTCATGTCAACGTCAGAATATATAAAGCTTACCAGCACAATTTATGTATTTTTCGTGGATGAAGCACAAATCAATTTTTTTGGCATTTTGTAATAATAAGATGTGCAGGTCTAAATAATAACACAAAATTTAACCTTAACGAAAACATTTATTAGAACAAACTACAACTACAAATTAATTTACATGCCATACATTCACTATGTGAATATGTTAAATACTAACCTAAGAAACGATTTCTACAATCTATAACTACACTTCTTCGTAGCCGTCAATACAACATCATCCTTGCTCTTCCTCTTCCGGCACACTAAAAACTCCTCAAGACCCGCAAAGTGTTGTGAATTGCTAGAAGCGTGTGCTCTTACTGTCTTTTCCAGATTTCCACCAAACATCTTCACAGGTCCCGCCCTGGTCACCGTCACTCCTAACGCTGGATTGATTCTCGTCTCCGTCTCCAGCTTCTTCTTCTCCTTGTATAACATCCTCAACCTTCGTCGTAGTATTGGATCTCCCAACGTAACTTCTTTGCATTTCTTGTAGGTCTTCACGACGTTTAACAGCGATTCAGGGTCAAGGTATCTGAAACAGGAAATAACAATAGTACAAATACAACACACATACTAAAATATGACAGCGAAAAGGTACTTACCTCAAAATCCCAGCGATCAACTCCGCTGGTAACTCCGTCAATCTTGGCTCGGCTAGCTGGTACACTAAGACTGGTAAAATCTCGAACAACATCTTGGCACTTGTTTACTCTTTGATTATCTAGAAAGAACTGACCCATCTGGCTAAAATCAGAGGTATTTATATTACCCGGAAGTCAATCAAGTGTAATGGTTCCGGTTCATCGGACTGGAAACTTTTTGGTTGAATAAATTCCAAAATTTCCAAGTGGCTCATGGTGGTGGAGAAATGTGCAGGGAGATCTCGGCAAATCTTTACACAATCACATGACCACATCGAAATTACAACGTGTGATAAGTTGGTGACCTTTTTTCATTTTTCTTAATATTTAGTGGCATATTTATATTCTTTGAACCTTAAGTTATAAGTAGTCTGTAACAAAGTACTTTTTGTAAAGTGCAATCAAAGGCAAAGAAACTGGAGATAGATACAGAATGAATCTGATGAATGAATGAATGAATCAAACTCCAGGAGTGTATTGATAGTGATGAGTATAGAGAATCACGCAAAAGCAACCCTACAAGAGTCTCGTAGTTTTAGGCCGAAAATGCTGCATACACGCCTCTTTTGCGCAACCAATACACCTTGCACATCAACACTATTGTCCCAAAAAATAATACCGTATCAGAAACGTGATTCAACACAGGCGTAGAATATTATCGTAGCTGCCTCTTGGCTTATAGTGGACTAAATCATTCATATTCAGTGCGGAGTCAAAGCTACTGTTTGCCAAAAGCCAAAGCGTGGGACTTCCTGTTCATTTGACCATCTTGGAAAGAAAGTTCCTTCAGATGAGGCAAGTATCTGGTTTTTATGACGTAAATGGCAGTTTTGTCAACGTTCTGTTTTATATTCTTCTACAAGAACCACATACCCGTCCTGTAGAGAGCCTATAGCGCTCCTCTATGTTCATGAATCCCAAGTAGGTTTACTAAAACGATGTTACTGTTGTTGCATTCCATGTTGTTGTCGTGCACTGTTATTTTCCATTCAGGTATTACTATATAAGCTTTCCGGCATTACCACAGAAACCTACTAGCACCATTTCCTGCGAAATTATGCTAAAACTGACCTTATCGAAGGTTTTTGACAAGTCTTTGAGTATTCCTAACACTCGATCCCTTCCATGAATACCTTCATAAATACCAGTTATAATTAGGTTTATTCTGTTGACAGTTGACCTGTCTTTCTGGTAAGCGATTTGCATGTCATTGGGGAGTTGTTCTAAAAAATTCACGGTCCGTGTTGGAATTGTTTTCTCAAAGATTTCTGAAATGCTTGACGACGGTACTTATGGTTAGAAGGAGCATCTCTTTCTTTTCATAAATGGGTCCCATGATGACCACTTTTAGTTTGTAACGGAAAGTGTCTATTTCAATCATTGTATTAACAACACAGCTCAGTGGATTTGCTTTAGAAGGAGCTACTTGCTTTAAACAGTAACAGGGGCTTCGTCAAAGCCAGTAGGGGCACTGTTTTTCAAGGACGTTGGAGCTAAGAAACAGGTTTTGTTTATTTCCTTTACATCTATAAAATCCACGCTGTTATTCTATGTGCCGCTACACGATGTTAAGGAGTCCAGCATATTGCTTACATATTCCAATCAAATCTATGTGATTCTATTATTTTTCGGATTTGGTTACCTGTTCAACCGGATTCCATAATGCTTTTGTTTAGTTGCCGGCCTGCAGTGTATAACAGTTAAACTTTTCTAGAAATAGGTCATTTTGTAATACAGGTTCAAAAAGTTGAAATTAACTGCGAAACCATAGTTCTTTTTATATACTCACACACGATGCTATTAATCTCTTGATGCATGGTACCTCTTACCGACCACTTGTTTTATGAAGGCTGTATTAGCAGCTGTTTTGAAGGATTCAGAATCTAAATCAAAACCTGCTGTTTTACTCGATTAATTAATTAAATTGACGGATCTCCGCTATCCTGAGTTACAGAACAACCATTTTGTTTTGTTTAAAAGCAAATACCTGAATTCATATGTACCCACCCCCAAATTTAGTTAGCAGATCATGAGCCATTTCCGAAGTAGCAGGGGAACCAGGAGGTAACCGTTTTTGTTTTTTAATTATAGAATCCGAAACCGCGGACTTCCTATTAAAATATTCCCAACTTAACTACAAAATTCAAATACAATGAACCACTGTTATGTTTCCGGCACAGTCTACGTTAAAACTATATTTAATAAAACATACGCACCCATAGCTGTAGATGGTCATGTCATCATCCCACATCGATCTAAAAACCTAAAGCATAGACAAAGGGAACTAACTATTAAGTAGAACTATTGCGTGCATGAGCTTGAAAACAACTGATGATAGTTCAATTTATGTACTTTCAATTAAAGTTTTGTGTGTGAGCACAATTGAACCATCAGCCAGGTAGTTCTCAGAAATAATTTGCTTTGAAAATTAAATAAATCGTAAAATCCATTAATGACCATCTTTGTCTGTCCAATACCACGTTGTACAGCGGATTGATCTGAGGATAGATAGTACTACCTGACGATCTCATTGAGCAATACCTTTTCTTCCTAACCCCTAGAATTTACTTTTACTTGTTGTATTAACTAACAAATTCCAGAGATTTAACTTGGAAATAACATCTAACACACACTTTATGATGTCCATTGCTTATATGGGCAAAGAATTTTTGAAAATTCATGTCAACGTCAGAATATGAAAAGCTTACCAGCACAATTTATATATTATTCGTGGATGATGCACAATTAATAAATCAATCTTTTTGGCGTTTTGTAATAATAAGATGTGCAGGTCTAATTAATAAAACAAAATTTTACCTTAAAGACATTTATTAAAATAAACTAAAACTACAATTTAATTTACATGTCATACATTCACTATGTGAATATGTTAAATATCTAACCTAAGAAACGATTTCTACAGTCTATAACTACACCTCTTCGTAGCCGGCAACACATCATCCTTGCTCTTCCTCTTCCGGCACCCTAAAAACTCCTCAAGACCCGCAAAGTGTTGTGAATTACTAGAAGCGTGTGCTCTGACTGTCTTTTCCAGATTTCCACCAAACATCTTAGCAGGCCCCATCCTGGTCACCGTCACTCCTAACGCTGGATTGATTCTCGTTTCCGTCTCCAGCTTCTTCTTCTCCTTGTATAACATCCTCAATCTTCGTCGTAGTATTGGATCTCCCAACGTAACTTCTTTGCATTTCTTGTAGGTCTTCACGACGTTCAACAACGATTCAGGATCTAGGTATCTGAAAGAGGAAATAACAGTAGTACAAATACAACATACAAACTAAGATATGACAGTCAAAAGATACTTACCTCAAAATCCTAGCGATCAACTCCACTGGTAACTCCGTTAATCTCGGTTCGGCTAGCTGACACACCAAAATTGGCAAAATCTCGAACAACATCTTGGCACTTGTTTACTCTTTGATTATCTAGAAAGAACTGACTCTTCTGGCCAAAATGGGAGGTATTTATATTACCCGAAAACCAGTCAAATGTAACCGTTCTGATTCATCGATCTGGAAAGTTTTTGGTTGAATAAATTCGGAAATTTCCAGGTGGCATGTGGTGGTTGAGAAATGTTTTATGAGTAGCTTCAGTAAAATTTCATTGTTTCAGGAATGGAGTGGTCGGACAAATCTTCACACAATCAAATGAGAATGTCGAAATCAAAGTGTGATAATTTTTTTTTTTAACCTTTTTATAGAATCTAAATATGCCAGTAAACATTAAAAAAAATTAAAATGTTTACTGGTATATTTAGATTCTTCGTACCTTAAGTGAAACGTGATTTGTAATAAAGCACCGTTTGAAAAATGCAATCAAAATCAAACAAACTCTAGGTAGATACAGATAGAGCGAATCAGGAGGAACGGACCAAACTCCAGGAGTGTATTGATAATGATAAGTATAGAGAATTACGCAAGAGTAACCCTGCAAGGGTCTCGCAGTTTTCGGCCGAAAACGTTGCATACACGCCTCTCTTGCGCATCGAATACATTTTGTACATCAACAGTATTGCCTCAAAATATAATACCGTATGAGTGGCGTGAAACATGGAATATTGACGTAGTGTCTCTTGGTTTATGGTAGACTAGATCACTCAGTGCAAAGCCAAAGTCCCTCTTTCTGTGTGGGACTTCCACTTCATTTGATCATTCAATGATAATCTTGTCCCTGAACATATCTCAACCACCATAAGCCAGCTGGAAATTTTCGAATTTATTCAACCAAAAAGTTTCCGGATTGATGAACCGCAACTGTTACATTTGACTGACTTCGGGGTAATATAAATACCTCCAATTTTAGCCAGAAAAGTCAGTTCTTTCGAGATAATCAAAGAGTAAACAAGTGCGAAGATGTAGTTCGAGATTTTACCAGTGTTGGTGTATCAGCTAGCCGAACCAAGATTGACGGAGTTACCAGTGGAGTTGATCGCTAGGATTTTGAGGTAAGTACCTTTTAGCTGTCATATTTTAGTATGTGTGTTGCATTTGTACTACTGTTATTTCCTGTTTCAGATACCTAGATCCGGAATCGTTGTTGAACGTCGTGAAGATCTACAAGACATGCAAAAAAGTTACGTTGGGAGATCCAATACTACGACGAAGATTGAGGATGTTATACAAGGAGAAGAAGAAGCTGGAGACGGAGACGAGAATCAATCCAGCGTTAGGAGTGACGGTGACCAGGCCGGGGCCTGCAAAAATGTTTAGTGGAAATCTGGAAAAGACAATAAGAACACACGCTTCTAGTAATTCACAGAACTTTGTGGGTCTTGAGGAGTTTTTAGGGTCCCGGAAGAGGAAGAGCAAGGATGATGTGTTGACGGCTACGAAGAGGTGTAATTATAGATTGTAGAAATCGTTTCTTAGGTTTAATATTTAACATATTCACATAGTGAATGTATGACATGTAAATTGTAGTTGTAGTTTATTCTAATAAATGTTTTCGTTAAATTTAAATTTTGTATTATTATTTACATCTGTACATGTATTTATTATTACAAAATGCCAAAAAGAAATTGATTTATTAATTATGACCCATCAGCCATGAGTATTACATATTGGCTGGTAAGCTTTAAATATTCTCACGATGGCATATATTTTCAAAAATTCTTTACCCATGTGAGCAATGGATATAATACGGTGTGTGTTAGATATTCCTTCCAAGTTGAATCTCTTGCATTTGTTTGTTAATTACAAAGTAAAAGTAAATTCTGGAAGTAAGCAGAAAAACATATCACCCAATGACATCTTCAGGTAGTACTATCTATTCTGAGATCAATCCGCTGTACAACTTTGCATATCAACAGTATTGCCCCAAAAAAATAATACCGCATGCTAGACGTGATTGAACATAGGCGTGGAATACTAACGTAACTGTCCCTTGGACTAGATTATTCAGTACATAGCCAAAGCTGCTGTGTCTGTTCGCCAAAAGCTAAGCGTGAGACTTCCACTTCATTTGATCACTCAATAATCTTGGAAAAAAGGTTCCTTCAGGTTCCTTCGAGGTAAGTTGGCAGTTTTGTCAATGTTTTGTTTCGGATAGTTCCACGGGAGTCCTGTAGGGAGCCTCTAGTTCTCCTGCTCATGAAACCCGGGTAGGTCAACTAAAATAATATTACTGTTGTTTCATTCCATGTTGTTGTCATGCACTGTCACTTTCCGTCCAGGTATTACTATATAAGTTTCCCGACATTACCACGAAAACCTGTTAGCACCGTTTCCTGCGTAAGTATACTAAAACTGATCCTATCGAAGGCTATCGATAAGTCTTTGAGTATTCCTAACCTTCGATCTCTTCCACGAATAGCTTCACAAATGTCACTTATTGTTTATTATGTTGACAGTTAACCTGTCCTTCTTTAGTTTGTGATGGACTACTTCAGATTTCTCACTTTTTGAACCAAAAATTTAACAAGATTGTGAAAAATAAATCGATCATTATTTAAGGTAGTAAAAACTTTAAATTCTGCTCCATAAAAACGACTTTTTCTTAGCTAGTATTGAATGTGCTTAATGACGTATTATAATTTGTGTAATAAGAATTAAGATGTGATAATTCCATATTGCCAAAAAGCTCAGAAGACGTCGAAAGATATTCGATGTTAACATCTTCAACTTAATTGTGTATCTAAATATTTTAATTTTTCATCACTACCTAACAATCTTTTTTTACTTTGCTTCAGAATTCTCTTTCCTAAAGCACATTTTCCTTTTTCTTTTACAACATGTGCTACTAAAGGAAATAGAATACTTCTGCCCCACAGCAGACTCAATTCTCCACAATCGTCCGTCCTGTTGATCCTCCGGAAACCTCAAGTTCACCCTTCTACAACACAAATAGATAGACCGGCTAAAGTGGCTACGAGATCTCCGAGTGTATCTAAAATATATAGTATACAGGAGCGCAGAAAAAAAATAAAGAAGAGTAATGTCCTTTTTTGCAGCCGGTCCTCTCAAATCGCACCCAATACATCGGCAGTTTATTTTATTCGTTTTCACCCCCTTCGAGCCGATCGTTCACCGTCCCATCTCCTTTTTCCTTTCCATACAGGGTTGTTTTGCTTCCGTGGAAGATGGGCGGCGAAGAGGTTGAGCGGGGGTCACGGGAAACGGGTGCCGGGTGCCGGGATATTTATCTCTTCGAAAAGTGGAGACGTCTGCTCCGGAACAGCCCTATCGTGTCGATTGTCCCGGAAGAATTTCTCGGATTTGATTTATGTGAAACCGGAATTTAGGGGCATGGATGTGAGAGTTTCCACTCGGAGCTTGTTGTAGAAGAGGCGGATATATATCATTTAAAGGAGAATGTGGGAGGTGGCGAATTCAATTGCCAATCGTGTAGAAATAAGTGTGTGAAGATGTTGATGGGTAAAAATTAAAAGGATTTGTATGTAGCGCGTTTCGCTACATAAAAATCATAAATGATCATGCAAGTCCGCGTGCGCAAAGATTTTTATCACCTGAAGAGACTACTGAAGCCTTCATAAACTATGAAGGATGAGTGGAAATATTATTTAGAGTCAATTTGCATTATGTCCATTAGACGAAGCTTCCACATATGCAAATTCATCATTAAAAAAAATCAAATAAGTAAGTAAAGAAATGGAAAATTTGTTGGACAACCTCATCAAATACAATCTGCTCATCGTCCTTCGTTATTCGCTTAGATCGACATCATCTCGATTGTATGTCACACGAAATAAACATCGGGATAATCGCTAGAATCTCGGTAACGGTTTGTAAAACACGGCAGGTCGCAGTAGCGACGTGGAAGGCTGCCCAAAGGCTGTCTAAGGGATCGTAGTTGAAGTAGGCATGTTCTCTCTACCTATATCACGATAGCGGGTATCAAGCTGCGTAGCCGGCCAGAGCAACAAGTTCAAATTGGCTACCGTCCACCCCATGTTAGAAAAACCTTACCGTATAGAGAGACGGTTGTATTAAGTAAGGCCAGCTTAATTTAAATTGAAACATTCTAATAGGGTATTTACATATGTTTTAATTAAGTAAGAGGTACTTAGAATTTTTAGATTTGCCTAGTTAAAAATTGATTTATAAAACATATATCAAAATACATCAAGTATAGGTTTTAATTAATTCAAACTCAAAGGTGACAAAGCAGATTATTTACAAAAATTGTGGTTTAAATAACAGCCAAATTTGATGGCCCATTTCTCTCATTCCACGTTTAATACTATTTGTTAATTATACATTTGGGTACTTCAAGACCAAATAGAACTAATTACGCTTTTTTTAACTAAATATCATATTAAAACCTATTTTGATTGCATTTTGTTAAATGTTTTCCATAATACACAATTTTATAAATGGGTCCTATGATGACTTTTAGTTTGTGATGGAAAGTAACAGGGACTTCGTCAAAGCCAGTATAGGTAATGCATTATAGTGTTATAACCTTGGAACATGGTAGTTGGAACTAAGAAACAGATTTTATTTATTCCCTTTACGTCTACGAAATCCACGCTGTTATTCGTTGTGGCGCTACACAATGTTAAGAGGTCCAATATATTTTTTACATATTCCAATCAAATCTATGTGATTCTATTATTTTTCGGATTTGGTTACCTGTTCAACCGAATTCCATTTTGCTTTTGTTTTGTTACCAGCCTGCAGTATATAATAGTTAAAACTTTTCTAGAAATGGGTAATTTCGTAATGAATAGTTCTTTTTATATACTCGCAGACGAACCCAGCATGAAGCTTAATCTCTTGATGCATGGTACCTGTTACCGACCACTTGTTTTATGAAGGCTGTATTAACAGATGCATACTGCCGTGCGAAAACAAAAGCTTGAAAATAACTGATGATAGTTCAGTTTATGTACATCCAATTAATGGGTGAGCATAGTGAGACCTTGTACCAGATAGTTCTCAGAAATAATTTGCTTTGAAAATTAAATAATTCGAAAAATCCATTAATGACCATCTTTGTCTGTCCAATACCACCTTGTGCAGAGCATTGATCTCGGGATAGACAGTACTACCTGGAGATGTCATTGAGCAATAAGTTTTCTTCCGTATCCCCAGAATTTACTTTTACGTGACAAACAAATTCAACAGATTGAACTTGGAAATTACATCCAACACACACTTTACGATAACCATTGCTTATATGGGCAAAGAATTTTGAAAATCAATCTTTTTGACAATTTGTAATAATAAGTTGCGCAGGTGTAAATAACAACACAAAATTTAACCTTAACGAAAACATTTATTAGAATAAACTAAAACTACAAATTTATTTAAATGTCATACATTCACTATGTGAATATGTTAAATATCTAACCTAAGAAACGATTTCTACAATCTATAACTACACCTCTTCGTAGCTGGCAACACAACATCGTCCTTGCTCTTCCTCTTCCGGCAGCCTAAGAAATCCTCAAGACCCGCAAAGTTTCCTAAATTAACAGAAGCGTGTACTGCGACTGTCTTTTCCAGATTTCCACCAAAGATCTTCGCAGGTCCCGCTCTAGTCACCGTCACTCCTGCCGCTGGATTGATCCTCATCTCCATCTCCAGCTTCTTCTTCTCCTTATATAACATCCTCAATCTTCGTCGTAGTATTGGGTCTCCCAACGTAACTTGTTTGCATCTCTTGTAGGTCTTCACAACGTTCAACAACGATTCGGGATCTAGGTATCTGAAAGAGGAAATAACAGTAGTACAAATACAACACATATACTAAAATATGACAGTTAAAAGGTACTTACCTCAAAATCCTAGCCATCAACTCCACTGGTAACTCCGTTAATCTTGGTTCGGCTAGCTGGTACACTAACACTGGTAAAATCTCGAACAACATCTTGGCACTTGCTTACTCTTCGATTATCTAGAAAGAACTAACTCTTCTGGCTAAAATCGGAAATATTTATATTACCCGGAAGTCAGTCAAGTGTAACGGCTCCGGTTCATCGATCTGGAAACTTTTAGGTTGAATAAATTCGAAAATTTCCAGGTGGCTTATGGTGGTTGAGAAATGTGCAGGGAGATAGGAGCCCGCACAATCACATGACCATATCGAAATTACAACGTGTGATAAGTTTCTGACATTGTTTCATTTTTCTTAATATTTAGTGGCATATATACATATATATATATATATATATATATATTGTATATATATATATATATATTTGGCTAAATATCATATTAACCCTCAAGTACTATCGTGTTTTCAGGTAACACAACTGCTATCGTGGGGTGTTTTACACCCCACTCTTTAAATTTAGCTTTTTTTTGTTAGTTATCTTTTTTTTTTCACTTTTAAACCCACAGTGTAATAACTAGACCTTTATCTTGCGATTGTTGTAAGGAAAAACAAAACTTTATTTAAAGCAAAACAGAAAATTAGGAGGAAATGTTACATTCATAAAAATTATGTAAAAAGTATTTCTTCGTACAATTTTTTCTTTTTACAAAATTGTGTTCTGTATTGTTAAGATGTCTTGGTTTTTTCTGTTACTGGAAACTATGGTCTTACTCCCTGTAAAAGAAAATGCCATTAGCATTTCACATAAAAATTCTGACAATGACGTTGTGAGGCGTACATTTTATTTGACAAAAAACATGTAATGTGTTATTTCATGTAATCAGATTTTTATAAATTTCTTACAATTTACCTTTGTAAGCATTCTGCGCATTTTACAAGTTGCTCAGAATGTTCCTTGCAGACATGCTGATGACATCTATGACACGTGGTTTTTATTTTCTTGTCTCTATTTCGCCCGCAGATGTGACACCTTTTGTAGGTTCTTGAAGGTTCTGCTTCTTGTGGCTGTTGTTGTGGTGTTTCTAAGCCTAGTAAATTTTTGATAATTGAGTTTAGCTTAGTTGACAATTCTTTTGTTTGGTATCGTCTTTTTACGTGGTCATTGACGAGTTCTCTTCCTAGACGAATATAAAATTCTCTTCGTGTCATGTTAACTGTATGGTCTGAAGTGGCTAAGAAAATTATGTAACTGTTGACACGTGAAATGTCTACCATTGCTCCTAATATAGCCATTGGCCATCGTCTGGTTCGTCTTTGGCAGGAGTACGTCATACACTTCTGGTCTAAAGCATCAACTCCCCCTTTGGTACAATTGTAGAAATTTATTATTTCAGGTTTTGCATTTACTTCAACATTTCCATTGTGATGCATAGACGAAACCAACAAGACACAGTTGTTCTTTTTTGGTATGAAGGAAACCAACGTATTATCGTGCGTAAATCCAAATTTACAGGTGTTTATTGGTTGCTGTTTAGTTTGTAAAAATGCTGGCGGAATTTCGCGCTTATTCTTACGAAGTGTTCCAACATACGTTATACCAACCCGTTTCAATTCATTCAACAGCTCTATAGAAGAAAACCAATTATCTCCTGTTAGATTTCGATTTGTATTGATGATCGGAGAAATTAATTTGAGTACACTACGTGTTGGAACTGAAAGTTTGTTTGGATTGGGTTCGGTTGTCTTTCCTGTATAAATAAATGAATTGATCAGATAATGCGTTTTCGAATCGCATAAGCACATAATTTTGATGCCATATTTTTTTGGTTTACTCTTGATATATTGGCGAAAAGAGCAGCGGCCGCGAAATCCAACAAGCATTTCATCTACAACAGCATATTCGCTGCAACTGTAATTATTCGTACAGTTTGCGTTGAAAATTTCATAAATTTTTGAAATGGCAGCAAGTTTATCACCATTGTCAATCCTGTTCCTTCTAGTTGTTTGATCGTCAAATCTTAGCACTGACAAAAGAAACAAAAACCGTTGTTTAGACATGACACCTCTAAAAATATCTCGTCCCGTACCATCCGTTGCAAAAAGACTTCTAGTATCTTCGTGGTTTGATTTAAACACTCCTGCCAAAATTACAAGTCCCAGAAATGCTTTCAATTCAATCATGTCTACATGTTCAACATAACTTGCCGTTGGTCCATAAGAAGAACTCGTTTCCGTTATTTTTGCATTTGTATGCTCTAGTATTTCATTTAGAATTTCTTCCGTAAAGAAAAGAGAAAATGCTTCAGAAGGTGTTCTTGGAGGAGTATTTACTGCCGGACCCTTTGCTCCCGGTCGAAGAGTGACTATATTAGAAGATCTGGTACGTGAAGTAGCAGGAGGATTTTTGGACCACTTATATCGATTTCGTCCATAGAAGTAACTTGTTCTTGCACTGACATCACCTAAGTCTTCTTCACTTTCGTTTTCAGATTCGACTTCAAATTCTGAACATGTGTCGTGATCACTATGTTCGCTTGCTGCATCACTCAAATCATCATCACGTTCATCAGGGCATTCACTTTCACTAACATCATCGTAAAAGTTTTCGGCAAGATTTGCTAATTGTTCATCAGTTAGAAACTTTATCATATTGTTTTTACTATTCAATACACGTATTATAGAAGGGAAATAAGGAACAAGTTGACGACGCTCTGGTTTGTGAGGAACTGAGTAAGAAATTTGTTTGAGTCGAATATTTATACGCCGTACAGAAATCAGGGGAAATGCCACTATTTGATTTGTAAAAAATCACCGAAGTCGAACATAAATGAGTGAATCCCCTGTACATGTAGGTACTATAATAAAAATCGCCGAATTGGAACGTATATAAGTGAATCCCCTATACTTACATGCACAACAACATCTGTGATTTCCCCAAAAGAGGACGAGGGCTATTATCACTATAAAATTCTAAATCATTGGTTAGAATACACTACGCTATTTTTGAAAAAAACACACGTAATTGCTATCGTGGGGTGTTGAGACACCCCAAAAGCTATTTTTTGCTAAAACTGTAGAATATGGTAAATAATAAATTACACTATATTACATATCTCATTTGCATAGGCGAATACCTGGAACCTTAGAAATGTGACAAAAATAGTTTTAGAAAAAATTTAAAAAAAATGACCTCTGGGGTTCCGAAACACCCCACGATAGCACTTGAGGGTTAAAACCTATTTTGATTGCATTTTGATAAATGTTTCCCATAATGCACACATTTTTAACACAAAAAGGGAAGGAGTGATAATAATGTTTCATTTTTGTTTTACATTTTTCTATAAATTTCTAGAAATTTAAAGTCTCTCAAGTAATTAATGTAAGTGAAGCGTTTAATCCTCAAAAATGAGTAGAGTAATCATGCCAAAGCTATCAATTACCTGAAGATCCAATTCTGAAATCGTAGCTTTTGTAGAAGTACCCTCAAAAAAATTGTACGACACCCGAAAACATACGATTCAATTGCTTCTATATCTCACATAAGCAGGATTTGAGAAAAATTATTAAGAAAAATATAAGAGCTACCTACGATCAATTCATCGTCAGTGTACTTTAGAACGATGCTTTAGGAAGGCATTTTTCGAGATTTAAGACTAATAGGGAAGCCACAAAGTTAGGATTTGAAATTACAAGATAAATCGTTGGAACTGCTGCTAAGATTTAAATTCACAAGTCTTGATGTGAAGTGAGTATTGAGGACAGTCCGGGGCAATAATGGGGCGTACCGTCCCGATTGCTTGAGGAAGAAAGTAAAATTCCCAGAATTTACCATAGCGTGGGGCAAGAGGTGTAGAAAAATTGCATTTTATGGATGGTATTACGAACACGGATAAGTATTTAAAAATCTTACAGCAACCTGCCGTCAAGTTGCTTTGAACTTAAGGTGGGATTTCACTTTCCAACCGCATGGAGCTGCATGCCATACACCAAAAACAGCAATGAAATGGCTCGCGGATAACAGTATTCTACTCCTCAAGTAAGCTTCGGGTAGCTCAGACTTATCCCGCTTTAAATCATTTTCGCAAGCTTTTGCACTACACTCCTGCCAGATCAATCCCCGATTTGCAGCGCACAAAGATTATCTTTATTTATTTTAATTAAAACCCCCATTTTGAATTTTATCAAATTTCCTAAAGGATTTCCTTATTAGTCAATAAAGACGGGAACAACATATCACGAAAAAATAAAAAAATGCACAATGGAAATTTCCATTAAAATAAATAAAAGTAATATTTTTCATCAAATACAGCGAATTGCAATATGTAATAAAAAATGGGGGCTTTCACTTAAAAAATAAAGCTACCATCACTACACCGCCATCTATGCTGAAACTAAATCGCCGTCGATGAAGTGAACAAACGAACGTGGGATTCGTATGTCTCGAGACATCCCTCTGTTAAAATTATAATGACCCGGTATATCGCTGTTCACGTGTTGGCTTCATGATTGTTAGAATATTATCGAAATTTAATCCAGTCTAAGTAAATCGATTTTATCACTCCACATGGACCTTCCGTTCACTATTTGCTTATAACCGTAAAGGTTTAAATATTTTAGAGATAATAATAGATGTTAACGTAATGAGAATCACAAACCAATAATTCAGGAAGTGAGAAATGTTCTAGCTTATACGTATGTAAATTATTATCCAGACTACATTGAATAACGGCCCCATAAGCCCGCATTCTTGTTTATAATTCGCATTGGTTGTTATTTAAAGATACAGACAAAAAAAATAGATAATACAAAAGGATAATAACAGTGATTTTAACAATGAGAAAAGCACGTCAAAGTAAAAAGGTATGAATAATGATGAAATCAATAACTGCAGAAAGCGTAAATATTTCAAAGTAAGGTCTCCTATAGAGAAAATCAATGATAGCTTTCTTCAGTGGGGTAGAAGTAGCTGTCGATAAAAATAAAGCTAAGTTGTCTTATAAACATAGCTTGAGAGAATTTACATGCGGGATTTGAGTATAGATTCTAAGCGCTATGTGCCACATATGACCATTGTTTCAAGTTCGATTTGTACTTAGGTGCAGATAAAAGTAATCAAGAGCTAGCTTTATGATCGAGGCTGATAATCAGTGATTGATTGTCTTCCAAAATTTTCGATCCATTCTGTATACGTTGACAACATGTTCATAAGCAGAGATTTGTCACTCCATTTTCAGCACTTAGGATTTAGGACACAGTACTGGTACCTTACGAAAAGACTGATTGCTTCAGTACCCATTGATGAACTGAACTATTTATTTATAAAATGGAACGATAAATAATCATGATAAAATTGAGCCAATATCCCAAGATCGGAGATGGACTAGAAAAGTGAAACAATATAACACTCAAGAGTATTCGTTAACCTAAAAGTTTATGAAGGGCGAAGAAAAATACAGTCGGAATATTAGAAAGTACACTAAATAAATAAGAGCTAAGAAATGGCATTGGATACTATTCAGAAGAAGAAAGATAGACATTTCCATAGTAAACGAATGGATTGCTTTCAAAATTGCAAATAAGTCTATAATGTCCCTTCTAAACGTTCTAAGAGCTATTATTTTTGTTACGTATCTAAAATTGCGTGTCTAAGCTACTTTGAGGAGTTCACAAATAAGCAAAAAAGTCTTATATTTCTGATAGTTGCCAATACCTACTTTTTTGGATATAGTGCTGCGTAATTGCAAAAGAGTAAGCAGAAGTTGTGACTTGAACTATAATGCATAACTAAAGTAAGAAATAATTCTGAAGACTAACATCACACACTGGAACTGATTTTTTTGCCCATAGGCGAAACAATTAGAAAAAGTATATCGTTTATTACATGATTCACACTTCACCCAGCCAAACGTATACCGACAAGATCCCGAAAGCCATCAACATTTGACATTTAATAAACGTCAATCACGGTCCGAAAAGAAAAGAACAAGAAAAACGAACGCATTCCACCTCGTATTCACAGTGATCCTGGGCATTTCGATTAGAATTTCAATCAAGTCTCGCGGGCCGAACGCTCCGTCCACGGGAACGACATCGAATAAATTAAAAACAAGAGCGAAAAATAGAAGAAAAAAGAAAGCGGGAGGAGAGACCGACCACCTCTCAGGCCTGAACGGCCGTCAAAATCTTAATAAATATGTATTATCCGTTGTATATACGCCGTTTAATAATAGAGGTTCGGTTTCTCCTCCTATGTGTACGCTTGTTATTCCTCGATCCACGTGTCCACCTTTATACGTCGTGTCAGTCAGAATGATATTGATACGGAGTTAGAAAAGAAGCTGGAGATCGTGTAGAAGATGCTCCGCTGCGTCTTTCTCTGTTTCCGTGACTGAAAGGCGTATCGAAGAGCGATGGAAGAATAACCGAATGGATCTGAGGTGGATCGAAGTGAAATGAGGCGTAAGTTGGCACCGCGTGATTTTTTTTCTGATGCGGGATTGCGGTTGGTAGATGATGGACGGGTTTAGCCGAGCTGAAAGGTGTCAAAAATCCACGTCGATTCTTGGGAATTCAAAGGATGTCGGGACGGTGTTATTTTATATACAAACAAGAAGCTTCCAGCTGCGATTGTAGAACTAATAGAAAATATAATTCGACAAGTGATATTTTTTTATCGTAGTATACAGGAATAGGAGAAAAAAAGCAATTTTTATTGCTATTGCCTAATCCACATTTGAAGTAACTTTAATATGTTCACTATGTGTATAAAACGTAAAGCCCCTCGTTTAGAGCTTTTTTCTGTTTTGAACTGATGTAAGCTCCAATTAATTCTAAACCGGAATGGACGTCGTTGGGAAGATTTGAATACTTACCATTTCTTCCTGAAAGCAGACAAGTGATTATATAATGTTATCATTTTGAAAAAAAAATTATATTGGAAACTTTGTTTTAATAAATTATATCAGCCTGTACGCGATTGTTTCTATCGAAATGAAATTATCTTTAAATTAGTTTAACTCGTTTGACTTAGTTATTTAATAGTCAAACTAATATAGAAAGCTATTGTAAGGAGTCTTAAAACTTTTTCATGGAAAAATTGAAATGTTAAGAAACAATTCTATTGCTTTTACAAAATGTTGATGTTTAAACAATGGTAAAAAAATCTGCTTCAAATTTATACAGTGCCGGCCCGTTTGAAATGGAAGTTCGCCTGTAAAACTTAAATTTTTCATTAAAATGAAAACAGTTTTGAATTCATAGTGGATTAAATAGTCTACTTCCAGACAAAATTTCAGGAGTTTACCTAAATTCTCAGGTCACCCTATAATGATTTTTTTGAGATCGAAGATATCAAAATTTTATTAGCGATTTTTTTTATTAAAAATCTGACTGCACCACTAAATTCCTGAAATGGTTTAACCAAAATTTCAGTGAAATATCTTTATTAATAAACATATTATGAGAGAATGGTTTTTCAAACTCTACCCTGCACTATTTCATAAATCCGCTTCTTACAACAGCTATTGACCAAAATTTATACAAAAAAAAAAACAATTAGAAACTAACTAAACTTATTTAGCACAATTTTGTAAATAACCATTTAAAAAATCCAAGTACAATTAATTACAAATTTTAAAGAAATACGTAATACCTACTAGCTACGTTTGAGTTATTTAAACAACTTCGTTTTACTTTTATTTACTCCATTTTTTGTATTTCTTTAAAAAAATGTATCAATTGTTATTAGTTATTTCATCCAGAAATTACATGCGCCTAATTTAAGTAGAATCAAAAATAAGCTATAATGTCGAAATTAATAGTTTATAAAAATGTCAAATGCAGGCTGTGCCATTGACAGTTACTGCATAACTCTTCGTTAACTTCATTGATATATTTAGTTGTTGAAATAAATTTAAATAAAGAGCTGCATTTGTTTATTTAATTTTCAATTGTTCTCTTTTTTCAGAAATGTTGCATCGCATTTATAAAATAATCCACTGTAAATTATTATATATTGGCTTGCATCGGACTGTAAAGTTTAAGAAATTATTCTCTCATTACTTCTTCATTAACCAACATAATTGAATGAAATTTTGGTTTGCTATTTTCGAACTCAAAAAATAATCAGGGTGCGCCCTAAATATTTGGGCGACCCTCTGAAATTTTGTATGAAGAAGGTAGACTTTTTGATTCAATATATATTCAATTTAGTGCAAAATATGGACTCTTCAAGGGTGCTTCCATTTCAAACGGATCACACTGTATATGAACTTCGAGGGAAGGGTCACCAGCAGTGTTTCTAACTTGATCTCCAGTAGCAAGATATTTTCTCAAAACAAATACTCGAGGAAAGTAAAGTCATTACAGTGTATACATTAGAAAAATGAATTTAACACTGATTTCATTGTGATAAAGTAACGAAAAAATTTATTATACTAACAAATAAATTTATTACAACGACAAAACTACGTTTATCGAATTTATTCCTGTTTATCAATATAATTAATTGCCGTTTATTAACTTTGTCGTTTTTTTTTTTCCTATTTCCATAAATAATACAAACCCTTTATCGCTGATGTTACGCCAGATGTTACTAAACGTTGGTTATCGGTTAGCATTCAAGAAGCAGAGTATGCTAACAAATACTGCCAAATACGGATGTTGTGCATTTGAATCGATCCATCAACTATCTCCGTTTATTTAACCAGGTATGTACGCAAAAACAATATCTTTGTTACTGCATAATTGCCACATTAATAATTTTTAACTTTTTGTGTCGCTAGTTAAAATCTAGCAAAGTTTATTTTGTTAGACCAGCTATATTTGTTAGATTTAAGTAGTTTTTAGAATAATTGAAAATGAACCTATTTACGTATACCCTAATATTCTTTTCCGAATAAGGTGTGTTAACATGGTCAGGAAAAGTGGGTTGCTATTTACAAAGAAATGATTTGTTTGAAATAAATTTTCGGGATACTCTGAATAACATTTCTAATATTGATTTATGACAGTTCGTAACTCGTTTAGATAGTTAATATTGAAATATTCGCATCAAAGCTGAACTTTACCTTTACGAGGATTTTCAGAAAAACAACTAACGCTTTCAAAATCGATGTATTCTAGACTCTAGACTTATAATATACGACACCATTTAAATTTATAACATTTATCGAAGGGTCCGTAATGTATCCTTGAATATATTTGAAATTTGTATTTTTCTCTAGTTTAATCAGGTGTTCCCTGAAATGAAAAATATTTGTAGAAAATTGATCTTTCTCCATAACATTGAATACTAAAATTTCAATATAATGTTCTCGTAAAATTTCTTTCTTAGTCGATTGTGAGCAATCGTAGTATCTGCCTTGCGGAAAGTTTCCTTACATGAACAAATGAGTTGTTAAAATGTTACGCATCCGGTCAATTAAGATCCCGATAGATTCTTCGATTATTCATTACCAATAACTTTTTCAATCATTTCTGATGTGCTGACCTCATTTGGACGACCTGGACCTTCTTCGTGAAAAAATGCTCGTATGATCGCGTTTAAATTCAGTAGTTCAATATTTTATGGACGATAACAAAGGTGCAGAGTCCCCATAAAATTCACTGACTTCCATCTTTATCTCATCTTTCGTTTTCTTTTCCAAAAGCAAATATTTACTCATTGCTCTATATTCGCTTTTTTCCATTGTTGTTAAACCACACACACTGTTGTCATTCACAGACTAACTGACGTATCTGTTTGGGAACTTGGCAAGGCCCTTATCAAACGTTATTTTTTACGAAAAAGATAATTATTTGAATTCTAATAGTACCATCCCTTGCCGAGGCCAGGTAATTGTCGAACTCCTCTAGTATATGAGGTAGACTCTTGTTAATCCTGCAATCGTACCAAGTTCGATGCAAATTAATGAGTTATATATGGGAAATGCTTTTGAGACAACCATCAGTTTCCGATTTTTCTTTAAGATACAAAACACAAGCCTCACATAATTATTTATTTTATTTCTATATACAATTATATCCTATTATGTACAACATTGGGGCTAGCTTACAACAAATTCGTTAGTTTTCTTTAGTTTTGCACATACCAACATCTTATAATTTAGTAAGGTGGCTAGAAATAAATCAATTGTTTCTGGATGCTAAACCTTACCAAAAATTAAATTGTTAAATGTTATTTTGGATTATGTAAATGAATACAATTATATTCAGCAGTTTCTATAAATGGAAAACTTACAAAATAAAGCTAAACGCTGGCTTCCTGATTGTATGCTGAGACGCATTAAATTTGTTCAAAAAATACGTACTTACAAAGAACAATGGCAAATATTTATGTACCTGAGGTAACGAGAAGCTTTGTACAGAAATCGCTATTTTATAATAGATCTTACAGAATGTCCTTATTTCTTAGATTTCTAAATGGCTTTATGGATTAATTAAGATTAATGATTAGTTTTGCGACAAACACATGATTAAAATCTAAAAAACGTAGCGCGAGTTCTATATCCTCTTATTATCTTTTATGTACAGTGTCAATTTTATGATCTAGGCCCATTTTACCCTTCCCCCGTCGTGGTTCGGTTGCTATTTGGCAGTGCAAATTCGATAAATGCAGAAAGTTGTGTTGACAATAATCTACCGCCGCAACAACTTGTTGAAATTATCAAATCATTTTATTTAAATGAATGTTCAACTATGAAGGCGCAAAGAAAATTGCATGAGTTTGTTGGTGTTAATCGTGGACCAAGCAAGTCAGCTGTTCAGTGTATAATGAACAATTTAAAAAATTTTCATACACTGGGAGATAGAGCAAAGTCTGGTTGAAAACGTAGCTAGCGTACACCAGAAAATATTAATGCAATAATGCAGATTCTTCATGAACGTCCGAATACCTCTCATCGACGCCGTGCACCGGAATTCAGCATGTCTGCATTAAGTTTGATGAAAATTCTCAAAACAGATTTGCATTTGTTCCTGTGTAAAATTCAGTTGATCGAAGGGCTTGAGGGAAATGACCATGAGCGGCGACGAAATCGGAGTAATTTTTGGCAAAAGATCATCAAGTGCGACAAGGCACATTTCGATTTCCTTGGCGTTATTTAATACACCAACGACCATTATACTCTCAGAGTGCATCATTGGGCCACATTTATTTGAGGATGCCAGGGACGTTATTGGAACAGTTACTACTACTTATAATCTTGTTGCAACAGTGCGTCGCACTGATTTAGAACGAAAGCTTCATGCATTTGAATTATATCTATTTTCGGTGAGTTCTTCGGCAAACTCGTAAATCTGACGCGACATATCGCGAATTCGAGGCCGCAGTTCATCCATCCGGCCAACTAAATTCCGTCTCGGGCTCCGTCGTTTTATACGAGCCGGCTTTAACAACCGTCGGCCGAGCGATTCTTAAATTATAGATTAATAACGTTTTGCGGACTTCCTTTGAATCGAGATGGCGCATAAATTATAAGCCATTAAGTTGTACTTTATGTCGGGCACTGTCTTAAAATCATTATTCAGCCTTGGACAGTTTTAGGAGCCCGATTTAAGCGCATGTTGTGTTCTGTACAGGCACGTTCTACGCTCGTACGACCGCTGAGAATTTAAATAAAACCGTTCGACCGTAAATCTCGACGATGACGATCACATATGTACCTACAAGCATCCGCTAGAAACCAGAAAATTATTTAAAAATGTAAAGAGCAGCGCTTCATCTTATGCTACATCACTGTATGGATCATACGTTGGCCATGTTTTAAGAATGAATGGTGATTTACATACCTACAAGATCATGGCGGCGGTATGTACTTTCTTTCGTATAATTTGATGGTCCTATTCTATAGTAATAATGAAGTTGCTTTTCTCAATTTTCTTCTACTTTTTGCATCCCCTGTACCCTAATACAGGGTAATCCAAATACAGCACAGTATAATTAAGGTAGAATTATTTTTTTTATGAAGCAAAAGCGCATTCGTAACTGTGATTCCGCAAATAGCTGCAAATAAACCAAACAAGCTATAAAATATGCTATAAAAAATTTTTCCAATTCTTCTAAATGTATTTTTAACACACCCAGAAAGCTGTTTTCTGTGCACCCCTATAAAGTGTACGCACATATCAAATTTTATAAAATTCGATTCATCTAAACTGGCAACATTTTCTTGTTATGCCAACTTCATAGGCGCTTGTAGGAAAACTTACAGAAAAAAAAAGGAAATGTAATAGGGAATCCCCGCAGAAACGGTCAAAATTCACTCCGCCCAGTATATTTTTCCCAAATCCGCTTGAGGCTACAAAAATATATTCCTCCTAACGATCAAAATAAAACCATAATCATCCAGAAATCTAATCTGCATATACCACAGTTGCAAAAGGGCACCATCCGTTCGTATATATCGCGGCGAATCTGGCGAAGTTTATCGCCCGAAAGTACGTAATAAAGACGAACGAAATCGTACATCCAAATATATAAAACGAAGCCAGAAACCAAAATAAAAACCCGGCCGACAATACCATACGGAGAGGATAAAGAGGAGCGGCCGCAAAGCGTCAGATCGTGATATTGAAAATTGCAAACGGAAGACTAATATTGGCGGTCTCCGAGGAGCCGTAAAACCATACGGAGGACGGTTAGAAGACGCCGCCCCCTCAGTCTCCGGATGACCACCAGGGTTAAAGGACAGTTTTATTGTGCGGATGTAAAAGACCGTTTGATTGCGCGAGACGAGAGAGGAGGAAGAAGCATTCTTTCCGTCGGAAGAGGAGGGTATATCCCTCTCCTTGGGACCACTATCTGTCTGATGTGTGTCGATTTCAAATTCTCGCAGAGCGGGAATGTCAAATTGAGGTTGAGGCGATGGTCGTTCAGACGAAGGCAAATTGGTCTGTCTCCTCGGACGTCCCCTTTCCCCCTACGGCACACACGCGCTCCCAAATCCCTTTTCCTCGTTTTTTAATGTCGATATCTCGAACTATTTATCTTCCAATTTAAGGGGGTGCACGGAGCGTGTGTATATGGGGATTTGAATGGATGTATTTTCCTTCTAGTGGCGTGTACATATTTGGAATATATGCGTTTGTATATTGCATATAATCAAAACAAAATGCATGAAGTTCCTGAGCAGAGAACAACATATTTACCATGTTAGATGTGGTATAAAGAAGTACTTTTTGGTAAATTGGTAAATTTTTTGGGAAATTAATTGCGGTCAGTAAAAAAGAAGGGAAGAAATTCAAAATACAACATTTTGATTTCTGTTTTAAACAAGATTACCTTCAATACACAATACCCTTTTTAGTTTTTTCTTAAGAATAAGCTTTAACCTAAGCTGCAAAAGATTGCTATTGTAGATAAAACAATTACATTATTTACGTTGTAAGAACTGAATATCGTCTTTTTTTTCAATGTTAGTAATCTCAAGCTCTCAATGCTTACCTCATTTGTCTTTCCAGGTTGATACAATTTTTACCAAATTACAAGAATTGTTTCAATTTTCATTCTGTAGTTTTTGTTCTGTTGTTTTGGCTTTTAATCCATTTAATATGAATTTCATTTTAAACCAATTACTTGCGGAGAGTCCCAAGCTATCAAGAGATCGAAAGAAATGAAAAGGTAGATAAGCTAGCCAAAAATGCAGGGAACATGCTTGACATTCGTCCTAATTCTTTTGTGGTCCCCAAAAGAGCCACATGAAACAAGAAATAGAGACATTGGAGAACAAAGTCTCGCACTCGCTCAGCAAAAAGGACTTTAGGTTACTGGCAGAATTTCTGACTGGTCATGTTGTCCTAAAGTATCACTAAGAAAAGCTGAAGATCAAATCTGTCGTCTATGCTGAAAAGATCTGGGAACGGCAGACCATATTTTATGCCGTCAGTTGCACACGACACCAATATTTCTGTAGTCCATTTTTGTATCTACTAAACCGAAGCAATATAAAGATTTATCAAAAGCCTGCAGTGCAGACTTGACCACGCAGCTTGTTCGTATAAAGACGGGCCCAAGCTTCGTTAGAACAGATTCTAAATCAAACTGTCGACAGTATT
Source organism: Oryctes borbonicus (assembly GCA_902654985.2). Lineage (NCBI taxonomy): Eukaryota > Metazoa > Arthropoda > Insecta > Coleoptera > Scarabaeidae > Oryctes > Oryctes borbonicus. The sequence continues at coordinate 2,315,218 of LR736892.1, read as the reverse complement.
TTCCCTAGCCACGTACTTGATAATTACAAAGATTATGAAATGGGATTATAAATTTTAAAAACGGTGAAACCAATTTTGATTATTGAATTAAAATACTGGGCTACCACGAACAATGTTCATCCCTTACCGCAACTCGCAGATGATCTTTTGCAACTCAAAACGGACACGTTTGGAATTAATAGATTGAATGGAAAAGAGTGTTAAAAGGACAAAAAGCACGAGACGAGGAAAACTGTAAAAATGTTTAAAAACTGATCAGTGATTGTGAGTGGTGTTAACAAAGTTGATCAACATCTAACAAACTATCCTCTCCTCAAAGAAAGCGGCAAGACATATGATTTATAAAATGTTTCCATGTAACCCAAATAATATGGAATTCGTTTATTAACGAATCAGATTAGATTTCGTGCAAGAAATAATTGAAAGAATAATGCAACAATCAGGATGTCCATCATCATTCACCGTCACCAATATTCTATTTGATCGATAGACATTTTGTAGAACTTACACTAACTACAGCAAATAAAGACAGGTTTACGCGACAGTGTATGTTGCTTATGGGATGTGATATCTGTTGATATCCTTGTTACGAAAACCATTGTTGAGGAGGGTCTTCCGTACACGATTTAGCTCGGTGGGAAGATTGTTGGGTTCAAAGACTATCACCGGTCGGTGAACCAAGGTGTTGATAACTGAGAACTTCTGATGATGTGAGGTAGCATTGAGATACCTATCCGCGTGTGCGGGTTTTCGATAATTGGAGTGACTTAAGCTACCATCGGAGTTACATGTGTCTAGAACATCAAGGAGCGGGATTGTATCGTTATTTTCTCCTTCAGAGTGAATTTGATATCCAGATGCTGAAGATTGAGATGGTCTAGGAAATCAGGTAAACAACTACTTGATATAAAAAATTGTTTGGTGTACTGCCGTAAACTCCAAGATTGCTTAGTCGAGTAAAATTCTAATCGCCGCTATAGGGTAAGATAGTTTTCAAAGGAAGAGCCAGAATTCAGAAAAGTCTTAAATTAACTCAAAAACTAAACTGTATATGTTGCAGGAGGTTCATATGAATTGAAGAGAAGCATCCTACAACCGTAATAATATGATATAGGTGTTCCATATAAAAAAAAATGTGCTGTTTGTATACTTGAAGATAATATTTTGTCATGTAGGACTTTCCTTGAGCGATGTTTATTGGAAACTTTTTTCCTAAATTATTCAAATAAGGAGCTATCTTCCGCACATGCACTAAGCGGACATACTGCATATTTAGAATGTTTTAGATTGTAAAGATTGTAAGCGTGCAAGTTACGATATCAAGACGGCAACGATGTTAACATGGCACCATTCACATTTACCGATTACGTCTACTTACGTCGACCGATTTCGCAATCGAGTATTTTGTTTTAGTTATATTCATTCTCAAAAATGCTAATTTTATTAATGTAATAACATCGTATTTAGCACACGGGTTTCTACTTGACCCGTCTACAGGGGAGGTATATTTTTAGATTTTAGCCTGTATTATTATAAATTTATACAACTATATTATATAACATATATTAATTTTTTAAACGGCAAGTCATATCCGCTGATAAGTAATAGGTGCAAACGATTCACGCCTTGCTTTTATTTTGCATTAATGATATACGTCTTGCATTATTTCTGCAAACAATAGAAGCATCTTGCAATAGATAACAAAATGTTGTTATCTATTGCATGTAAGCATTCTTTACACCTATATAAGGGAACAGAAATAATGTTGGCATTAGTATTAACTTAGCATTGTTAGTGTTAGTAGTAGAACCTCGAATATTTTTTTTTAACGAACGGTTAAATTCCGTCCGTTAACTGGCATATGTTTTTTTTCATGTTTTTCCTCAAGAAAATTAATTACTGTTAAACTGGAGAAGCGCAGCTAGGAAACTCAATGTACAGAAAGCTGATAATGTTTATCAAGAATAAAGGCCAGTTGCATAAAGCATTGTTAACTTTAGCAATATGGTTAACGACATGATCAAGTGTTTCATAGGCGCAAGATCCATTCTTAAGATGATATTAGCTAACCACATGGTTAAGCCATTGTTAACCTTATCATGTGTTGCATAAAACATCGCTAACTTTAACATGCTATTAACTACATCCTTACCTACATGTAAACTTAATCATACCTTCAACTGTGACTAAGGAACAGAATTTAAAAGACAAGCAAAAGAAAAGCAAAACGTTAGATTTTATATAGTTTCTTATTATATGTTTTAAGGAAATAAGATAGGTATTTTTTTTATTAGACGAGTATTATACTATTAAAGATCTTTGTTAAAGGCCTTTATTAAATAGACTCTATACGACATAGTAGGTTATTACACTACGCAAAATGTTTTATTATAATTTGCGCAATACTAAAAGAAAAGAAAAAGAAAACGTGCCTAGGTGATGAAATCCTTTCAGGAAATTGATTTGTGAAGACGCTGAATATTATATAAAATTTATGAGAATACATCAAGATACATTCAAGCTTATTGAATCAGAAGCTTTTCCTTCGATGAAAGGTGCATTTCACTTAAGTAATATATTATGTAAAATTTATGTTACATAATACGCCTTAAATAAAACTTAACGAAAAAGTTAATTTTCAAGCGAGCTGTCGTACTGGCTTCACTTTTTGATATTGACATAATCACGCCTGAACAGCCCTACCAAATTATCCAAATTTATTTGAAAATCGAATTGATTCTAGCAAATTAAGGACAACTTCAGGATTTCTATGGCGCCAATTATTGTCCTTTTGAGCAAGGCGTCCATCGAACTGTGGATAGAATTCGTACCACATACCTTCTATATTATGCAATAACACCAACACGTCGAAGGAATATGCTTACTGAAGAGAATGTCGTTGCTATAAACAAGAGTATGGAAGGAGATCCCAATTTTATCCATTCGTCGTCGGTCACAGTTATTGGGGCTCTGCCCGTCCACTACGCAAAGATCGTGGCCTAGATCTGTATAAGATCCAGCTGGTATAGGAGTAGAAGCCACGAGACCATCATATGCATCGCTTTTTCGCGGATTCAGCTCAAGACCAGTTGAAAGCTGGTTGAAAGTTGTTTATTTTATCGCAAAATTGTATTCTGCGATGAGGCTTATTTTCGACTTAACGGGTTCGTGAGTAAATAAAATTACCACATATGGAATGGAACTAATCCACAACAGATCCTTCAAGCTCATCGCATCCAGAAAAATGTACTGTTTGATGAGGCTTTTTTTTCAAAAATGATGCCGGAACACGCATTATCGTCAATGGGGATTGTTATCGCACCATGACTAGTAATTTTTTGTTTGAAAATATGGAGGACATTGATCCATTCGAGATGTGGTTTTAGCAGGGTTGCGCTACGTACCATACAGAGACAGCAACCACCAACTTATTGAAATCGAAATTTGACGAGAAATTAATTTCAATAAATGGATCGGTAAATTAGCTTCCAAGATCTTGCGATTTGACATCTTTCATTTATTTCCTGTGGGGCTACGTAAACTGCAAAACTCGCTTCGTCAAGAACAGCCGTACCGGCCAAAATTTTTTATAATTTGAAGTTCTATGGGTCTTATAAAAACACCCATTATACTCAATGTTAAAAAAAAAATTACCACCAAAATCCTGTTATATAATACTCCTAATGATCAGGATTAATTAGCAGATTTTTCTTATGGGTCGGGTATAATATTGAGTCAGCAGTTACATGTTGGCGAGTACTTAACTTTGTTTTACGTCGACGAGTTGATAGTAACAAACCCATGGAACACTTTACGTACACCACTTGCACAATAAGAAGATGCTAAGCTTCAATATTACATATCCCGTAAGGTTATCAAACATAAGACAGAAAATGGATACATATACAGGTACGACCCAAAATATTTCGACCCACTTCCTGATCATCATTTACATTTACAAAACTATTTTGATCTCTGCTTAAAAGCACTAAGATTTAGGAAAGAAAGAAAATTAGAGAAATAAATTAATACGGCATTCCTGATGTCAAGCAAGCTGAATTCAGATAAGCAAGATGAAAAAGACGAAGATATATGGAACATCTTTTGGTATTACTTATCCTTTTCCACGAAGACCATACAATAGTTCCTGTATTGCAATTATGTCTCGGTAACGCAAAAGAAAGGCAATAAAAACGTCAAGATGAGACAATGTATCGGCAAATAGATGCATTTTAGATAAATCGAAACGGTCCCGAAAACCGCTACGGCTTATCTTGCACCTCGTTTTTTTTGTTGTTCTTGGTCGTCTCATAATTTCTCCGGCTTCCTTGAACCGTATTTATTCATTTTGTGGAACTGTCAACGTATTTATTATAATAAAGAATACTTACGACCCGCTCGCGCCGTTTATACGGCGAAGAAACATGCCCGTAGTGTCCCGTTGATGCGGCGATACGCATCTGTTTCCATCGCCGGTGTATACGATCTGCCTTTCTTACCTTCTGACGCTTGGCGTTTCTTTTTTTGAAGAAAATATATGCACTTCACACGTGCTACACCTGTATATATCTTATCTGCCTTTCTATCGATACATTTCGGCCTTTAACTCATTTTTTCGGTGCCCGAAGAGCAGGTTTCATATAACACCATATTTTTCCAGTGGCGTAGTTTGCCGTAATTAATACAAAGGAATTCAATAAAATATTGCAAGAGATAATTTGCATTATTTGGTGTCACCGAGAACTGTATCGATTGATATATGAGAAGGAAAATTCTAAAAATTTCACAGTATTTCCGGTTATATCGGAAATTTTAAATGGGGCACTCTGTATATTATTAATTTTAAAACTCGTTTGATGAAACAACTATATTTACTATCTCTTACCATCTGCATTTTTTGACAATTTTTGAAAAATGGACGAATGCATGTGAACTTCTATAACTTTGAAAATGTTTAACGTAAAAAGATGAAGCTTTTTAGAACTGTTGACCGTATAAGGCAGTATTGGAAACCGAATTAATTTTGCAAAACTTGTGCAGCTTGTGCGACAATTATGCATAAATTTTCAAAAGATTGAAGTGTCAATACAAATTTTCTATTAATACATTATCTATTTTTCTCCCTCTTATCAAATTGCTCTTGCAAAAAAAAAAAACAAAAAAATTTTCATATTCATTGCGTCTTCTTCTTGTTTCTTCCAAAACAAGGTCTGCCTGGCAACGTGAATGTATTTAAAATGTCAGCTAACCTCGGAGATAATTAAGTCATGACCACTAGGAAACATTCCAATATTGTTAAAACATCGAATTTTCCCGTTTTAAATGCGCGAGCTCCAATAATGAAAATTGTGCTTATTTGGCGGTTCCTTTCTTGTAAATTTGGCTTCATTCGTCCAGATAATGTTGTCCAAAAATAATTCGTGCTCTTGAGGCCATATCAAGATAATTCATAAGAACTATGTTTTTGAATTTTTGCCTTGGCCCAACCCAAGCTTTTCAAATTGGGTATTATTTGTTTACCCGTGTTTGATGACGATTTTTATTTTTTTTGATACTGATCAGGAAAAGTATGACATGCACTTAGTAGCACTTCATTGCATTCTCCGTAAATAATAAACAAATCTCAATAATCTCAGTGCGTTTGCCAGCATTGCTTGTATTTGAAAACTAAATGGAATTTCTTCAATGCTGTATTGCTTCCTAATATCCATGGCTAAGTTAGATAAATCATAGCCATAACGAATATGACATTTCCTTTGTATTTTTTTTTTTTGACAATAAAGAGAAAAATATACACTTGTATTAAGAAGTTACTAAGTTAAGTTTCGACACTTTTTCCATCTGAAAGTTTAAACCTAATTGTCAGACGCGCTGTATAATGTTTTCGAAGATTCTAGCACTACTACTACTAACGGTCAACAGTTCTATGAAATTTCAATCTTCTATGTTAAATACTTTCACAGGTATAAAAGATCACGTGCGCTCGTCCAACCGTCAAGAAATTCAAAAAAATACAAATGTTTCTCCAAATATGACTAGAAATAGCAGCAGAAATAGTTGTTTCATCGAACAAATCTTGACATTAAATTAAGGATTCGTTTTTCAATGTACATTCTTTTCTATATCGGTCGATGTGGTTTCCGGTTTTCTACACATGTTCTATTGTGGAAAAATTTACTATTTGTTACTATTTATTACCTCCGCAGAAGCATGTTTTTTGGTAAGGAATATTTTGCTCTAAATTATTTTAATGCAATTGCGCATACGCTAAGTCTGTATGGTAGAGGTTAAAATATGAAATTCGTTACCTCCATGGAAAACATAAATATTCTCTTCATTCTTTCATCATTAATAGTTATAGGTCGTTCGGGTTGGACCTACGTTAGAGACTTCCCTTTCTAAATTCCCCCATATTATGGTTAACTTTTCTTTTAGAAATTATCTCCCTTCATTTATGGATGATTAACTCTTTACTTATTTGTGTACTTATTTGATTCCGGAAGTTTTGTACCTTTTGGTGTCGAGTTATATAGGAGTTGAGCTCGCTGGCGATTTCCGTTCAATTCTTGCCAACGTTCTTGCTTTTTCCAATTTCATCCCTCTTTTCTCAACTGCAACCCACATCCCTTCTTTTTACCTATTTCTTCCTACCCAAACATTTGTTTCATTTATATTATCCATTTTTATAGAATGTCTTCTGATTCTAGTATGACGAGGCCCAAAATTCTTCAGCAATAAAATTATTCTGCTAGTTTTTATAAATGAGCACCAGAACATATTAGAAAAAGCATAGAAGCAATAACGGAAACATAGTGCCAATATAGCTTCGTCATGGTGTTGATGTAACGGAGAAAAACACACTAGCTACAAGGAATATCTGGCTCGTCGTTTCGAATGAGCTGTAAGGCAAATAGCCGTTAGGCTAACAACGCCGAATAGGCAGAAACATATCCGTGGGCTAGTGTATTTTTATGCCCTCACATTGTTTTTGCTGCGAGTGATCCCATCAATACCATAAGGAGAATATATTGGCATTATTTTTGCTTACTAAAATTCTCTTCAAACATTTATAAAATTCAATAAGTATGCTTAGCGACATATTCAATTAAAGTGGAAATAAGCCAATGCTAATATAAGTGACGCATTTGGTTGAGATTGGAGAATATAATACACCTTTTTGTATGAAAAATTGAGCATGACAGGATGGGTGGAAATTAAAGAGATATTGCCATCAACGTGGAAGTGGGCACTCGGTTTTCACCTTGCATCGTGAAAACTTGAAATTTAGAACTTAGAAGAATAATCCGCATTAAAAATGAGGTTACAGTACAATTATATCGTACCTACGAAATATTCTTTCTGCCTTTAAATTTTCTATCTAAGCGTTCTTAATTTGCAAGAAATTGTAAATAAAACATTTAAAAGTAATTAAATCTTTTGACAAACACTGTAATTACAAACATTGTCAACATTAAAATACTGTTTATGGAACTAACTACACGTCGATTATAGCAAAATTGAAACGGCAGAAATTAGTCAGCTACATAATAAGTTTAAATTTCTTTTCCCTTAATGAAAGATTTTTTTCTTAATGCAATAACCGATACCTCTCTTCACCACGGCACTGTATACTCTTCAACACAACGTTGATGCGTATCTGTTTTATTATTTCGTTCTTATTATTTCTTTATCTGTTTCAGGCGAAGGAAAAATGGAGACGTGCACGTTACCGTTCAACGTTTTTAAAACAAAAGCGGATAAAAGGTTCATACGTATGTACCTACTAGGGAAAAGCGCGACCGTATGCGTGCCTGTGTAATTGTAATTTGAATTTATTATGGTCGACATATTCGGGAACATGCTTTATCTGGCTCGAGGTTCCGTAGATGGGAATTATGCATTCGGATCAGATAAAATTCTAAATGAACGTAAGTTCCAGATAACTCGGACAAAAATATAATGTAACGTAATATAAGAGTCGGGCAATTCAGGCAGAAGTGTGAAACGAATTCATAATTAGGATAGAAAAAGGGAAAAATGTGAAGAGGATGTAGAATCAAATACGATGTGTTTTACGTTAAAAAAAAGCTAGAGCTGTGCTAACTAGGAGAAGTTTCCGTGTGATGGAAACGGATTCCGATGAAATTTTGTATAGTTGTAGAAACTTGTAATTTCTGCATTTTCTTAATTGAACCTTTTTTATTTTTGTAGTAGTAGTATATAGTAGAACTTACAAAGTAGCAAATATAATCTCCCCTAGAGTCGGTTTTACGTTGAGTTCGTAGTATTGGGCCTTATGGAGTGTAGCCTTCTTTTACTAGTCTATATCTATATACATATATGAGCATAACTATCCTTTTGTAGAACTTATAGTTGCCAAGTCGGATTGCAAGCTTTATTCCTATATTTATATCCTCTGTCAATTTCGGTTCATTGTTTTTCTTATAATTTATCACTTCTAGAGTCCATTTCTTCACAATTTCATCTATTTTTGAATGAATTACTTATTTTAAAAATTAGTGCAACTTTTAATAATATCAACTATTATAAATATAGTACAAGGTGGGCCAAGTGCGATAGTTTTAATAGGAAACTTATATTTCTAAAGGAATTAGACAAAAAGTGACCTAAGCTTCTGGAGCTCGATTTTAAAGAGAAATCGATCGGTGAAATCCCTATTTTTATATCTTCCTTAATATAAGAGATACAGAGCGTTCTCTTAAAATGTGCAATTTCTAAAAAACCTTGTAACTTTTTTATCTGTGAAAATGCTTGATTTATATAAAAACTATATTAGGGCGCTTTTTGACGCAGAATCCTATGCTCTATTTTTTTTTCTTTTTTTAAACTCCTATTTTTTGAGATATTATCAAGACTTGCGTTTTTTTTTATATGGAACACCCTACATATTTTTACAATATTGAATCTTAAAATCTTAAAATAATGTGAAATGAAGAGAAACAAATAATTTAAAAGTTGTTTAAATAAAATATCAAGTGTGTTATATCATTCTACACACAAGTCTTGATAATATCTGAAAAAATAGGAGTTTAAAAAAAGAAAAAATTAGAGCATAGGATTCTGCGTCAAAAAGCGCCCTAATATAGTTTTTATCTAAATCAAGCATTTTCACAAATAAAAAAGTTACAAGGGTTTTTAAAAATTGCACATTTTAAGAGAACGCTCTGTATCTCTTATATTAAGGAAGATATAAAAATAAGGATTTCACCAATCGATTTCTCTTTAAAATCGAGCTCCAGAAGCTTAGGTCAGTTTTTGTCTAATTCCTTTAGAAATATAAGTTCCCTATTAAAAGTATCGAATTTGGCCCACCTTGTACAATAACTAATTACTACCGTACGAAAAAAAAGAGCGCCCAGACCGATGATCTTCAGTACCTTTACAGATTTACAAAAACCATGATTATATCCAACAATTAGAAAGAACAAGTAAAGCATTAGGCTGTGGCAAAGGATTTATGTCTTTAGGTCGAAAAGATGGGGATAACGAGAATCATTCGCCTGCAATTGCAGATAACACAGTGCGAGCGCAGTTCACTTTTTAAAATTGAAAACTATATTTAACGCAAGAATTTAACGTTCGAAGTTAATGAAATATCAAAACCTATCGAAGAGAGATGTGTCTGAAGCGTATCTGCTCAGAACTGGCAAAATTATATTAATCATGTTATTGAAAGGTGTAAATGTTATTTTGTTGTTATTACATTTTCCTGTAATTTCCTTTTTTAAATGAAGAAGATATGTGGATGCTTAATGAATTACAAAATAACCTGAAAGAATTTATTATTCAACTTGGCCATCAGGCGCCATATATGTAAATCTCATTAATACCTCCATTCAACATTAATATGTGAAAATAAGTTATTGTAAATGTATGTATGTTTTGATACTTGTAAACAATATATAAGCCATACCTATTCCTGGTGCAATAGAAACAATTTAGTTGGATATTGTTCTGATTTTTTGTCAACCACAATGTAAGTTTCATCAACTCCCCTGACGCGTATTGAAATGTGACTTTATAAGAAATTTAAATAAATATATTTTGTAATGTTTTGACAATGTGAAATTTTGAAAATTTTGTTTAGGAAGTTTTAAATTTTTCTTCAAAAATTGCGGGTCGTGAATCCGGGAATGTCCCTAGAGACTCTTTCGGCAGATGAAAAGAGACGTGTTAAGACGTAGAAATGAAAATAACCACTAACCTTAAATCTTGTCACTTTCTAATACATAATAACCAATTTAATGTCCTTCTTCGAACCCCTTTTCTTCACTAATGGACTACTGAACACACTTATTAAAAACTTTTAAATTGAAATATTTACTCAAAACTATTTAACTTGGAGGAAATGCTACGTACAACGTGCCTGGATGACAGCTAGACCTCGTTGTTGTTATTGTTGTTATTTTGTAACAAATACAATCCTTTTTTGATAACTGTAAATAATATACAACCTGTAGGTACATATTGTTTGAATAATAAACAATATAATTGGTTAATCTCCTTCGGTTTGGTTTTTCTACACAATATAATTCCTCTAGTTAAAGGAAGTTTGTTATACATATATATATATATATATATATATATACTTTAATTGTTGCAACTGCATTTGAAATATTAAAAAATAAAAAAATGCTTCTATATATTAGGTGTACATTTAAAATTTTAATTTATATTGAAATCACCATATTCATAAACAGCAATAACCATAGAGTACATTCTTCTCAATTTCTGATAATTTTTACTGTCAATGATAGATAGCAGCAACCCACTTACTTAAATAATCCTTCTATCGGAAGCCTGACAACGTTTAAGGCTATCTCCGCAAGAGCAATACTTCATTTTCAACGCTAAACCAGCTATATCAAATGATTTCTTAAAATGCTGTTTTTCTTTGACGAATCCGTTCTCTCTTTAACAATAGAACCACTCTAAATAAAATAGTATGTAGAAATAGCACTCTCTATTGGAGAACCATTGGTGTTGCACAGAATGCAAATATGTACAGGACGTCCCAATCTTTCTACATGTGTAAACAATAAGAAGCTGAAATTTGCCGATGACATAACAAACATTTATAGAGCATCTTCCAAAAATATTTCCAAACATAAATAGAGTGATCGAACTTTACTTTCTTATCTTAAATAGAACACCCTTGTATAATTAATACGTATTTAGTTTCTCCATTTAGAAATAAACCAACGTAATATAAACAAGGGCAAATAACACAAAAGTCTCGGTACACTCCGCACCACACATGTTTTAATTCATTAATCCGGGACGCCTGTTTCGAGGATGCGTAAGATCCTCATTCTCAACAGGTGACCGGACACCGATTACCGCAGAATCCCACGCATCTTCAAAACGACTGTCCCGAATTACATAATTAAACATGTGTGATGCGGAGTGCGTCGATACTTTTAGGTTTATCATCATAATATCTTTATTTCTAGCAGACTGCGAGAATAATGTTTATTAATTTCGTTCTCAATCGCGTAAATCTGGATACTTCTATATCTTTCCAAGAATCAGAAATACAAATACATTTTAATGTAAATTTTTACAACATTGAAACCCGTAAACTGTAAAACGGAGATACTTTTTCGCCCAGTGCCCAGCATGAGAATCCACGAAAGAATCCCAGGTAGTCGGAATTACCTCAATTACATTCAGGAGGTTCTAGATTAAGTGATGAATGCTGTAAAACTGGGATGAGCAAGACACAAGCCGCCAAAACATACGGAATACGACAGTGGAACCTGTTGGCCACCAACCACAGTGCTCAGGAGAAGCCGCCATTGGGAAGACTTCGGGAGTGGTAGCTGACTGACGATTTCAGCTTGTATATTAAGGCGGCATTTAAAAAAATTCCTCAATAATACAGCTATCTTACCTTGCGGTTTCTTTGCCATAATTTGCAATAGAACGCTCAAAACGTTAATTTTTATATCGGTGACAAAGTAATCCCAAATACCAGATACTTTGTCACGATTCCAATTATTTTTTTTGCCAAGTTTGCAAAATAATTTTAAATCAATGGTTGGTTAGATATTAGTCAGGTTGGTCCAGCCATATTTTTTCTGCATTAATATTCCCAAAAATAAGGGAGATACGGGCTAAGATGTGGTGAAAACACGACAAAGTATCCCCGTTTTACGGTATTTAGATCTACATATTGCATCAGGAAAACGTCGAAATATACAGGGCTGTTTAATATTGAACGCTACCAAATTCAAACTGAAATAAGAAATTCTACTGCTTTTGTATATGTTGCATATGTTAATATGTACGATTTGTATGTGAAGTTATGTGTCGAGATGGAAGTAAAGATCTTCAAGAGTTCACTGCAGATGGATAAATAAGTAGTCATTAAGTAATGCGATAAAGGAATTGCAGAAAAGCAATGAAGATTATTAAGTTAGATCATAGCGTGTTTCAATTGTGTTAAACGTAACTGTTTTTCTTTATTTTTTTCTTTGGTTTGATTGATGTTGTCTTTCTCTAATCGGGCAAATATTTTCCGTTTAGACATCGTCAGTCAGAAAGGTACAGCTATATATCCTAGTAGCTAAAATACACCACCTCCTTCACTCCCCCTTATACATAATTCAGAAGATCGTCAATGTCAGTATGTTTTGTTCACTGTTGTCCTGGTAACCAAATATATTAACGTCAGAAACCATTTGGATGAAATTTCCTGAAAAGATGAAAGATTCGACTTTGACCGAAGGTAGCCCGCTGGGACTCAACATTTTGAATTAAGAGTTTGAAAACTTCGTTGTTAGTGTCTCTTGTTTGTTTTTACGGCAAGCAAACCGTACTAACACCAGACAACCCTTGGATATGGATATATTTAGTAATACTTAAATGCAAGACTCGCTTTTAACTGCAATTTAAGCCCATTATTATCCAAAAAAATAAAAACATAAATTTGCTACACGGTGGATAGAGTAAACAAGTACTCGAAACTGAGACACATCACTAAAACGCCTACCACAAGCAGCAGTGAAACTGAACCAACAGAGTCCTATTGCTGATGATGATCGTGGCTATCGAAACGTGCGTCCAGTGCGAGTGAGGCGTATCCTCCTCAAATATTGCGTACTCCGCGAAGCGCCAATCTTCTAACGAAGTATTGATGGCCATGATGGATGCCAGAGATTTCGATAACGATTAAATCGAATATATAATGCTCATTCTAAATTCGTAGGTTCTATCACACCGCACTGCAAGCACTACCGACTTATACTAGTGTGTTTTGTTAACTTGCTAAGTGAGTTGAATACATTCGCTAAAGTATTCAATGAACAACACGCTTTGTTAAGTGAACCATTTTCTTTCTTTCGGTGTATGCAACAAGAAAATTTTCAAAGCAAAGGAACAGAGACAAATCAGAAAGGTAAGTTCTTAAAATGCTTTCAGGAAGACTTGGATCAATAACTAATATAACCTCGTCTTTCATGCAACAGTCTTCGATTAAAACAATCGTATTTGCGTGCGCGATTTTAGCAAGCTGTTACCCCATAGTACACCAGCACATTTCGCGAGGCGTACTTCTTCCCTCCCGATCTTGGCCATTAAAAACGATTGGATGCGATTTTCTTCGACACTTGATGCCACTTTTGACTTGACGACGAGATGCCAACGACACTTACGTACTTTGCGAACAGGTAAAACTACCCTCCTCCTTTAACCCTTCGCTTCCCGTCCCCGCTCGTCCTCGCTAAAACGCCGCGAAAAGCCTTTCGTAATCCAGCCACCTGTCAAATAATCTCCTAAAACAAACCGTCTGCACTAAAGTCAACCAATTTAGCGCACCATTATCTATAATAACAGACAAAATCAGGCGCACACAACTTGGTAAATTGCTAAATTGACAATATTTAATGCCGGTAGCATTCTACCGACCTTGCCAGCGGCGCGCTCAGAGGCGAGAGACTCACCTTTCGCATAATCTTAATACAGTTTCTAACTTTGATAATTAGTGTTCTTAAGACCGACGCGCCCTACGTCTTAGACAAACAGAGTCTAGGGGTAGAGGGAATCCGAAGTAAGGAGAGGTCGGAGGGATTTATTTTCGGCGCTTTTCCGCGCGAGCTATAGTTCTAATTCCTTAACGCCGTTCTTTTCCTTATTCGACTGCAGTTCGCACGAATCGTTCTCCTATCTCAACCGGCAGACCTCCTACGTGGATGCAAAACTATATGGGCTACGGGAAAACACCACCATCGCACCGCAAATTTAATCTGTGTACTCACCTGATAGTAGTGGCGGCGGTGGAGATTTTGATTTTTACAAGTTGTCCGACCTCGCGCTCCCTCTATCCGTGTTTGCGTACTATCTGCACTTCGTTAAGATTATAATAAGCCCGGGTGTTCAGAAACTGCTAAAGTAGGCGACGGCGAAGGAACGGCGCGAAGGATGGGAAGAAATAACGTCGAAATTTTATGCTAAAGACAGAAGATATACGCTAGCATCCAGAAGTTTTGATTTCGAAATGCCATCATTTTCTCATCGTGCCATTGCAAGGGCACTTTGATGCTAATTTCGTTCGTTGCTTGCAGAACCATAGAATTCAAAATTGGTCTTTTTAACCTTTTGTTTCGATACTAGTAGTGTGAAAAGTGACAAGTCTCCTGGTAATACAACATCGAAAGAAACGTTTGAAAATTTCAACCATGTTGGACGCTCAGTTGTTGCTTAAGAGTTGCCGCGTCAGTTGATGTTAATGTTTCTGTAAAAAGATGAACGCCGTTCACTTGACCATAGTGAAATTATAGGCATCTAAATTTAATCGCGATCATACCAGCTTAATTGACGATAACCGTAAAGGAAGGAAAAATGCTACGACCACTACAGATAATATACAACAAATTAAAACTAGAGAGATGGCGGACATCGTGAGAATCTCGAAATAACGTCTTTGTCATCTCTGGGGCATGAAAACGTATTCGAACGAACGTTTCCAAAGCCCTGTCGAAGCAGTTTAAGAGTAATAAGCTGGAGTTTCGGCGTCGATCAATAGACCACCAAAATACTCCAGAAGCCAAAGAACAGTCGAAATAGTGGACCGCGGCTTAAAAAACGCAAAGACCGTACCATCGATGGGGAAGATGATGGCAACTTCGTTTTTTGGGATAATCATGGAGTCGTTTTAATGGATATGCCACCCAATTCACTAGATCTGTTTGATAGGCTCAAGGTCTCATTCGGAGATTTTTATTAAATGAGGAGGCTGATAAAAGTATATAGGCTCATGTTGAGAATTGTCACTGCATTTAATAAAAAAATACTTAGTCTGGAAACTTTTCAGACAACCCTTATATTAGGCCTTACTCCAATGCTTCTTTTCAATATTTACTGACCCTCCACTTACACTCTGACTTTAAGCTTTTGTAGAATTTTAGTTATATATTTATTCTACCAAATTATTTTTTATGCCACTACATATTTAATTTTAACTTCACGTTCTATTTGTTCTCTCCTTCCGCTCAAGTATCCTCACCAGGGCCTCTCTCTGTTTCTCTTTACGTCATGAACTTCTAACACTATATTCAGAGCTTTGCTAAGTGAAGTCTGATTGTTTACCGTATTCTATCTACAATCAGTCACAAAATTCATACTGTGTGTTTCCAGCAAGTCTAATTGCAGTGTACCAACCTCCGGGTGAGCTCCATCCCCTTTATATGACAAGAATTTAAGAAACTTGGATGGTAGATTTGGTCGAGGTGGGAGCAATCACATGCATAAATGCGTTCTTACAAACTGACATAATTTGTGGTTCAAAAATAAAGCCAGTATCAAACATGGCAGCAAGATCCTTAAATTCTGTTTTCCGTGCTAAGAAAATATTACCGATATTGTAATCAGCAATGATTGGGGAGGTGATGCGTATATATGACACAATGGAACATTTCTCAACGTTGAGATTGAGCTTGTTGAACCTACATCAGTTAACAAGTTTGTTTAAATTTTCCTGTAGCATTATCAGAAGAAGGTTGTGCATATAATTTGACATCAAAGAAAAAGTTTTGAGACAAAAAAATGGTTGAATTTAAGTATTTTTCACTTCAGAAGAACCTTTTTCTGTATAAAGTGGGAATCCATACATGTAATAAAAGCAAACATTCCCTGGAATTAATATTAGATATTTTTTAATTTTGTAACTGGTATCACTGTAGGTGATACAAAGGGCTGATGTAAGCATTTTCAAAAACTACAAAAATAGTCATAGAGATGACCAAGGCAGGTGAAATTATTACTTTTTTGCAGCGACTAGACAGACTCGTGTCTATTCGTCTCATAAGAAAGGGTTCGTGTTGCCTACTGGTTTCCCCAAGAGTCGACAAAACACGAGCCTGTCTAGTCGCTGCAAAAAAGTAATAATTTCGCCTGCCTTTGACATCTATAGCCATAAATGGATTATAAATTATTATTAAACCAAATCCCACAATAATATAATATTAGGCCGTTCCCATCAAGTTGCCTGTATTCTAAAACATGCTAAAAATTTTTTTTATGCAGAAATATAAAATAAACTATTCTGCATGGTGATCAGGCTCTTTAAAAAAGTATTTAAAACACAAGAATTTGTCATAGCAAGCGCATCATATGATGACAGGGTTACCGCAAATGGAACAACAAGGGGATGCAGGAAATCTTGTGTAAAAACAAAAGTGACAGGATTTTCAAATTTATTTGGTCCCTGATCAATGTATCTACTTTTATACCAAGCAGAAGCAAAGAGGTCATTATATTTTAGCGCCAAAAGTTGATTGTGAATAAAAGATTGTAATTTGACAACGTTGTATAAGTATACATACTCTATATGTAAGGAAGTTCTTCTTATGCAAAAAAATACAGTACAGTACAGTAGTGCATAAGAAAATCCCATTTCCACTTTCGACTTCAGCTAAAAAAATCCATGTAATAATGCTGATATGTTTATAACTGTCAACACTTTTGCTCTACTTCTTACCACTAGCGAGTTATTTGCATAAATAGATTGAAAAATTTCAAAAAAAGTTCAAAAGTTTATTTAACCCACATAATTTTTTGAAGAGGTTTCTATCTGGCGAATACTTTCACTAAATCGTTTAAACAAATTGTCCCAATCTTTAAGATTAGTTTTTTGATTTTTGCCCACTTTTCAGTCACCTTAAAAATCTTTCATGAAGCATATATTAATAATCAGATAGCTTGTATCAGAATATTCAAGGCCCAATAACAACGTAAATATAAAAAAAAAATGAGTGTGCTTTATTTATTTATTATTGACAAAAGAAATGTAAAAAAGCATTTCTTTCCATATTTAACCCTTCAATTTGAGCAAACCCCAAAGAAAAGAGAAAACCTTAACAAAAGCCGGGTTTATAAGAGTCAGTTATCAAATTTCTCGGAGATCAAAGTGCTACGTTATTCTATTTGAAAGCGGACGCACTGAAACTTACCGAGTGTAGTGTATACGTATGTACGTGTAGATACACGGCGAAATGAGCCGCCATCTCCGCCTCTAAAACGTTAAAGTTAATAGTTTGCTTTTCGATGGATAGCCCGTATTCCAAACATAAGCTGCAGGTTAGATAAGTTTGATTTTGTGTAAGTAGCTCCCGTTTAGAAGCATGTACGTTTATATATACGCCACGTACTTCGTTTAAGCGAGATAAGAAATTTCGAGGACGGGAAGGGATTCCGGGCGGGCATAAAGTCGAGATAGTTTTCGACGTCGACAGACGCGATGTTTTGTTAGCTTTATTACTTATGTATATGTACGTGGCGCATCTTAGGAGGATCTTAGAGCAGATGGCGAATTACTGATCTATACAAATTAGAAACTAATACGCGGATTATAAATTTCGCTATCGTTGAGGCTCAAACGCTAATGGATGATGTACATAGAAGCGTCTATATCCTAGTGGGTGTGTAATTAATTTATGCATTAGTAAATACATTGGTTTTTTAAGTAGTTTTTTACAAACACATTCATTCGCTGACTAACATATCACTTTATCTATTGTTATTTGTTCACTATTGCTAACTCGATAGAAACCCAAAAACATTTAGATAAAAGCTTTGTTGATATGCTATTTGAAAATTGCCAATTTAGGCCAATTTAACTATTCTTGTAATTGTAATAATTCTGAGATTCTGCATGGCTCTCTTGCTCCTGCTCTTGTTGTTGAGAACAATCACCCATCTCGCTCTACATATTACTATTCTCAATACTAAGCCTCCCAAAGTCATTCCGTTTTCTTCCAGTAATAACCTCAGATACAATTTTCACAAAGCTTAATTCTGGTTCACTGCTTACTCCTTGAAAATTATCGAGACCGTTCGAGATTTCCACCGCATTTTAAATCTGTCTGTTCCTTTGCTGAGCTCATATCACAATAGCTATTTTCCTACTCTGTTCTCACCGGCGATTAAGGAAAACCTAAAATTAAAAAACTATTATCACAAAAAAATGGAATTAATGATTACAAAATGAAGTTTCAGAGACTTCGCAAGTTAGTTAAGACGGACTTTAATCTGGCTTACACTGCATACGTTCATCGTAATAAGCTTAGCCTCATAATCGATCTACGTATTCTTTGCTCATTTCGACCCAAATACTACATTTCCGGAAGGGTCTGCGGTGCTGCTAACGGATACACTAATACTCTGGTGTTTTCTTATCCGAATCTTTGGACTGTGATCTGCCAGATATAGTGTCTAACTTACCGCCATTGCATTTGCTGTTTATTGGGGAAGATAAAATTGTACTGCCACGTAACAACCCGTTTTAAGTATCTACTTTATATAATTTTTGGTCCGACCTGGGAGAAGGTTTTGGAGTTAACTCATACAATAATATTTCAAATCGCCGTTCTCCTCTCTTTATTTTACTCAAGCACTAGTTGTACATGTCCTATCGCACTTATGTACATTTATATACGAGTTCAGCCAGATCACCGATCTATACCAGTGCCAGTAGGCACATCCTGCTATCTCAGCGTCTATCTGACTTCCGGCGCATCGACTGATGATCTAGACGTTGTTTTGCCAGTGGAACTTTCCGTGACGATATAGTGTGTAGAAGGTTCAAAAATAAATTATCAGCTGGTGACGATAATATTTCCGGTTTCCTTATTATCTCCTTTATCTATAATCTTCGACCTAGCTCCAAGCACGTCTACTTTTCCTATGTGGAAAGTGGCTAGAGTCTCACTAACCTTTAAAGATTTTTGAGATTTGTTGCTGTAATTTCCTCCTTCGCTAAAGTCTTCGAATTATTAATCTATGAGCGGATCTCCTATAGCCTACATCTGAACATTGTTTTATGCCGTGCAGGTTTACCGCAACTAATATTGTGCAAATTTCTCAAACAACAACCGAAACTGTCGATGAGGGTGACAAATTCGATGTTGTCACGCCGATCTTCCGCGTGCATTCGACCTCATAGTTCACCATATTCCGCTGTAGAAATTGAGTTTTTTCGACATGGCAACTTCAGGGCTACTCCAAGGTTCGTATCTTGGCCTCTTCTTCATTAATATATACATCGATGATCTTCTCAGGTCTATCAACTATTCCGTATGCAGATTATGTTAATATCAACCACACTATTACCCACCCAATGACGTTATCCTTTTGCAAAATAATTTAGACAAAATTTATTTCTGATGCTTAAATAATAAACTTAACATCGACAAATGTTCCCTTTTATTTTTCATGAGAAAACTACATATAATCAATTCTCAATATGGTATCAACAGTATTAATATTGCTCTCCAGTCTTTGATTAAAAACTTAGGTATAACAGATGACGAAAATTTTCTTTTTTTCAGAAGTCACATCAGGAGCCTCTAAATGATTAGGATTTATTTTTCGCACCTGTAAGGCTTTGACCAATATTGATGCTATCAAGACCCTTTTCTATGCACACGTTGTCTCTAAACTTGAATACACTTCCGTTGCTCGGTAGCCTCTCTATGGCTTTCAAATAAATTCTCCCGAACCGATTCAGCGTAAATTCTTGAAATATCTACCTTATAAGAGGAATGGTCGGTATCCTGTCCGTGGAATTCCTTACTGTGAGTTGATTAAGAGAGATGGCATTGTTATACTTGCCGATAGGAGGAGAAACATTAATGGTACATTTTTGCAAAACATCATCACCAACCAGATCGACTCACCTGACGTAACATTCAGAGTTGTATAGAAAGAACAAAAGTGGGAAATAAACTTTGGCGAGCTGATTTAAGAATTTTTTGCTGACCTTTATGAAAGCATAATGTTGCTACCTTGTCTTTTTCTCCAAATCTTGTAGAAGGTACAATTCATTTTGCATAGATTGAACTAAAAATCTCATAAAAATAAGAAGAAAATATACTATTTGTCACCAAAGGAATAATCGAATTTAAAAATTCATTAAGAAATCAATCAATCAAGAATCTTTGAAAAAAAAGTAACAAAACTGCCTTAGTAGTTCAGAAATAATAAAAGGAATGGCCAACTTCAGCATTTTAATGCTGCAAAAAGAATTAAATTGATTGACCTCAAAATTAATACTTCAGATAAGAAGAAATGAAGTGAATTGAAAGATTTCTTTAGATTGTTGGAGGTCCTAGAGGACCCAATAAGCCAATAATTTGGTGCCAAACTTATATACTTCAATACAGATAATACCTAAAATATAATGCTGCTTCTGAAAGATGACTTTTTGTTCTAGTGTCGTGTATAAGCAGATTAGTCGTATTACAAGCAGAGAGAATTGGTGAGACGTATTAGGATTTCCTTTACCCAAAACTACATGCACGTCCGCTAGATCACGTTTTATGTTTATTTATCATTATTCGGGATGCAGCTTTAAACTACACAACATGGAGATCTACAAGATAGGGAGAAAAGCACAATGATTAGCCATTTGATTTTGGACGATATACAAAAACTCATTCTTATCGATAATTTCTATATCTATTTTTATCATCTTCTTTGCGACTGTATGTAGCACGTATTGGTGATGCATTGCTGTACAGACATTGTTACGGATATCCAATTTCATATTTTGCCCACTTGCTTGCTTTGTTTTCCTTTTTTTTTTCTTTGTTCAAACTAGTTGGGAGTTTCATCATTTTAACTTCTCTCTTTCACTGTGGAAAATAGCAAATAAATACATTTTATATCGTTGAACGACGATTCTATTTAATCTACTTTACAAATTTCGTATGTTATTCGAGATTCAAATTCAGCAAAATAAAAACATCATAAAGGAAGAAATTTTCAACAATTACTCTTGGATGTTTTTTAAATATTTTCAAAAAATCAAGCTATTAAATCGATCCAATCCAATCAAAAGAAATTTCGTAACAAAGTGATACACATGCACAGCATGGACTTGTTCCGAAACGCACTTCAATTAATTTCCTACGTCTGGCGGCTTCTCAATAAAAGATCCTTCCCTAGCGGTTCCCTTGCTCATTCCGCCGCACACATTCGAAAGAAAAAAGCAACTTCTCGTTCCGTACGATCGATCTTTCCTAATTACGAACCTCTAACCCGAACATAACAAAACCTATAGCAACCATAACCGCCGTCGACGTCGTTACCGAACTTAATGTATACGCAAAAATGCACAAGGTAGGTGAGCAAATCGCGCCGAACCCGTCGCATGGGGAGGAGTTCGAAGAGGTAGTCATTGAATTCGCGGACCGTAGTCAAAGCGGCGCGAAAAATGTCTTTATTAAGTCCTTTTTCTTGTTTTCTTTTTTTACAGCAACAGCGTATGACTTCCCTCTTTTGCCTTTTCGAGCTTTGGGTACCGCACCTGGTCGTCGAGGGCGCACCACAAAGCAGATCAAAGAATATAGTATATGGGTAGCTGGCTGTCACGACCGTATTGAGAATGCGGTGAGACGGAAAGATTCGCGAATGAAAGAAAACGCATGAGTCATTAATGGAAATCGATGCTCTTTCTGTGCGTGAGGTAAGGTAATGCGTATGTTTAGCAAATATGAAGAAATTATGTTCGGTACAAATGGTGGCTGGAAAAGTTTATTTCTCTACAACTTCTAATTTGATGGGGAAAGGTCTTCGTTATTTATTTCCTTTTGCTGGGGTTTTTTTGCGTAATCAACACGCATTCGCCGATTTTAATGAGATACTGCGGGAAGAATTTAGATAGATCGGATCCGGGTTCACAAGAATTTCGGAGCGTTTCATCGGATGCTGTTTTTTTGAGAGCTGCTGAAACTGAGCAAGCTTATGGATTTATGTAACCATTGAGAAAGAACAATAGCGGTCAGTGATTCGATTTCCTTTATTGGGTGGGAAAACGTGTGTAGGAATCAAAGAGAAGTTGGATGCAGTTTATAAGGACCATGTACCTTCGATAACTATCATCAGATACTGGTTTAATAAATTTGAGCGTGGTCGAACTTCCGCCTTTGACGAGAAATAGTCGTTCCATTGAGGTGCCTACGGGCGATATAATCAATAAAGTTCATGTTTTTTTGAATTGAACGTGTGCAAGATATCCCTCATGAACAATTAAATATAAGGAAGCTATCGGCAAAATGGATGCTGCGTCTGCTGATGATTGATTAAAAACGGGATCGTGTGAAAACTTCAAAGCAATCTTTAGATTTGTTTAGATAGAAAACGGGTGAGCTTCTGCGACGTGATGCGACTGTATATGAGACGTGAATACATCATTATGCGCCAGAAACCAAAGATCAGTTGGCGAAATGGGTTTTCTCGGTGCACATGTACTAAAGAAGGGGAAGACAATTTCATCAGCCGCAAAAGTTACGGCGACAATTTTTGGGATTCGCAAGGCATAGTTCTAATTGATTATTTGTAAAACTAAACTAAAGAGAAAAAGGCTCCACCTAGCGAACCAAAAAATTTTCTAGTGTCATGGTGATGCCTCGGTCCTTTCATTGACAATTGCGCCAATAAAATTGCTACAATTACGAATTGGCGCCCCATCCACCCCTGTAACTTTTCTCTTTTTCTTCTTTTTTTGAATAGCTTAGCAGAGATTGGTTTAAAAGAAAGAGGTTTTGTAGAGTTCGACAAATCCTATTATTTAAATGGCTTGAAGAAGGTGGAATATCGATGGACTAAGTGTACAGAGCTACAAGAAGATTATGTCGAGCAATGGCTTTGTCTTCCATAACGCAGGTAGGTGCTTATCATATCAGCTTCGTAGACATGAGCTATAATTTATGTATTTTTGAAGTTCTTATAAATGTAGAGCAATAACGTAGTTTTATGTAATTAGAGAGTATCTGTTTGTAATGATGAAAACATAAAATCACTAGAACAATTTTCTCAACTGAAAGTTAAATACTGACAAAAAAAAACAACTTTACACGTTTTTTAAATGAAAGTTCTACATTTTTTTTGGCCGTAGTACTATTACGGAAAAGGTTTGATGCAGTTAGCAATTTTGTTTTATCTTTTGATCAGCATCTCTCTCTGTCTATTCAAGCACTAAGGAGAAGACGAATGCCATCGGTAAGTTCCATAAAGGAAATTTAATCAATTGACATCGTAGAAGAACAATATCCTAAATTTTCCCGTCATCAAATCTAAATCAATTGAATCAAGCTTGGACACTTACTAAAAATTCATAAAGTAGATTTACGTAAAAATAAAAAAGAGGTATTGATAAAACATCAAAACGCAAAAATCACAATAATTCTAGAAACATAAAACGATGACTAAATTAAAGACCTTTTCCGTCGAAAAAAACCTGCTGTAGTAAAAAAATCAATCAATTAAATTTTGCAAAACTCAGCTAGGTAAACTACCCAATGTTGTTTTAAAATCTCCCACAAGCCTTGGGTCCATTACGTTGTTTTCTCACGCGGCCGCGTAAATAATTTTTACACACTACTGCTGCATATTTGAGATCGTCGTCTTGCATGAAAATGAAGCTATCGGCCATCAAACTAAGGCCAGACGGAATTACACTACATTCAAATTGTATTTCCTCATGATTTTTTCGATTCCTTAAATTTCCTGAATGTTCCCAACAGAAGCTCTCCCCCACAACAAAAAAAAAAAACTCCTAGTTTTCTGGTAGATAAGAAGCATCCAGTTCACATTTTTTTCTTTTAATTCTTCTAACAAAGATTATCACTTATCAAATTATCAAATACTTGATGTGTACTATTCTTCGTCGGCTCGGCATTTGAGACCTTCCACCGTGTAGCTTCTGTAGATTTAGCCCAGTGAATCTTTTTTAACCTGTTAAGCGGCTTTCAACAATGCAACCACAAAAACCGGCAGCTTTTCATCATCGATTCATCATACTAACAGAAATTCTTTAATTTGTGATGCCATTGACCTTCGGTTTCGTTTACTTAATAACTTAGTGCGCCTGTCATCTCCTAATGCACCTGGACGCGACCCATCTTGTAAACTATCAATTTCTTCATGTCGCTATATGTGATGTCGGTGACCTACGGTCGACCTGTTACCCCTTGCCTTTTCCGCATTTTAGCGTATAAAATAGTTTTTTTAGTCCAATACCAATATTTTCCTTGGATCGTTGATTTTCTTCTGCGGATTTTAAACACTCCCAAGTATAGGATTTAAAACTAAAGGAAAATTGTTAAAACAACATCCACTCGCTATAAGGCAGGAGCAGGAAGACGTTTATCCGTAAACTGAAGCATTCATCTTTGGTGTACAACACTTAAATATTCCTCCTGATTATTATTTATTTATTATTATTTATTTCTTTTATTTTTATTATTTTTTATTTATTATTATTAATCAATATACAGAGATTATCAGTACATCCAGCAACTGCCATAGAATGCAATTATAGAGTAATTACGACTTATGAGCTACAAAAGAATCCCATTTTGCGCTCTGACGTACCAATACTTTACATATGTGTTAAATAAGAAGCCGAATAGATTAATTGATGTTACATAAATTAGTACGCTTAACACTATACTTTATGAATTTTTATTAGTTGTCTGAACTTCATTGAACGGTAGTGCAGGATTGGCAAAGTATGAGAACACCTTCAGGGTAGAAACAATAGAAGCGAGCAATTTAATAAAAGGAGCATTTTAGCATTTTCTAATATGTGTTTTTAAGAATTACAGTTTGATCCATTCTATTAGTCGACGTGACATATTTTTTCAATTCATTGTCTTTTATTTAACTCTACAAATAAATAGACATCGTTATATATCTTTTATTTTAAGTATTTAAAACCCGAAAAAAAGAAAACAGCAAAATTCTCCAATGGACTTCCATAGGGTCGTTCCCATCTCGTCGAGAGGACCAGCATTCGCCACCGCTCCGAAAACATTTGAAACTCTCACAAATCTTCATTCTGTCAATGTGGTATTTCAATATATTCAACTGTTCGGTCTGGAATTTCCCCGGACAACGGTCACTAGATTTAATAAAAGGACAGTCGGACTCCGCATTGCAAGAGTACTTTTTCTATCTATGTGTACGTGTATATGCGCATATATCTTTAAATTCCTCACTCGGGAACTTGGAACACATACATGCATATATCTGAGTGAATATAGAAGCGGTCAACTTCCCTCTTCCACCACTCGTAGCTTCCGAAATATATGGATGTATTAGAGCGAATTTGCATGTATTTATGAAATTTTTTGCAAAATTTTTTCGTTTCATATATAGTCGTATTTCCTGGGGGTACGACATATTCTTTGTGAATATCTAATCCGGCGAAATAATAATGGATCAGTTGAAATATACATTTATTTCTGTATTTATTATACAATAACTGGGGTCACAAATTTCATTATAGAAGCTGGGAACAACACACAATTTAAATGAGTTACAAAAGTAGAGAATAATTTCCCCAAAGCTCAGATAAGATTGGGTGCTCCTCTATCTGGATAGGCGATACTTTTCCCAATTTTAATAAAATTACCAATTTGTAATTATACATAATTTGTCAGCCTATTATCACGGTACTGGTACTAGTTGTATCAGATCAGAATAAATGATAAATCATCTGAGTGTTGATCCCTTAAATCCAACTGCATCCCTGGTTTTCCGCAAATGTGTGCATTAATGAAGACCGGCATAGCAATACAATTTTGAAACGCAGTGAAGTGCCACAAGCTGGGACCATGTAATTTGAGCTACGTGAAGCGATGATCCAGACTAATCAAAACCATCAGATCTCAAAAATTGGCCAAATTTGAAATTGCGCCCGCAACTCCACATTTCTAAAGTCCCATAGTACACCAATTAAAAATATTGATAAAACGTGTAAAGTACATACACAAGCTCACTAATTTTTTTTTTATAGGGCTAAGCTTGTTTCTTATAAGACTACACTTTTTTGGGAAATAATATATTAGAAAGCTAACGTAACATGTCATTTCGTCGCACGTCTCCGAAATTTGAAGAACGAGTCGAAGACGGATATTTGTTCAATTTTGCATTTAAAGCACGTATATTACTTTTTACCAACTACTAAAGACGCTTAAGCTTATGTGATACGAAGGTTGGTCACATTGATATTGTTTGAATTCAAAAAATTGCCATTTTATTGAAAGGTACAGATATGAAGTTGGCGACATTGCATGCAATAATATAAATAGTATTACACCTGAGCTTGGTAATTTATTACTTAGCAAATTTCATAAGGTGTATGAGAAAAAAGTTAACGTTCCTATGTTAAAATAGTACCTGAAAACATTTTATCGCCATTTTATTTGTGTACAAAGCCAAACAAAGAAGTCTTCTACTTTATGGTTAAAGTACTCCATCTAACGTTCATGTCTTAATACTAAGAAGAATGTAGACACATCAAAATACTTTAAGCTACACCATTTTGAAACCATGAACCAAAAAAGTCTAGAACTAATGTTCTAGACTTTTTTGTTAATTTCTTACATAAGATGAAATTAATGGATCGACTGAGAAAGCTCACAACGCAATGTACCTCGGAGTCCATTCAAGTTTTAAGTTTCATACAGTTTTAGTTGTAGCTATAATGGTTCCCCATAATAGATTGCGATGGCGTATATAGGCGTCAGGAAGTAATCCATATACGAGGGTGGTTCAAGAAATGCTCAGAAAATTTAAGAGACGACGCTCGTATTATCGAAAATGGTTTGTTTCTGATAAGGATCATTAGTCAATAGAAAGCTGCCAAAATTAAGTTATATCCATCGCACGGTTCTATGTTTATTCTCGATTTAAGCAAAGAATTGTTGCTTATGTAGAAAAGAAAAGAGTTTCAAGCGGTGATTAAACACAAAATGTTTAAAAGGTCAAAGAGATCAAAGCTGAGTTGGATGAAGTTCATGGCACATCAGCTCCTGCGTTAGCAACTGTTTACAATTGGATAAATTAGTTTAAACGTGGCCGCACATTCACAAAAAAAATGAACATCGTTCTGGACGTCCAGTAGAAGTGGCTGCCGCCGAAATGATTGACAAAATCCACGATATGGTTTTGAATGATCGACGAATCAAAGTGCGCGAAATAGTTGAGGCCACAGACATATCGCAAGACACAATGTTTTCAATTTTGCATGAAAAATTGGCTGTAAAAGCTTTATTACACCCCGGCGATAAGGGAACAGTCAAAACAGTGGGTTTCTAAAGGCTAACAGGCTCCGAAGAAGGCGAAGGCGGTGAAATCGATCGGATCCTCTTCCATCAAGAAAATGCACGAATGCACCCCTGCGCAGTTTCAATCGCAAAAAATAAAGTTCGAATTAGTCACAGCTAGTACATAGACTGGTACAGTAAAAAATACTATTCATTAAAATTTCTTTTTTACAAATCACAATAATTGTTACTTATCTGGTTTTAAAGGTGCTTAAAGGATTGCAATTTTTCTCAAACTACCAAATTCTGAGCTATACAGCGGGCGTTGTTTACGACGTTTCAGTATTTCACGTTTACCCAATGCAGGTAGCGATTTGATCACTATAAAGCAAAACGGAAGGTGGAAATTATCTGTAGGCGAGAGTTACAATGATACCACCACGATGAAGAAAAACAATCTAAATTGCACATAGTTCTGCTCCAACCAAATACATGAAATAGGCATTTGAGTGTTTCGCGGATAAATTTTATGAATTCGCTGCTGAGGTTGCAACAATTCAATAAAGCTACATCTCTACTCATAAAATGCCGCGAATATCAATAAATTTCCATCACTCGTCTCAGATTTCTGTAACGGCATACAATAATTGGTATAATCAAAATAAATGACAATTAAATAAATATACCTAATTAGCACAAATCATGGTTTTGTACTGTTGTTTACACATATTAATATGTACTTCAGGTTCCA
The DNA here is from genome assembly GCA_902654985.2 of Oryctes borbonicus. Classification (NCBI taxonomy): domain Eukaryota; kingdom Metazoa; phylum Arthropoda; class Insecta; order Coleoptera; family Scarabaeidae; genus Oryctes; species Oryctes borbonicus. Next base: position 2,286,895 of record LR736892.1, on the reverse strand, counting down.
TAATATTCATTAGAAAATATGATTAACTTAGTCGTCATGTCATCAATCTGGAATTTCGACATTAAATAATAAAACGTTAAGTGTCCTAAAAGTTTATTTCTACAAGGGTTTGTGTACGGAAATATACATTTTTCGCAATATTTGTCTAAATACTGTACTATACACCATAAGTGTTGATGTTAAGCAAGTCTGCCTTACCATCGCAAAGAATTTATTCGAATGTTGATAATTTACGTGGCTTCGCCCCATTGTTTATAATTTGAGCTTCTTTTTATATCAAAACCTGAAACTTGGTCCGTTGTTTCTTGATTTAATCTTATAGTAGGAGAAGTGGGATCTACTCTCATATATTGCTTTCATTTTCTCCCATTTCCTCTTCATCTACGTTCAAGGTTACGCTAATCTTTGCTGCTGCTTTCACCATCGATTACAAATTTTAGGGCCGCTATTTACGGTTTCCTAATAAAGCAATACGATTACGAAGAATACGCATGTCGTTTATCGTCCTACACCGCGATTAAGGGGCGATTTTTTTTTATTGTAAATCGCCCGCCCCGCATGACGACTACCACGGGTATGGGACATCATCGCGTCGCCGGTGACGAAAATTACGACCTCAATAAAAGATATCTTTACATTATACGACGACCATTAACCACCGGAGAGAAGGCGCATACGGATTTTAATTAACAATCTTCGCTAATTATAGCCGGGGTAACTCCGCTCGTCAGTAGTCAGCGGTCGGGCCCGCGGTATCTGTTCGAAGCGATCGGATATCTATCTATGAGAGCGCGCCCGGAGCGCAGCTCGCGTATATCGAAAGATCAAGAACGAGAAAGAAGTCACCGAGTACTGCACACAGTTGCGGAGCGCGGCTCCTCTCCTCCGACGTGCTTATCGGGGTCGTTTCATCTTTATTTCGGTGCCGTATTGCGCGCTGTTACGCTATTTGCGAACGATTCGTCTTCGGTAGCCGTTTCATCGGCTAGCCCGTTTCGAACCTAATAGTTCGCTACGCGTATGTACATCCATGGGCAAAGCTAAATAACATAAGAAGATTCCCTCAAAATGCTTTTCTTTTCAATCAACACGCTTGGATCGGGTTTCTTAAACCAAATAAATTGTACATAAGGAAACGTTTAGATGGTTCGTTCAAACCAATACTTATTCGGGCGTCCCAACGGCTCAAAAACCAATTGCAGAGCAAATTTGCTTAAATAATAAACAATAGAAGAAAAAACAAATATACAAGTTGCTTGTAATAGCCCTCACAAAAAATATCAAAGGGGGTAAGGAGGAAAGAGCGGCAGCAACTGCACATAAGTAGATACATATCCAGACTTACAAAAATGGATCAAGATTCTCCTTATTCGCGTTTCTCGTCATATGGTTAATGCTAATTAAGTGCTTTAAGCAGGATGTTGGTGTTACCTCTAGGTATTTGAAACACATTAAAGAGTCGACTATGACGAGTAGGTGCTGTAAAGTTTGTTTGCGATAGAAAAACTGGTGGATCGGTATTGTTTTTTTAAGATTTTGCAATAAACTCCACACTGTAATACTTACGCCGGTCAGCCAAAGACGGAGAATTGTTGAATTCAGTGCCTCTATCAGGGTACACATTGTCCATTCAATTCAAGGAAAGGTACTTTGGGAATCTTCCTCTTCTATATAAACGCTTTATTACATTTAAATCTGAAAACTAGAGCCTAGAGGAGCTTATGACCATACCTAAAGTTTTGGAAGCAGATAAACACATTGAGGAAATATATTCAGTAAATAACAGTCTTTATCGAAGAAGGCACCAAGATCTGAAGTGTTGATATTGCGTGGTATAATGGTATCATTAATCGGGTAGTTGTAGTTTAGAATAGAGAGAAAATTGACGTTACTCCAACTATTTATCAGTAGAAGGTTTTCTTATAATTGTTTACAATTATGAAAGATATTAATTGTGTTAGTCGTCTGCGGATGCGAAGACGTGACAAGTAAATAGGACTAGTAAATCACAAAATGAAGAAGAGAAGAGGTCCAAGATTTGAATCCTGAGGTACGCCCAATGTTGCAAAAAACGGATCAAAGGAATAACCATTGCAGTAAACGTAACACTGCCTTCCGGGACTTAATTAACGATAATAGGCTTATACCGAAACCAAATTTATATATTTGGAGAGGTGATTGATGAAACATCCACCTGCTTTCAGTTATCGAGTGCTTCGGTAAGATATTGGCTAATGTATGCTAGGTTAATGATTGTCCACCTACCTGTTGATGTTGATATTCAGATATGAAAGGAATTACGCAGGTGCATATATCTTTAGCGAAATTGCAACATTACAGGTGTAATTCTGTTAATTTTCCAAACGTTCGGAAAATTTTACGTTCTTATCGCCAGGTTAAATATAATTAACCGTGGACGAGACAAAACAGGTGCACAATCACGTATAAAGATGCTCGGTAATCCATCATCTCCCATTGTCATATTCGATTTAAGTCTACTGGCGCTGATCTCCACATCCGATTCTGAGCATGCACGAAGTATGTTTCAAAGAAGACTTGCGAAGACATTGGAAAAGGCATTCACAATTTCTTTATTTTCGTCATCTTGCATGCTTCCTGGAATCCTGGAAGAATTCATCCAAAACGTTATATGTGAGATTTCCGCAATTTCCATCCACATTCCATTTATCCGTATTTATCCTTTTTTGCTTAAGTATGGATAAGATAAGCTTCGTAGACGTACTTGTCACACTTAGACTGCTAAAAGGTTGTACTAATGCACAAAGATACGAAGCTTTTGCTTAGAACGGCAATAATAATAATAATTTAATTTTATTTCCCGTATGGAGGCACTTGAGTTGTATTGGTTGGTCGATCTCATGCAAATAAATAATTATTTATAAATAGTACCCCAGATACTTCACCTTTTCGCCCTGCAATACCTTTAACAATATCTTCAACTTTCGACTACTAGATAATAATACTGTCGCAGGTATTATTGGGAACGGTAAGAGTCTACTGCAATTGCTTTGCTTTTCATATATCGTGCCATACGTCACACGCATTATTAATAGTTGTATTTTACTAAATGCAATCCCAGCCAACTCAAAGCAAGCTGTACTTATTCCAACAACAAAAAGGTACGTGATTCAGGAGTCGAAGGACCTGAGACCGATTAGTATTTTATTTGTTTTTTTTCTGAAATTTTAGAACGCGTATTAGAAAATCAAAGCGAGGATTTCGTTAAAAATTAAAGGTACCAAATGTTCAATTGGGCTTTGGCTCTGGCTGCAGCTGCATTATGTGTAACGGATCATATCTTACGTGCTTTGGATCGTGGACTGATGACTATTCTTGGGCTCCTGGATTTTTCTAGGGCCGTCGACACAGTGTCTCATGGTAAACTATTAGAAATATTGTTGTTTCTTTGAAAATCAAAGAAACCAAATTTCTCATATTTAATTAGGGATCGATAGGCATTAGTCACGCTTTACAGCGGTCCGCATGAAATTACTTACCAAAGTTTCCAAAAATATGAGATTTATAGCTTCGGATCAATCGTAATCGCTCTTAGTCATAAAACATTATTGCTTTCCATCTGCCTTATTGTAAGACCTTTGCTACACTCACTAACAAGCAAGTTTTAATTTTACCTTCAATAAATTGGTTTTACCCGGTCTCAACCGCTCCAACCGCACCTGATGTCATCTTGGTGGTAGTTTTTGAGTGGGAGCAAAGGTATATAAAGAGTTCACAAAATAATGCAAAGAGAGTCTTGTTAGCGAACTCTTCGGAGCATTATGAACAAGTATTAAAACGATAGTGCGAGTTTCTTAAGTATTAAAGTAAGCTAAATCCACCAAGTGTGTCTTACTTAAGAAAATACCTCGCTGGTCCTTCGACAAACAACCGAATAAAAACAGTGTTGGAGCACTCATTTCTACAGTCCAACAAGCTAAAGTTTTAGCTCCAGTACAACGCTATCCACTGGTCGTACGAGTAACATAATCATATCTTGTGGATAGCCCAACGTTTTTGGTGGAATTGATTTAGTTCAGATTCCTTAAATTTATTCATCAAATAAATCTTAGTGTCTGAGGGTTGAAAGTGAAATCCTTCCACCTTTAGGAATAAAACAAAGAATACCGTAGAGTTCTATTCTACACCAATTTTTTTTTTATTTTTTATTATTTTATTTTCACTATACACGGTTCTTTTCACTCAAGATCTTAAACATTCTAAAGCCCATTTGTATTCTATTAACATTGAATTGCACTGTTCCTTTGCATCTTGTGAATGGGACGTCGCTATCTCAAATCTCAACAATGATGTAACGTCCATTTATTCGCCTTCCTCTCTGCAATCTAGCGATTATTATTATTATATTGTTAAATATTAGAAAGTAAAACCTATGAAACTATCCTACTTATCACTTATTGTAGGGCAGGGAAATTTAATCACACTAATTCCGACATATTCCATAAAACTAGCTTGAATTTCATTTTGGAGAAAAGTTTTCGCGCTGCTCACTTTTATCCATGGATGTATAGTTAGATGGATCTAACAAAGGCGAAAGGGAAGACGTCTACTGGCTGAAAGAAATGGAAGCCCTAGCAATAAACAACTATTCGTTTGGACATCAAAAGATGGATCTCTTCGTTTCGTTCGCTTTTAATTGAATCGAATGTTGATGGGGATGTTTGAAGGAGATTATTATTAGGAGATTCGTTAGAGATTTCTCTAGTGTATTGCAAGGGAATCATCCTCTGTTTCACTTCTCTTGGCCCTTGCTGTGAAAATGGAACGTAATTATTTCTTTGTGGAAAATACATTAAAAGTATTTTAGCCAAAACCGTTCGTGATTCAAATTCAAATACATACATATGTAAGTTGCTTAGGTGCAATGAATACAATAAGACTATGCAAAGATTTAATCGAATACCGGATAGTATAGGTAGATTATGCAAATAGATTAAAACTAGCCTGTATTTCTAAACCAATAATTGGAAATAGCAAAGCCATTTAAGCAAACATAAAGTAAAATAATTAAAACAGAAAACCAAATTAATCAAAGCAACTGTACTTACTTCGATAACTCCAAAGTTGCTAATTGCTGGGCCCTCTTCTGTTTGGAAGAAAACATACCTTATTTCCCTAAATATCTTGAAAGTATCTATTTTAAGTTCGTGATGAATATGACTTTCTTGCTTTTTCGAAAGAACAATTTGATAGGAAAGGGAAAATAGGTAGTTATATTTAAAGAAAATTAAATTTGGTATTTTAAGTTTAATCGTAACCACTATGCGGGAATATACCTTAAAGCAAAAAGAACAATTGCTTATTTGAAGAAGAAAAACGTCGGACTAATGTTTCGTTGCCCGTTTTCCTCTGATTTATCGCCTAGCAGCTTCTTTTCGTTCCCGAATGTCAAAAAAAAGGCGTGAACGAAGATTTTTATCTCTTGAAAAAGAGCCTGAAAACCATGTTTTGGAGATATCACCCTTTAAGTGGATAAAATGTTTCGAAACTTGGCTCAAACGCATGCAAAAATAGAATGAGACTATTTGTATCAAAATCTTACAAAAAAGGTATCGTTGGGATTATAGTTTACATAATCCCATCTGAAAGACGATGCAGCGTCATAGATAGTATTGTTCGTTTACGGAAAAGGTATCGTATCGAATTACATTATTATCAATTACTTATTCGTGGGATGGGAGTTGAGTCGTTTTATTGGCAGAGAAGCCTTCCACTCCTTCCTATCTTGTACTAGTCTATCATTTGATTCCCCTCGCTTCTGCTGCTTCCTTTAGTTCATCCTGCTATGTTTTCTTTGGTCTTCTTCTTCTTTGTTGCTCTTGCTTCGTACACTTTCTCATTATTTTCGTCACGCTCATTTTCTTGATATGGTTTTACGTTTAGATCATTTCTGAATGTTTTATTTTTAATTCTATCAAATCCTGTTTCACCTTCACTTTCAACTACTGTTGTTCTTGCTGTAATGTCTTCGTTTAAATTTCCCATGGTACTGGTATATTTGCAGTATTTCCTAATATCTTTCTTTAATTTTTGTTGAGCGTCTTTTCTTCCTTTGTTATGATCACCATATCGTCAGCATAACATATTTCTGATTCTGCACCATCCAGTAGCCAATTTCATGCATGCATATTTTTTGCTTTATTTCTTTTATTGCTTCGTCCAGTATTAGGGAGAATAACATCGGGCTTGTATACATCCTTGTTTTAGAGCTTTGATTGTTTGAAACATTTCCGAGGTGGCGTGTCTTAATGTGTTTCTCTATTTTTGTTACTGCTTGTTCTTTTGTTTATATTAATATAAATATGGCATCCTGGGCACCTTTGTCTGTTCTGAATCCCAATTGGGTATCTTTTAGTTTTCGTCTTATTCTTCTTTCTTGGATTTTTGCCTATATTTTAGCTGCATTGGTGAGAGGAACAATTGTTCTGTAGTTCTGGTTATCGCGTTTCTTGTATATCGGGTTTATTATACCTGTTTGTCATTTTTCTGGTGATTTTTCCTGTTTGAGCTTGTTTGTTATTTTTCTCATTATTTCTATAGAACGATTTTGGGAGCGCTCGTGTCATCTTGTTTACATGTTCCGTTTATCCCTCCTAATTGTCTTGTTTTTTCATCTATTTTTACTACTTTTAGTGTTATGTTTGTTGGTCCGTCCAGAAATTGCTTGAAATATTCCTTCCATGATTTTACAGAACTCTGTTACGCGTTGTCTTTCTTTAAATCTTTCATAGTTTTTAGTGTTTTGTACGTTGGTCTCTTCATGTTTGTTAAGGTTCAGTAGAAATTTTGTATTCTTATCAAGTTACGAAAATTATTGCTCATTTGCGTTACAATTGCCTTCTTGTAACTGGTTTGAACTAATTGAACAATAATGCAGATGTATAAATGCTAAATATATAAATAAATGAGCATCAAAGGAGAACTACATTATAAGTTAAAGAGAGCGTAGATTAAAAAACTTATTATTGTAATCAAGTATAAGTATAAATTTATTGACCCAAACAACAACAACAACAAATAAAACAAAGGAAGTAATATAATAACAAGAAAAAAGAAAGAAAAAGAATATATATATATGTATGTAAGGGATCAAATGGAAGAGAATGTCAGTGTAATTTTCTTCTTAAAACCAAGAGGAGACAGCTGCCGCAGTCCTAGCGGTATCGCATAATACACGTTGGCTATATTGTATGGGAAACATCTTGTATAAAGCTCCAATTTGAATTTCTTTACGCAAGTGCAATGTTTATATCGTACATCGTACTCTCTAAATCGGCCTCCATAGACTCCATCCCCTTCTGCAAATCCCATCACCGGCACAACTGTGGTATTTTCAGAACTTCAAATGATCTCCAAGACAACAAGTGTATATAATCCATACGTAAATCCCAGTGATCGCAGTATCAGGACAATTTTACAGTATCTTCATATATATCTCCAAGATAATCACACCCAATGGCTCCAGTATATTCCACAGATCGAAGCAATCATTAATGAAATTCCAAATTCGCGGAGGAAAGTATCTCCAATTTCCTTCTATATTGGAACAAATCCAACCAGACCATGAGATTCTCATCCAGAACATCCAGAACAATTAGATATTCCCGCATTAATTCTCGCCACACAAGAACGTTTGCTTAAAATCCACAGTAATTATTTAAAACGGTAATGTAAACGAAAAAGTAAACAAACCAAATTCAAAGTCAGTGATTTGGTAGTTTTGCGAGCCCTGCACACTGCAAACAGAACTCAGAATCGGGTAAAGAAGCTTTATCCGATCTTCGAAGGCCCATATATAATCTCGAAGAAGCTAGGCACTAATACGTTTGAAGTGTCCCATTTAGAACAAAATACAATAAGAGGAACTTTTGCAGTAGAGGATTTATATCCTTACAACTGTTTGTAAAATAAGTTAGTATTCGATATATTGCTTCCAAGTAAATTATAAAACGTACTAGGAGCATAGGTTATCGTTTTCTCTCAATAATATTAAGTTTCCTCTAACCTAGAAACCTAGAACAAAGGACAATACGTTAGATACATTAAAAAAATTCCTAATTTCGTTCATTGTTCTTATCTTTTCTAGAAACATTATTCATAGCTTCTTAATGTTTTCTTCTGGCGGGGGATACTTGTAATGTTACATAAAATAACAACAACGAGGTTAGCTGTCATCAGCGCCGTAGTCACTTCTTTACTAAGTTCACATTGTCCACCTATCGGGTATGAGGATTCATCTGTTGGTAGGAAGCCCGATCCCTAGAGAAAGATTTCTGTGTTTACCCGAATATTTGTGGGACGTAAAAATAAGGAAATTAATATTAAAATTAATAGAAGTCCAGCCAACGACAATCGTGAGGAAGACTTCTATTTACTACTTCTATCTCTTCATTCTACTTTCATCACGTTAATGTCTTAAATTTCTACAGCAAGTTCTGGTGCGTAAGTTAATCGTATAGAAGTTTTCTTTGTCAATTAAATGTCTTTCGGTCCGTTTCATCTAAATTCTCAGTGCAGTTTAACGTTGTAGTGTTGCATGTGGGAAAGAGTGTCATCAAAGAACACAGAATCCCAGCATCAGTTGCGTCCCTGCGTCATGCTACAGCAAAAATCTTTTCTTTCGGCATATATTACGATAATAATACACTTTCTATGGGTAAAAATTATCATAGGTGTCTATGGAATAAAACAATTGCCAACGTATTGGAACAATGGTGAAAAAGAACGCCGAATTTTATTTGCGACTTTAGGTCTAGCTGTCGTCCAAGCAAGTTGTACGAAGCATTGCCTCTAAGTTAAATATTTCAGTTTAAAATTTTTTTTAATAAGTGTGTTGAGTAGTCTATTAGTGAAGAAAAGAGGTTCGAAGAAGGACATAAACCTAGTGTTTATGTAATAGAAAGTCACGAGATTTGAGGTTAGTAGTTATTTTCATTTCTACGTCTTAACACGTCTCTTTTCATCTGCCGAAAGAGTGTCTAGGGACATTCCCGGATTCACGATCCGCGAATATTGAAAAAAATTTCGACAAATTTGGCAAAACATTACAAAATATTAACAGCCCCAACACCGACCCCTGCGGCACACCAAAATCAACAAATAGTTCATCCCCAACAGCGTTATCCACAGAAACCACCTACCTCCTGCGAAAAACCAAGTTGTATTTCTTTTACCCCTCCGCCAAAATCAAATCCATGACGGAAGTTTCTCGAAATTTCATGATACTCTAATAGGTTACCCTCCTTCATTCTAGCCGAACGCTAAAGGATTCTGTACACTTGTCGAACAAAGCAACTGCATTAGAGCGACATCAATAATTACCATTACACACAATCGAACCGTATATTATTAAACATATCTGTACGTCAGTTTTAGTTAATATATGGATACGCGTGGGGTCAGATTGTACATGTGTTATGCCCTCCGCCAATGTGCACAGCGATCGTAGCGTGTTACCAGCCTCCCGTACACATACGCAACATTCATACATCTATATATGTACACCTAATAAATCAATCGCGTCGGGCAATTGCAATTGGTAATTGAGCAATAACACGTGACGTACGGCCGGCCGTTCGTCAAATTCTAACCTCTAATCCCGAATATTGATATTGCTATTGACAGACGTGTCGTCTGTATCTCGTGTAATGAATACCTATAACGCATATACGTATAATACATACGTATACATACATGCGACGCATTGGAGGTAGGATCTCTCTGCAGGGCATATATCAGGGAAGATATTGTACTTAGGCTATCGCATCCGATGTTAGCGGCGACTGCCTCTACACATACGCATAATGCCCGTGGCGCAAACGGGAGCCCGTATGGACATACGCGAATCGATATGTCATCTGTTTGTCAGTTATGATCGAGTTAATCACGCGTAAATGACAGATTTACTGGTGATTGTGAATTGTATTTAGGGAGACTAACAGATTCAATACAGGAATATCTAGGTAATTGTCCTATATACGTAGGATGTGGAAGTTCTACGCCGGGATCGATAGCGGAGCGGGAATTATTGGGACATTTTTTTATTGGGAAATTCATTGGGACACTGGAAGAAATCTAATACAGTCCGTCTAGAAAGTATCCGGAAAACAAAAAGCACAGCTATAATTTGACGGTATATATTTTTATTACTTGAATAATAAAATCACAATACATAATTCTCTCAATCTCCATTTAACTGTAAACACTTAACTAAAAAAACGAGGTCAACGCTATACTTTTCGGTGATTGTGGTCCAGGCTTGTAAAACTGACGGAATCAAATCTTCTTTCTTTCGTGGTGCTGCTCGTTCTACTTAAATTTTCATTAGTCCCCATATGTTTTCGATGGGACTGAGATCTGGGGAAGCTGCTGGCCATGGAATTGTTGCCAAGTTTTGCTTTAGCATCTAAGTTTTAGTCTATTCAGAAGTGTGGCATCTGGCATTATCCTGTTGAAAACGCCACCCTTCGGGATATAAAGCGCGAGCCGTTTCACGAAGAAAGCTATTAAGGATTTCACAATATTTTGCACTATTAACGGTGCCATCAATTATACAGAGAGGTATAGTACCACGCTGAGGGATTGCTATCCAAACCATTATTTTTGTGGGAAATTTCGAAATTTGAACGGTAACATTTTCTCTTGATAGGATTTTTAAATGATTTGCACCAAGCTGAAAACAACTTTCGTCAGATATAAAAACATCATTGAAATTATCGTCTCGAAATCCTTGGCAAAAAATCTATTCTTCGTTGCTTTTGTAGAGGTGTCATTGCAGGGATTTTTTTTTGGTTTCCTTGATAAGTAACCTTGTCTTCTCAATGAAATACGGACAGTTTCTAGACACACGTTGACGTTGATTTTCAAACCTGTTAGCTGTTAACTTCTCGCTGCGAACAGGTCTCAAGGAAATGATAATGGAGACGTACGCAATGTTTCGGATGCTTAGTCGAACATACTCGGAATTTTAATATTTACAAAATAAGTGGTTCTTCCTGAGCACAATGTTAATTATTAATTATAACTATAGCTTACTTAAACAAGGTTGCGCTTTTCCCAATCGGATCCCTATGATCGAGAACAGTGATTTGCGAATCTTAAGGCATCTACTTCAGATTGCCTTCATATGAAATATTTATAAAATGATCTGGAGTAGAAGTCACAAAAGCAATTCAATAGCCAACGTTTTGAACACATTTTTTCCTTTCCTTGGAAAAAATTCTGAACTTGTAACTTGTAAAAAGCGTCGCTTCTACTCTCTTCTTCGTCACTGGGAAATGTCCTAAGTTCTCCTAGTAACTTATCCCAATTGTGCAAATTATCACATTATTTTATGGTTCTGTTGCATTTAATAATTTTCGGTTTTCCAAAAGTTACGCTCTGATCTGTAAGACTAAAGGAAAGCGTTGAATATGAAACTAATTCTTTGGATAAGTAAGTAGACAGTGGAAGATATGAAAGCAATATTAGAAACAATGTATGAACTGGATATATTGCTTCCTCCATGGAAAATTCTTGGATTCTTGGATGTGTAGTCTCCTAATAAATATTTTCATTTGTTCCATTTGATCTATATAATAAACTCTTTCATTCCGTTACATTTTTGTTATGATAATTTTTATCTAAACTGAAAAATCGAAATCCATAATATCTCACGAACTCGAAAATATTCCGATGTGCTTTGATAGATCCAGAAACTTAACCATTGAGGTTCGTTTATCACATATATTATATTTTACATGCTAAGAAATGCTACGCAATTTGAGTTAAGTAATTATTAAGTCAATTCAGAACAGAGCAAGAGCTGCATTATACTTTTTTGCAGTAGACTTTTTTGTACTACTACATTTTGCCATTTTGCCGGACTACGGTTATGGTTTTCTCGATTTTTTTCTTAGTTTCTTTTTTTAAACTTATAGGCTGTAATGCGGCAAATTTTGTAATAATGAAGAGAATTTTCTAGTTAATGTATGTTAACAGAACAAGATTGAAAATTCGTTAAATTTTGTTTACATTTCTATTGGTTCTGTGAATGTTCCATATTTTATGCAAGCGTGAACTTACTAGTATAGTCCGTCTAGAAAGTATTCGGAAAACAAAAAGCACAGCTATAATTTGACTACGAAGTATATATTTTTATTACTTTAATAATAAAATCACAACAAATAATTCCTCTCATTTACTAATACAATTTCCATTTAACTGTAAACACTTAACTAAACGTTCAGGTAATCCCGAAACGAGGTCAACGCTATACTTATCGGTGATAGTGGTCCAGGCTTGTAAAACTGACCAAATCAAATCTTCTTTGTTTCGTGGTGCTGCTCGTTCTACTTCAATTTTCATTAGTCCTCATATGTTTTCGATGGGACTAAGATCTGGGGAAGCTGCTGGCCATGGAATTGTTGCCAAGTTTTGTTCTAGCATCCAAGCTTTAGTGTAGGCAGAAGTATGGCATCTTGTATTATCCTGTTGAAAACGCCACCCATCAGATTATAAAGCACGAGCCGTTCCAACAAGGAAGCCATTAAGAATTTCGCAATACTTTGCACTATTAACAGTGCCATCAATTATACAGAGAGGTGTAGCACCACGCTGAGAAATTGCTCCCCAAACCATTATTTTTGGGGGAAATTTGGAAATTTGAACGGTAACATTTTCTCTTGATAGGATTTTTAAATGATTTGCACCAAGCTGAAAACAACTTTCGTCAGATATAAAAACATCACTAAAATTATCGTCTCGAAATCGTTGGTAAAAATCTATTCTTCCCTACTTTTGTAGAGGTGGCCTACAGTCGGCACAACCTACTTGATGCATTACTTTTGCCTTAGGATGTAACAAAAAAGAAATATATTAAAATTAAGAAAAATAATAATTTCCGGATACTTTCTAGACGGACAATATTATTGGTTATTTGTTATTTACGAGTTACCATGACTGTTCTATACAATATAGTGCTTCATGTAGTAATGCCAGCATCACAATATTATTTCTAAGATTCAGAACTTTTTCAGGCATTGAAGCTCTTGTTTGTCACTAAGTTACTTTGCTTGAATCTATATTATGTCGCAAGAAAAACTTATTTAATCCCAAATTAAATTAATGGCTGCAATTTCATACATTTTATTTAAAGTAGCAAGTGTTTTGAGGTGGTATCCTACTCAGTTAGCGAAAAACGTCCAAGAGGATCAATGTAACTCGTGCATTACTGCCCGAACGACTTATTCTCTGAATGCCTAATAAAAATAGGTTATTCGCCGTAGACTCTAGATCTGGCACCTAACGACTTTTTTCTATTTCTGCCAGTAAAGAATAAACAATGGGGTTTACATTTTACATCGGCCGAAGTGGCAGTTAAGGTATTTAAAGATAAAATAAATAATCTAACGCGGGAAGATTGGAAACAATGTTTCTACGGATGCATAAATGCATGGAATATGGAGGGAAATAACATTATAAACAAAGATGTTTTGTCAATAAATTACGTACAAGGTTCCGAACCGAAGTCGAACAACCCTCATAATTCTATTCGTTTTAACAAACTTTGAGTTTTTACAATTTTCCTAATGTAAAACCTAAGCAACAGTTGATTTAATTTGGTTAATTTTTTTCATCAATTAAGTTTTAACTTAATCGATGAAAAATGAACTGAAAAGCTTCCAATCTAACATAGAAACAAGCATCGTTTGCTAAAAATTCGGTTCTATTTCTCGACGTGGGTCTATTCACCTTTCCAAACGATGCTCCCTTCTTTTTAATCCGTCCAAATAGTAGAAGTCGAACAACCCTCATAATTCTATTCATTTTAACAAACTTTGAGTTTTTACAATTTTCCTAATGTAAAACTTATCCAACAGTTGATTTAGTTTGTTTAATTTTTTCATCAATTAAGTTTTAACTTAATTGATAAAAAATTAACTGAGAAGCTTCCAATCTAACATAGAAACAAGCATCTTGTGCTAAAAATTCGGTTGTATTTCTCGACATGTGTCTATACACCTTTCCAAACGATGCTCCTTTCTTTTTAATCCGTCCAAATAGCATCTAGTTCTGCAAAATAAGCGTTCATGAATGTGACGGCCTCTTCATTCGATGAAAATCCCTCGAATCCGAAAGCCTTGGCCGTTGCGAAACTGTGCTTTAGCTTCAGGAGTTCCAAGTTCCCCCTACTTCTAATCGACCCCACAACTCCGACTTATTTCGCTTAAGTTGCTTCAACAGAGCTCTATAAATATTCATTGAAATGCATTTTTGATCCTGAGCCAGCAAGCGCAACAACTAACGGACAGTTAACATTTAGACATCATGGACAAATATTCAGTCAACATATGGCGAACACATTCTTTCGAGGTGCCCACAGCCTCTGCCAATTCTCTAAGCTTAATTCGTTGGCCGTCTAGCACCATTTGGTGAACTTTTCCGGTGTTAGTGGTAAGTGTTGCAGTTTTTGGACGCCCCGAAATTTTATCTTCAACTAAGCTGCTGGTACGACAAGTTAACCGCCCTATTACACTGTGGCAAGTGATAGTACAGAGACCCTGTAAACAGCTTTAATTTTTGTAGGCTTACTGCGTTTCAAATATAAGAATCTAGTAACTATTCAATTTCTGCAATTTTTGTTAAGCAACAACTGAGCGTCCAACATGAAATTTCTGACTAAAATCTGAAATTTTCAAATATCTTTTAACGCATACACAATTACATTACAAGAATATTTCTGATGAATAACACCATCTTCAAGTTGAAGCTTTTCAAACTATCGTACCCTAACTATTCGGCATGATTATAGACTCGCTGATCGCTGATCATACTGTCAGCTTCTTCAGAAGATTTCTAAAGACTGTCTTTAGAAATCATCTGAAGAAGCTGACAGCATGGTCAGCGAAACGTCAAGTAAAATATTACCTACGCGACAACACCCGAAAGACATTTCTACTATGGATTACGGTCGTGAAAGCCTACACTCAACTAATGTCATGGTTCTATTCATTCTACTTAGAAACTAAGGAATATATAAACCTGCGGAAGATGATAAGCCATCTAATTCAATACTTGCTTTCCTCATCAACCCACACCTATTTCGCAGACTACTTATGTCGATTTGATGAGATCCGGGAAAAAAAGGGAAGCCTTTTCGTTTTCGATTCGGATCGGGCACTTGACATTTTTATCAGGCATATCTCATCAAAAACGTCATCCAAATACGTCGTAAAGATACATCTACGTAAAGCTGGCAATAGGATGCGCGATTTCTGTGTGTATGTATAAATTTCGCCGGGAAATGATCTATTGACTACACTAACAAGATGTATGGGATGCGACGGATCTTTTGTACGGTTGCGGAATTGAGAATCCACTCGACTACCGCCTACCGCCGCCGTTATACTTGAAAATTTTAACCGACGTTCCGCAGTCGAGGAATCTGAGCATTCAGTTCGATCCTCTTCGGCGGATTTTCGAGTGGCGTTGGGTTGAATGATTGTTATTCGTGTATGGGTGACTGTATCAGTGTGTTAGTGTACGTGTCTGCGAATGTGATGTTTCACGTACGTCTTTCGTTCAAAACATGTGCGATTTTAAAAGGTTTGTTTCTGAGCTTTTCCGAATAAAAAGGAAAAAGTGGCGGTAGTTCTGGATATGCATCCGCTTTGACTAAGAGCTTCGTGTTTTTCTTTTTCTGTAATATATTCTAAAGTAGATAAATATTTTTTTTCGCGTATAGACGATAATTTAAGATTAAATTTTATAGTACAGAAAGGACACAAATCCATAAAAACCTAATTACTTAATGAACTTAATGATCTTATTAACAGCGATATTACTTTAAGTAAGTAGTTACGGACACGAAAACTGTTTCTTTCTCGGCTTAACTGTTCCATTTCTGAAGTAAATATTTTACAATAGCAGCTTCTGCTGATAAATAAAGAGATTATTACCGCTAGAACAAAACAAAAACGGGATCATAAAAGTACCTATTTTGTGCCAGCTTCATCTACAGCATGTACCTTTTTGAGCAATTTGGTAAAGTATCTCAGTTATTCATAAAGATAGAGTTGCGGTTCTCATGACAGTGTTCTACCTTTTTATGAAGCAAAAGGTGCCGCAAATAGAATTTTCCCATCCCCTTAGTTTTTGAGATACAGGGCGAAATTGAAAATATTCCATTTTTGGGCACCCCTCGTATCTCAGTTGCTATGAAAGTTAGTGAAAAAGTAAAAATTGAGTATTATCCAGTTTTTTAGGTAAAATCCAGTGGTGCAGCTGTTTTTTTTTTCTAGTTACAATAGTCTTGGAATTATGAACCCAATGATTTTTTTAATGGAACACCCTATATATATTTTTTGCATTATTTGAGGATTTCAAAAATACATAGTTGTTTTCTATTTTTATTTTGACAAACAAACTAAAAAATTTATTGTGAATTATTCTTGTTACTTACGTGTTTTTTACCGTACTTTTTGCTTGGTAATTTATTCACAATGGCCGTTTACGAGAGCTGATATGCTGAAATGTTATATACGATGCGTCCCCAAGAAGGTTCTAAGTTACATTTCAATAGATAAAGTATTTAAAGCGCTACTATTAGGGCAATTTCTCATATTTAGGAATTGTTTTCATTCATATTACGTGTCCAGAAAGAAGGCAGCCGTTTCTGGAAATTTTTGCTCGTTTGAAAAAGAAATCTAGATCAACAA
>LR736892.1:2103347-2270149 GCA_902654985.2 Oryctes borbonicus | reverse complement strand
AATGCGACCTCCTGTAGAAAAATAGAAAAAGAAGTCAAAGTATGATACGCTGAAATGTTATATACAATGCGTCCCCAAGAAGGTTCTAAGTTACATTTCAATAGATAAAGTATTTAAAGCGCTACTATTAGGGCAATTTCTCATATTTAGGAATCGTTTTCATTCATATCACGTGTCCAGAAATAAGGCAGCCGTTTCTAGAAATTTTTGCTCGTTTGAAAAAGAAATCTAGTTCAACGCGGCTGTTTTATTCAGCCGCGTCCCAAAACATACATACGTCAAAGAATGCAGGAAAAATAAAGAAATGATGTGTTATCTTACGCAGAAGCCACGAATGCGATCTCCTGTAGAAAAATAGAAAAAGAAGTCTGTGACGCTTAAAAATTTCTAAAAAAATGTAAGTATCGTCCATTTAAATTTCAGATAGTAGATCGAGGGATTGGTCAATAAAAAATCCCCACTTGGTGTTCGAAAGGGCACAACAAATACGCTTCTGGGTTGGTGTTTCATTCATGTTTTATTTTGGGTAGACGCATAATTTACAGAATGTATAAATTGGAACTCACAGCACGTAGGTACCTACCGTAGAGATTCTTGGAAGTTATTTCTGAATTGCTGGAAAACGTTCCATTTATCTCCAACAAGATGCAGCTCCTAGCTACAATGCTGACCTTCTAAGGCCATTTCTGCACAATAACCTTCCTTATAGAGGGATAGGTGCAAATCATCGGACCTGTAGGAAATCGTGGGGGCCATCACGATCTCCCGATCTTTCCATATCGGAATTTCGTTAGGCAATTGCTTTGGCTTTTCAAACTCGACGTAGAAAGACCATGACTATTTTAAATGCGATTAGAAGAATAACAAAAATATGCCAGTAGAGAGATTTTACGCTTCCTACGTTATATTGTAAGGTAGCCTTACCGCGAATTTTTAACCATAAATGATGATTTGGGTAACTTAACGAGAACTTAAACCTTGGCCGAAGTTTTTACCGTGTATACATAACATTTTCGCATTCGAGTTAGACAAGTTCTTTTATTATATCACATGCAGGAGAATTCATCAAGGGTGGCCTACTGAAACATTTAGAAAAAGATACGTCGGCAAATTCTAATCGGCAAGTGATGAAAATAAATGTATTTCTTTTAAAAAGCCCAGAATCCAAAAACATTTTGCTATAATTTTTTGAGAGATTAAATTGCGCACTTTGCTCCATTTACGACTAGGCGCAGTATTAAAACGCCCTCGAAATTTACAGGGTGTTCAGTATTGAACACTAAAGTTTGCCAAATCCAAACAACAGAAACATCATGTTTTTAAATGGCACCATACATTGTTGAATTGGATCACTTCTAGATGGAGAAACGAAATATATAATAGTATACAGGGCCTTCCATTTAAAATAACAAAGCAGAGGGCTGGTTTGCTATGTATCGCTCACCTTGTGAAATATATTTATATAATAGGCGCAGATATGTATATCAGACCTGCACATCACTCACTTACTAATATTGTTCATTATTGTTCATATATAACAATTTTTATTGTTATATATGAACAAAATAAAGCGCTCGAACATTATCACTATAGAATTTCTATTTTGTTAAACCTGATTGTTGCAACACCTTTCGTTTTAATAACAGCAATCAGCCTTCTTAACATAGGTACTTACAAAATAATATTTTTTGGCCCTCCTAACTGTAAATCCATGAAATAAATATTCGGTGGCAAGCAAATCCAAGATTTTAACTATTACTCTAATAGCGATATCCAGGGAGTAAATATTGTTATTGAAACATGTCAAAATTTTCCCTCAATAAACCCACATTTTATAGAGGTGACGATTTATTGCACAGAATAATTCAATTGTATTTTCTCTAATTCCCTCAATTGCATCTTAAAAAGGAACATATTTCATTTCCAAACAAACTTCACGAAAAGAAATCGACACTCTTCAAGCGTAAGCCCACGAACGGAAGAGCTTAACCTGAGAAAAAAATGTCTTATCGATATTCCGGCGTTTCAAAATTGCTCACACTTAGACCTTGACAGCGGTAATATATTTCACACATAATCGCGCCGTATCAAGTTCAATTCCATCTTAGTCGTATAAAAACACCATAAATTCGGGGATTATTTATTGACATCGGGGGTCTCGTCTCGACGTAACGCTCCTCACAAAAGACGAAGAACGGAGACGATCGCCCATTTCCACGTGATCCCGTAAAATAACCAGTTGACAACTGCGCTGAATCCCAATAGATCATTCCACATTCTATAATACATCGAAATTCCATTCTGGAGCGGTATTTTATTTTCGTCTTTCTTTCTTTTCTTCCCGGTTTATTTCTTTTCTTTTCTTCGAACGTATTAAGACGAATATATTTACGGGGGTCAAATCGAAAATATTTGTTCTTTGACAAATTAGGTAAAATTCAGACATATGAGTTGTACTATGCTTGTTTATAGTATTATGTACACTAGCCGCAATTAAAAATGCATCACAAAAAAAAAATCAACAAGCCTATTCGTCCGTAAACTATTCGTAATGATGATCTACGACTGATACCGTTCCATCACCGCTGCGTTAAAAATGTTACCGACTAAAACTAGTGTTGCACAACCAAACGCTTCAAAAGAAAATCATTCAGGAGGGCGATCCCTTCGGGTGCGCCTGGAGCTGCTCTGTATGTTTTACCTTGACTTGCATACAGTCGAATGTTTACGATTAAGTCTACACGCAATTTCCCGGAAACTAGCACTGCCTTCTCAATAATCCGGCCAGGTTCGAAGGGGGTTAATTGTTTATAAATTATATAATAAAAATTGTTAAATAGTCCCACAGTTTGGGGGTGGTGCATTTTTAGTTGCAGCCGATGTACTAAAATATTACTAAACGTTGCCGTAGAATATGTAAGCAAGGCACTTTTGACAAATTTAGAAACACTTCATAGAAAAATCAGTTTGCAACTGAGACTAATGTTTAAAACATAACAGCATCCATCTATACACCAAAAAATGATTTGTTAGCTGCAATTCCAAATACACCAATAGTGAAGTAAAGGGACTTTTGGTTTCCTAGCAACAAATTGCAAATGAAGTCTATGCGTGTTATTAGATCCGAACCATACCATCTGCGAAATTATTCTCTTCGCAACGCCTACTTCTTTTCCTACCGTTTCATAAGGATATTGATGCAATTGTTGTTTGCAAAGATGGAAGCATGTTAACATTGCTTCATTTGCCTCGTTTAATTCCTGGCGTCTCCAGCTCCGTAAACCTGTAGTGGGGAGATGAAATTCACTTCACGTCACATCATAAGCATTTAGGAATATTTATCTGCTGGAGACAGTCCTTTGGCCTCTAAATAAAACAACAGCATCCGCAATAGATGCAGATGCTAAAATGATAAAAGGAAACATTTTCTGTTAACGCGTCCTCATTCTTTAAACTTTGTTGACCTTTCTTGACCTCCAACGGCTCGTATCCATAATAATAATAATAATAATCTTTATTCTCCAACAGATGAAAATCCATTTACAGAACAACTGAATATAGATATATAAAAAATAATAATAACGTAAACATTGAAACAATGGAAGGAAAGTAAAATACAAAGGTAGAAACGACATATACTAGGTTAAACAATGAAGTAACATGTGAAATAATAGTGATATGTTATAAGAGAAATGGATCCGGATAAAGTCTATTACAATTGCCAGCCATATGATACAACGGAGCGTTCAACAACGTGTTGGTTCTTGCCTTGGGTGTTAGGAATGTATCAAATGACCGCGCTAAATGCGTTGGCACTACAAAATTTATTTGAGCTAGCAAGGACGGAGAATCAACTTTATTATGGATCAGCCGTATTACAAATTTGGCGCTTTGCTTTTCTCTCCTGCTACCAAGTGATTCCAACGAATGGCGATCCAAGAGACCACCGTAGTCCATATTTCTCTCCGGGTATGAACCATCCAACTTAAATGACAGATACTTTAAAAATCGTCTCTGCACACGTTCCACGAGAAGCAGCAATTTACTTGTGACAAAAGCATAATATAGGGACTTCAAAGCTGTGGAATTGGTAAATTGTCTGCAGGGTCTTATAATAAAGCTCAAGGCTTTATTGGTTGATGCACAAATATCACGGATGTGGTCATTGAATTGAATGATGAGTCAAACAAAATACCCAAGTCTCTAAATATTTCCACTCCTGGTATAAGGACTTCACTTATTGCGTAGGAGAAAGTAATGGGTGTTGTGGTTCTCGAGTAACTTACTATCGCACCTTTGTCAATGTTTAGATCAATTCTATTACGATCGCACCAACTCTGGATGATCTGAATGTTCTCCAACAGCTTCTTGCAATCATCTAGTGTTTCTATTGTCGTAAAAATCTTGAGATCATCTGCATATGCCAGAGCTCTACAGCTCAATGCTTCAAGAAGATCATTAATATATATACTGAATAGGAAGGGACCAAGATTTGTTCCCTGTGCTATGCCAGAAGACGGCATGTAATGCCTGGAATTAAATCCGTTGTAGGAAACTTAGCATGATCTATTAGTTAGATACGAAGATATAAGCTGCAGCATCCATAACCAGATATCAAAATTTTACCGTCCCATCAAAATATTGAAAGCTCTCGTGATTGTCGTTCCTTTTTATTATATTAATAAAATCATAAATTACAACATTCGAGGTCAACTTTTAATGTTTGTTGTTAATGTTATTCACAATCATGCGAGTTGATTTGATTAGCACTGTTGGATAAAATATATATTATTATTATTTTACCCAGTTAGTTTATAGAGCAGATGAAAAATGTTAAAGCTTTTGGAAATTAAAACACAAAACACAAAAATGCTATAGGGTAAAAGGGCCTCAAAGTCCTCTAGCTGTTGATGGAAGATATTCGATTTCTCATCTAATTTAATATTTCTAGCTTTCTGCCGTCCCGATTAGAAGTAATTCATCAAATTTTGTTTAAATGGGTGAGCTTATTAATGGCCAGGATTTAGGTTGAGAATATCCGTAGAAAACATCATGGTGCCCCCAATAATGCTTTTAGCTTTTGATTGTATTTCCTTTCCAATTCGCCTTAAATCCGTTGTTTGCTAATAATCAGCCCCAGATTAGAAATCACGTTCTTTAAGCACATTTTTGCCAATAAAGAACTTGACAAACACTAATTAATCTAACTTCCAAGAACAGCACGTCGCAAAAGCCTATATTACAGGTATCTAGATTATTTGGGTGTAGCTTTCTGCTGCAAACTTTGTCGGGAAACATGTTACTTATTCTCTTCTGGCAAAATAATTTTCAATAGAACCCTCGTAAAACCCCAAACTTCGTTCGAAGGTTGTCTACGTATGGCGATCTCGAGATTTAAACGGACGAAATAATCCACGCGATAATTTATCAGTATTTTGACTGAGTTTCTTCTTTAAAACTGGATATAAGATCGTCCCCGAATAATGCGTTTTGATTTATTGAAAGGACTGTCGCTGTTGGCGTATGGACGACCGGTAGCTGGGTTTCTTGTATATCGTATAAGCGAATAAATATATCTTTTCTTCGACTTATTCCTTTGTCTGCGTGATCGCATTATACGTAGCTATATACGTGCCCGGATCTTCTCTCATACTTCGAACGCTCGCGAGCTATACCCTCCGGTGGTGGTGTTATTTAAATTTCCTTAAGGACATAATGGTCGTAAATACTATAATTTAAGGATTTGTCGAAGGGTGCTCAGTTGGATTCCTATACGTGTGAGATTTGTTTCTCATATTGTGAACTGCTTACGAATTTAAGAAGGTATCGGAATTCCGTCCGTAAGTATCGTAAACACATAAAGAAAGATTTAAATATTTAAAATATCTTTCAATTGTGTCCGATTTTCGCCCCAAATAATGTCTTAATTTATTTATTGACACGATATTCGGTTACCAATGTATTAATCATATTTTATTAATATTCTGGTGAAGAAGCTGGCGTTTATGAGAAGGTTTTAGTTCGGAAGATGCCGCGATGTTGTGAAATTTTCTATATATTTCGTGGCAACCTGGTTAATTTTATTCAAAGTTCTCTAGGGGATAATTTTTAAATTGAACCAAGTTAACATGATTCTTGCGCTTTCTTGGTATGTTTAATTCTGTTGGATAATATCTGGTATTAGAGTAATTCCAGTTTTTAAGAAGAACCTATTGGATAATTATAGACCAATCTCGATTTTGACTAATTTTGCCAAGGTATATGAAACTATCTTATTCTCCACCACATATTATCACACAAAACCCAATATTTCACCACACCAACATGGATTCGTACGAGGAATGGAGTTACCAATCTTGTATGGATTACCCAATTTATTACCCAGCACCTTGACGCGCAAGGGCAAGTTGACGTGATATACACAGACCTCAGTAAAACATTCGACACATTATATCATAATATTTTACTTCACAAATGTTCTGCTTTAGGCTTCAGTCCGTCACTTATTCGACTTCTAGAGTCCTATTTGAGCAACAGAAGCAACTATTTTTTTATAATGGATTCAAATTTTCGAATTTAGTCCGTCTTCAGGTACTCCACAGGGTTCGAATTTGGGTCCATTATTATTCAATCTCTACGTCAATGATTTACTTACTTCTGTATCTTGCCCTGTTCTAGCCTATGCAGATGACTTAAAAATATTTATCCCTATTAAGAACTGGAATGACGTTATTGAGCTACAGCCTAACCTTAGTACGATCATCGATTAGTTTGCCTCTTCAAGCTGCTGGTCAATGTGAACAAGTGCTGCTACATGTCATTCACAACTCAATTTCTTGCACTTACTCCATTAACAACCAAGCACTTCTGAAGGTTAATGAATTTTGCGATCTTGGAGTTATTTTTGATAGTCGTTTGGGTTTTGGGCCGCAGATTAACCACCTTTGTATTTCCGCATCGAAAGCTTTAGGCTTTGTAATGCGCACCTGCAGATACTTTGAGAAGATATTCCTTTTCAAAACATTATTTTATACCTTTGTTGGAAGCAAACTCGAATATGCTTCACCTGTTTGGTCACCGCACTACATCTATCTACAACTCCAAATTGAGAAGATTCAACGGCGATTTCTCAAATTCTTATCCTTCAAGATTGATGGAATTTATCCAGTGCGGAACATCGATTATGGTGCTCTTCTCGATCGACATGGGATGCATACCGTGGCTTCTCGTCGGGAGCGACAGAGTGCACGCTTTGCCTGGAAGTTGGTGCGTGGCGTCCTTGATTATCCCGACTTGCTTTTTTCCTTGAATTTTCTAGTTCCTCGCACATTTTCAAATTCTTCTCCTACTTTCTCTCTTATTATTATTATTAGTATGGATTTTAGAGTAGCTGCCAATTAGCTCAGATTTGTCAGTAATCGTACGTTATATGTATACATTAAATATTAAGCAGACTTGGTTGGTACACAAGAATGCACGCAGAATAGACTAGTTAAATTAACACAAAGATAAAATTCAAGGTTATCACAAAGAAGGAATATATTTCAACTTGTTACCCAACTTCACAACAAAAAAACAATAGAAACCGAATTTCTTGGGCAAAAAGAGCACCAATCTTTCCTGCAAATTATATACCACATTATACAACATTCCGGGTTGAATTGCAGCATATTGCCTCCCTAATACTGTTTTTTAATTCCTCCAGCGGTTTTGGTCGTATTCCAAGCAGAACAATTGCGATGCCAAAAATTCGCCGGGTTCAGATCGAGCAATCTTGACGGCCATGAGTTTTTAAAATATCTGCATATAACACGATCCTGAAAAACATCAGCTAACAACTCTTTAATTAGTTGAGTGTAGGCTTTCACGACCGTAATCCATAGTAGAAATGTCTTTCGGGTGATGTCGTGTAGTTAATATTTTGCTTGACCTTTCGCTGACCATCCTGTCAGCTTCTTCAGAAGATTTCTAAAGACTGCTGTTGTTGTCTTTTGTTGCTCGTTATATATCCTATTTCTGTTCCGCTTTGCTGATCCATAACCGTTCTGCTTTGCTGATCCATAACCGTTCCGTTCCGCTGAGTCGCGTCGTTCGTTGTATGACGACTCCGTAGTGCTAACCTCCACGTGTTGCTGATCTTGTACCCGTCTTCGCGATTGAAGTTGTTGGTGTTCTTCATTATTTCTATGGATTCGCGTATTATCCTCGGGTAGTAGTGGCTGGTCTTGGCTAATACCTTAACGTCGCTGTAGCTTATGCGGTGGTCTCCTTGTTGTAACAAGAGAGACAATTGCAGACAACTGCAATTGCAGATATCGTTCACTAGTAACAATTACAGTTACAACTTCTATATTTTCTCGAAATAATACAGGCCAATAACAAACAGTGAGTTTCTTATCATGAAGACCTTCCTGAATGATTGCCGGTGTGTTTTTACAGCTCTGTCGAATGCTTTACTGAGGTCTGTGTATATCACGTCAACCTGTCCTTGCACATCAAGATGCTGGCTAATAAATTGAACTGAAAACGGCAACTTAGGATTAATTGTTGAAATATGTATCTAGAATACATTATTCTTGTTTTTCTTCTTTGCTAGTTACTAAATTAAATTAGAAACTTTCTATCGTCTTTTATATATGCTTTCTGTAACGACTGAATATATCAAAACTATCAATTTATGTCAATATTAGGTATATGGTAAGTATTGAAGTTGAAATTGTAAAGTTAAAAACTGAATTACAATTTCATAACACTGAAATTATAAAAATGAAAATTAACATTTCCCTTATGCTGCATTACAAGTTGAGGATGAATAGGGTGAGAAACCTTGTCATCTATCTTTCAACAGTAGATTTGATGGTGACTTAATGGGAACACGTTAAGTTAGTAGAAACTTCTAAGTGTTCATTCAATAAAATATAATTTAGTATAGGACGATTAAACAAAAAAAAGCCTTAAAGGAAATAACAGATAAATTGCGAAGAGCACCTTAGAAATGAAGGATAGCTAGGAAATTGGTCAAAAATACTGCATTATATTTCTTTCTATTGATCAGTCAATATTTTGTTTGGTAATTTTGTTACTTATGGTGTTAATACTAGTAGCGTAATAATATATGGCATCACTTTCTGATACAACATCAATATAAATACTGTTAATGCCGTAGCTTAGATTCCAAGCTTCAAAGTTGGCACTTTGAAATTTGCTTAGCCGTTAATTTTAATCTTGCCAGTAACCTCACAGGCATTACTGCTAGTAGCTACTACCTATCATTTTCGAATCAGCCCTATTTGTGCTGCTACATCTTAGAAAAAGGATATTATTGTACCAAGGTTTGGCTGTTTGTTAAACTGAGCGATAATTTTTTATAAAATCCAAAGTCGACAATATTTTTAGTGCTTATATAACCCCGTATATTTCCTTGATGAGATAATTCCCTGTGTTATCCATGATTTTCTTGAGTTCGTTCTCACTAATATATTTCATAGCATTCCCAAATCCCATCATGAACACCGTGCGTATACGTCCATCTAAGTTTCCATAGTTAAAAAATTCCTACCTCTTTTAGTAAATATCTAATATTCTTTAATATGGTAGATGTTATTCTGCACTTTCTTACATAACATTACTTATCCCATGAAATCTGGTAAAACATTTTCTTCATTTACGCAACTGATGTTACTGGATATATTTGTACATATAAAATCAGCATAAGCACTAGAAGCAATAGTGAAACAGGTGGGCTCCGTATTTAGGAGGAGTAAACTAAAAGCCAGCAGCAAATTCACAAAAGAATATTAATGTCGTCAAGTAGTCCTCATTGACGTTGAGCTTGCATCTGGAGGTCAAGGTCAATGAAGAAGTTCCAGAATTGGCGTTAAGGTTGATACCAAAGTCAAAGTAATTTCCGAGGTCATTGATGGGGTCAAAGTCAAGGCGACACTCACGATTATGGCTAGGGCCAAAATCAATACGGATACATTATAACATAGAATGTACCGTTCATACCAGAAGTTTAAGAGAAGAGCGGTTGGTGCAGAGGTCATTGAAATGCTACAGATTCCTACAATACCTGAGGATGTTGATACCGATATGGAGCAGGAAGAATTTATTGAGGAGGAAGAAGATGAATCTCTTATAGAGGATAGTATTAGTTAGGAAGAATTTATAGACGATGATATTAGTAAGAAGGAAGGTAATAGGAAAATATGTAATAGGAAAAAGCAGAATGATACAAATTTTGATGCTTGAAAATATGGATAACATACATGATTTTGACGAGTTTTAATTAGAACTATATAATATACAAGGTGCTTCTTATTAACAGATTGAACGTTTAACATGTAGCGGCTGTAATAATATTAAATCTAAAACCACTAAGTATGAAATGCTTCATCTTCAATCGAATCGCAGAAAGAAACTAACTTAGTACCTAATCGATCACTTGAATGAAATTTTGCCGGACTAAACGATATACTGTGAAAAGCCTCTATTTTTTATTTACAAATAACCAAACTGATGTATTTCAACCATAGATTGTATTCTCCTTTCATCTAATGACTAGGTCACTGATCTTGAACGTATGTCTGTCCTATGTGATAAGACAAACATACTTTTTTTGGTGGCGGCGAAAATATGTGTTGCATATCTTCTCTATCTCTCTCTTATCCACAAACGACAACTTATTAAGTTCGGGCTACATTTATAAAACACCATCACCTTGATAAAACGATTTTTAAAGTAAGCATCTTCGCACGAAGGAAAGCTACCGGATATTAATGTAAATATAAGGCAAGATCGTAGATCTAGAAATTTCCTTTATTCGAAAATTTACGCAAAATAAAATTATTCACTACGCACATACTTTTTGCGGATTTGCCTTCTGCCCTTACTTGCTTATTATTATTACTGCATTTCGTGTTTACGTCCGAGACACCCTGTAGAGTGCCAAATCTAAATATGTAAATAAGGAATTTATTTAGGAATGATATTAATATTGGTGTTAATGTTAAAATTTGCAACTTATATAATGATTTAATTATTATATACAGTTTGCAATCGTTGATCCGTTATTGAGCCTATAGCCTCAGCCGATTCTGGAACTTCTACTTAAGAGCTGACTTCAGAATATTTACAGTCGCTAAGGAAAGTCGACGATAAACAATCGATTCAAAATGTTTATACCGTATTCTTTAAAATAACTCACGATGACAAAATAATGTACCACATGCGACTTAAATATATCTTCTATCCCTCGAACGTTCCCCAGACAAACATCCGCAGCCGTCAAATTGGAAGCGATTTTTCATCTTTACCATCGGAAAAAGTGACAAAATCTACGTCTCGAGGACCATACAGTAGAAAACGAAAATCTCCGGTCGCCTGTAAACCGTGCGAAAAGCGTTCCACCACCCTCGTAAATCGTCGAAACGGCCGACGTAGAAGCTGGCGTCAAAACCCTATACGTCGTCGTCTACCAAGACGAAGGGTGAGGACGTCTTCAGCTCTACGTCTCGGCGAATCGAGAAAAATGTGAAAAATATTGATATGAAAGCGCGATATTTCTCCATTTCGACGCGTAGAAAGCGAGTTCGGGGAATCGAAAACGCATTTGCCTTGAAATATGATAGAAAACCGTCTAATAAAAGCCATAATTCAGGGGTTATATCGCGCGAGTCGGTTGCAAGTGTATTTACGTCAGTTAGACTTTAGCTACACGCTGGTGGTGGTGAAATGTCGTATTACCATTTATAACTGCAAGATACTTCAAAAGGTACGGTCCAAACTTTAATGTGTGCTTTGGTATTGTCAGATGAAGCGAAAATTTTATTTAACCATCGGCCCGCAGAGGTTGCCATGAATAAGTAAAGTCATTCTATGCAAACTTTTTTTAAATTTGTTTTTGGCCGGAATCGGACTTCGAGCTGTTGTTGAGGCTCTGTTCATCTCTAACCGATACAACGCCTGTTTCTTAAAGTGACTTCCATAAGATATTGCTAATTTCTTGCATCTGTACACTTCCTATGACCACCCCTTGATTGTGTAGGTCCTGACAAATTAATT
Organism: Oryctes borbonicus; assembly: GCA_902654985.2. NCBI lineage: Eukaryota > Metazoa > Arthropoda > Insecta > Coleoptera > Scarabaeidae > Oryctes > Oryctes borbonicus. Next base: position 2,258,086 of record LR736892.1, on the reverse strand, counting down.
GTAGACAAAGTTTTTCATGAGTTTGCCTTTTGCAAATCACTTTAAATAACGTTAAATGTCTTATTAGCGGGCAGTTGCAACATGTTACTTGATTAATGATTTAAATCTAAAAAATTACAAGTAATAATGACAAGCTTTTCGGGTGTATTAATTTTATCCAGACGTTTATGATGTTCTTTCATAACAGCCAATAAAATGATGGATTTAAGGTTGCTAACTTGAACAACCAACTAAAGCACCAGAAGAAAATCAAGTCCTATTGATTACCATTATTGAATATTATACTTTATCCAAATTAACTAAAAATCTTGCAACTTAACAATAATAATACACCCTAAGTAATGTAATTTAAAAAGAAGTCTTACGTTTTCTTCATCTTTCTATTATAGAACCCACAACTTGCGCTTAACATGACCAGTAAGAATTTTCATTTTATTCATAACTTCATTGGGGACAAACTTAATATCCTTCCGAGGGGCAACAGTAATTACTTACCTCTTATCCCCTATTTCGTGCTTAGGAAATACAATTGTACAATGGCTCTGATAAGGCTTTTACGTAGAGCAGAAGTACTAGCTTTACACGTTAGGATAACTGTCGGAAGATGGAAAAACAATACTGGGGATTGTAGCCAATCATACATTATTATTAATAAAAGATCCTTCTATGAAATTCTGAACTTTCGCATTTTTTACATATGCTCCGTCAGAGGAAAACAATTATATCCACAACAAACAAGAGAACATCAGATTAACATCGTCAATAATTATAGCTTATTAAAATTTACTATCACTACAACCCATGATATGAAGAGGAAGCTATGTTAACATAACCTGGGCTTCACTTCGTAGATTGTAGTTATTCTAGAACCTTTCTATTTTAATTAATTAAGTTTTAGTAAACTTTAATCTGCAATTATAGACAATGTTAATCTGATGTTCTCATATTTGTTGGATTGTACTTTTCATTTGTTTTTCTCTACATAAAGCAGGCCTAAGCTTTGAATTTCATGGAAGGAAGTCTTCCATTTCGATTGGCTGTAATCCCCAGTGCTGTTATTTGATCTTCAAACTGTTTTCCTTTTGCGTTTCATTATTGCAGTGTTAATCCTTATTCACCTACTATTTTTATACTAAATAGGATCAGATAACCACCGATAAAATCCCTTTCCATCCATACTTCGTTTATAAAGGCGTCGTAGGTTATCTTAATCATGTCCATAAAGTTACCATTCTGGTTTTAATTAATTTTTATCTCTATTGAGACCGAGAAAACTTTAGCTCCGCAAATCCCATGGCCTTCCCAATCCATGTGCAGCCAGAATGATGTTTCTTATTTGCCTACGCAATTCTATAATATACTCCCAATAAACTGGGACGAGTACTCATGTCAATCCTCCAATCCTACTTATTATACTTATTTGTCATTAGAGAAATCCTAACAATACAATTCTATCCAGTAAATAACATCTTATTTCGAGGATTTTTAACAATTTCTGTGCTATTAACTTGAGAACATTCTTATATTCTAACTTGCCTGTACTTCAGGTACTTTGTTATTAACCCGGTAATCATTAACCTATGAGATGAAAAATGAACTTATATATAAGTGAATAAGCACAAAAAAAAATATGCCACCCTCTAACCAATAAACTAAAAAAATAAAACAAATGCAAGCCTAAGCCTAAGCCTAAAAAGAAACAAAAAATGTTAAAACCATAGGCAAAACTTCTTTCAACATATACAATACAAGGATACATCGACTTATCATACATCTGGGAGAAGTCCCTCGAACCCAAACTCACACGCACACAAAAGACACCAACTGGAAGAAACTTAGAAACCTAAAAACATTTTATTACCATTATACTTAAATTAAACAAAATTATAAAACACTCAACAAAAAAATTAAAGCAAATTCTCCTATTCTATACTCAACATTAAACCCAGAAACTAACTCAGATTACCTTTTGCAAAATCGGTGAGAGTGTGGTAAAAACTAAAATAATCTTACTTAGATAGATATAAACATTCAAAAATAAATCAAGCAATTTATTATAAGCAAAACATTTTACAAAATCATAAATACCCAGTTTCAAAGCAATCTCCATTGTATTATGTAGATATCTAACAAAGTTCGTTTTACCTGCTGATTCCGTGATGGAACATAACTCGTTCCGGTTCACCGACAGTCCAGAAGTTCTAATGAATGTAGCGGTCAGCGTAAGTCGACCCTGCGGAACTCAAACTTTGGCAGACAATGTAATAAAGACGATACCGAGCATGCGAATCGGCCAATCGTAACGCTAAATGTACGTGCAAGCTTCTGACAACTGGAAACCGATGAATGTACAAGGTGGGCCAAATTCGATAATTTTAATAGGGAACTTGTATTTCTAAGGGAATTAGACAAAAACTGACCTAGACTTCTGGAGCTCGATTTTAAAGAGAAATCGATTGGTGAAATCCCTATTTTTATATCTTCCTTAATATAAGAGATACAGAGCGTTTTCTTAAAATGTGCAATTTTTTAAAACCCTCCTAACTTTTTTATTCGTGCAAATGCTTGATTTGTATAAAAATTATATTAGGCGCTTTTTAACACAGAATTCTATGCTCTCATTTTTTCTTTTTTTTAATTCCTATTTTTTGAGATATTATCAAGACTTGTGTTTTTTTTATATGGAACACCCTATATATATTTTCACACTTGATATTTTATCTAAACAATTTTTAAATTATTTGTTTTTCTTCATTTCACATTATTTTAAGATTATAAGATAAGTTTTATAGAAGCAGGTGAAAATGAGGAAGCTGCATGTAACATTTACTATGAGCGATATCCTGAAAGACAACAACCGTTCGGAGACATTTTCTCGAGGTTAAAGAAAAATTTCATAAATCTTGGATCCTTTCAAAACCCGAGACTTAAAAATTATGTCGCTCAAAATAGAGACAAAGAGTTAGAGGAAATTGCTGTTTTTGGGGAAACGGTAAATAACCCGACACATTTAATATTAAAATAATTTTTTTCTGCCTTGTTGAAATCTTTTATTTGCTTATTTACCACCATCCATAGCCATCTTAAAATAATGTGAAATAATGAAACAAAAAACAATTTAAAAATTGTTTAAATAAAATATCAAGTGTGTTATATCAATCTAAAGGTAATTTTATATGCTTTTCAATAGTGTAAAAATATATAGGGTGTTCCATATAAAAAAGCAAAAGTCTTGATAATATCTCAAAAGATATGAGTTTAAAAAAAGAAAAAATTAGAGCATAGGATTTTGCATTAAAAAGGGCCCTAATATAGTTTTTATATGAATCGAGCATTTTCACAAATAAAAGAGTGACAAGGGTTTTTAGAAATTGCACATTTTAAGAAAACGCTCTGTATCTCTTATATTAAGGAAGATATAAAAATCGGGATTTCACCAATCGATTTCTCCTTAAAATCGAGCTCCAGAAGCTCAGGTCAGTTTTTGTCTAATTCCTTTAGAAATATAAGTTCCCTATTAAAAGTATCGAATTTCGGTGGAATAAAATTATCAGCTAATTAAAAATAATGTGGAATGTTTGAAAGTGAAACAATTTAAAACAATAACAACTATCCAGACTCTTTTCTGTAGTATTTATTGTACTAGCTATACAGGCTGTTCCGTATCGTAACGTTCAAATTTTGGGAGCACAAAGCAAAAGTTGTAAGTCGATTGTTATTGGTTTCACGGTTATAAGCGTTTTAATTCGCCCGTTCGTTTATCTTGCGAGATTAAATGTGGGCAACTACCTTCAGTTTCTTGTTAAGGAACTGCCACCAGTTTTAGAGAATGTTCCATTGAATATAAGGCGAGACATGTGGTTTCATTTGGAAGGTGCACCGACACATTTTGGAATTGCCGTCGGAAATTTTATTAACACCAATTACCCAAGATGGACCTGTTGAAGTGGTCCTGTCGCCTGGCCCCTAGATCACTCTAGATTTTTATTTTTATTTTTATTTATTTTTTTATTTTCAAATAGTAGAAAAAAGTCGTTCATCTGTGCACTTACGAATACAAGCTTGCAATCAGGTGCACATTTTGAAGATATTGTTAATTGAACTTTCTTAAGTGATAAATGATTATTTACTTGAAGAAGATTGTTTTCTTTTGTTAAAAAATTTGAAACAAATAACAATTGACCCACAACGTTTGCAACTTTTTCTAAATGCTGAGTCCACTTCACGCTTCCAAAACTTGAACATAACGATTCTATAATAGCACCTTACGGCCATTGATACCAAGTGCTTTGCTTGCTTCCAATTAAAACAAAGAAGCATCTGGGATGAACCCCTTTAAAATCCTAAAAATTTAAATAAAATTCCAGCAACTTTTACAAGCCTTTCCAAACACTTTCCAACTTCCAAATTTGCTTCAACGGTGATTGTCAGAGCTACATTTGTTTAATGTATTCTATGAAAAGCTACCTCCTTCCCTTGCAAATTTTACACAAATATTTTAACCATTGGCTGCTACCTCACAGGCCAAATTTGCTGAATAAGATTAATAATTAGTAGATTTAAATTTAGATTTTAGGTTGAGCAAAAAAAAGTTTGGAGAATTTAGGTGAACCGGACATTTTGTCCTTACGTCTTAATCACTATTGTAGCCCCTAGAGAGGTTTATATTTGAGCTATCAAAATTATCCTGAGCCCACCCCTACAAAGGTAGCAGGCACCGTTTGGAAAGCTGCAAATTTATCACAGCGAAAAGAGTAAAGATAGGCCATCACTTATACGGCATTATAGGTTTTTAAAATCATGGATGCACTATTGCTTGTTTACAGAGCCGTCTTTTGCGTTTAAAATCCCATAAACTCTTACCGTGTTCCTTTATCACCATTAGAACGGTGCTTTGATATTTCAGGCGAGCAAATGTTTTATCTATCACAACTATCCATAATTAGAACGCCTAATCTATTACCATATCGCCCGTTTCGCAGAAGGCCGATACGATGCAGTCGCTATTTAGTATCGCGCACAATAATTCCAGAAACGGGAGGCACCCTGTAGTAGTACATTGCGCGCACACCATCCGACCATATTTCTGGTACGAGGCGACGCGTCTGACGCGATAAATCAAAGATTTTTGCCGAACAATCCTTCCTATCTGGCCGTTTCTATCATCGTTATCAAATGTTCGCGTGCCATCTCGCAATAATATAACATCAAACCGTGACTCTAACGGTTCTGTTTATCGCTTGCACACAGTTAATAATAATAATATCTGCGTTCCGGAGAAGTGGCGGGGGCGTTCGGGGGCGGAAAACGGGCACCGCCGTTGCTGTTGTTATTGTTGCCGCGGCTCCGGTCGACGGTGTCGTTCGTTATTACGGGGGACGCCCGAAAACTGATTAGTTGCGTTCCAAGGCCGACAGATGGCGCCGCACCATCAGTTTTCACTTATCTCGACCGACTGTTAGATCTTTCGCTAACTGAAATCATGCTAGCCGCATATGGTTGTTATTAATTTTGATAACAATGTAATGGACTGCGATCGCTCTTTCGTCTAGAAAAAGGTAAATCACGCGATGGGGATTAAATGCGTGTTGAATGTGTTAATACGGAAATGCTGTAATATTTTTTTGATTAATGAGTTTAATGAGCTTAATTGGCTTTAAAAAGTAGGTAATCAACATTAATACGTTACTTCAAGCAGGGTTAAATACCTTAGAAGCGAATTTATGAATGAAACCCGGCTCCTCCACCAAAATATTTTTGTATAATATATTACGGAGTGGGACAATTTCGCCGATTTAAGGGGTAACCGATGCGGGCCACGTACTCCAGATCTTAGGACCAAAGAGGGTATCAATGCTGAGGTTACCGATTTTATACAAATAATAAAGGAATTCTTTGCGACCACTACCTCTTACGCGGAATTTACATCTAAAGAGCATCTTCCACGCGAACCGATGCAGATTATAATGGAAAGAAGAAAGGCAATTAAAAAGGGACAGACGCACTTTGGATCCCGTCGATCGAGTGGCATTTAGCAAACTTCTGAAAGACGTCAGATTAGCCTTACAGAGGTGTCGCAGCAGCTAGGCCGCTAGAGCGTTCAGCAGACTGAAAGATTCTTCAGGTGGAGGCTGCACATTAACATCGAAAAATGTGTAGCAGGAAGAATCACTAACAAGTTTAGTAAGACTCCCAGACACCTGAAATTTCATGCTTTTCTTCTGCCTTGGCTTATGCGGAACGGCCACTTAGCTCAAATAAACCAAAGGTTTTCAGCTTCAAAGGGTTTATTGACGCCTATGTTGAACAGATATAGTAACTTGGATTTGAAAGCTAAGTCGCTGCTGTATACATGCACCATGAGACCGGTTCTCACATATGCGGCAATAGCGTAGCCAACCATGGCATGAGAGAAAATTAAAATTTTAGAAGAGAAACACAATCACGTGAGCTCCTCGATAAATGGGAAATGACAGGATCCGGAAAGGTTTCGCTAAGATCATACCTAAAGATGCTCTGAAAGGGATCACGGGAAGGCGCATTGACATCCGCCCATCCACTGGTTACGGTGAAGGTACAGGACAGATCGTCGCCGTGAGTGAGAACCACAAGAGTAGCCGACAGGATTCTCGATAATAGCGAAGACATACCATAACAAGAAAGCTAAATAAACACTGAATGTATCTATCAAGAATGAGCCACCCACAAGCACACCACATAGAAGGGAAAATAGAGGAAAAGAGGGTCCAAAGGCGCGAGGTTAGCGTTGGGCAAAGGTGAGTTGTCTGCATGGGGTGGGGGTGAGAGTGCATCGCTACTTAATATATAAAGATGAAAGAAGATACATATACAATTACTCTGCTCCAGGCTTTAATACAAAGAACACTATTGGCCGACGTCTGGCCTATGTTTAGATACTAATCACGAATGCAACAACATTGCTGTATTGGCCAAATGTTTCGCCGTCTTCTAGCCAATATGTGGTTTGTTTTACATAGATACGCTAGCATCCCATTATTTCAGTGCCGTACAGCAATTATTAGATGTTAGTCCTGTATTTTTTTTTCTCATAATTCTGTAAGTTTACTTACCAACACCGATAAACTCTATCATTATCATTAAAATCGTAAAATGAACATTACTCAATTCACATCAAGGACGATGGACACCGGGTACAAACGCCTCATAAAATTCGATTCTGGACGATACCTTAACGCGTTGCGCAAGGCTAAAGCGCAGAGCTCATAAAAAGTGGGGCGACCAGCGAAGAACGCAGGATCTTTATGAATTAATAAATTCATTAATATATTACCCATCGGGATTTGTAAGAGACGCTTCGCCTGCAAACAAGAAAAACTCCTTTTAAAAATGCATTTATATCCGAAACCATAAAATCTTACTTCTCCTGCGCGCCTCCAATCTATATCTTTATACGGCCGCCATATAATCTTTAATGCTTCAAGGGGGAAGGAGATTGCTGTCCCAGTTAGTCGCGTATACTTCGATCAATTTGTACGTTAATTATTTATACGGACAATAGCGCCATCTATGGATTGATATCGTCATTAATTTTAGATCGACCGTAATAAATGCCGGGACGGGGAGGTTATAAAAATTCCTCCTTTTGTCCTTATTGCGGGATTGCTGCATCTCTATCCGCCGAGCTGTTTGAACATGCGAAAAACCGCGAAGAATTTCTTCATTGTCAGCCGGTAGGAGAGAGACCTCGAGGTTGGTGTAGATGATCGGGAGACCACCCGATTAAGGTACACATCAAATTATTACCATTATTAATATTTACGGCTGTCGTAAAATGGTGTCGAAACTCGGATCGTAAATTATTATGTACTTGCTAACGGCCGTGCTTAATTGGCCTATTAAAAAATGACGATGATGCCTCCTCCCGATAGTTGCGCGAGGTTGGACGGAGGAGACGGGTACTTGTCTTAGTTTATGCGCGTCTCATTCTGTATAACTTGTACTACATTGTAACGGTCATCGGATCGATTTTATATGTACTTAACGCATATTATATGCTAGTAACTGAGAAATGCTAATTATATAATATAATGTATAAGCAATTCTTTTACTGTCTGGTCTTATGGGGTTAGCAGACCATAATTAATTTAGTACCACATTGGAAATCAATGCGAATGAGATTCTCAGATGCTGATTTCAAATATGTTGCCTTCTATTTTAGGGATACGATACTCTATTAGATGCTGCAAAAATGTACTAAATGCTTCATTCAAAAAAGTTGAAATAACATGAGTCGAACTTGGCAACGGTCCTGGCGACCACCTTGTAGATGCTATTTGATGTAAAAAATCTCACGATGTATTAAGCTCTAAGAAATACTCAATCACATAAAACTTGAACCGCCACTCACATATATGCTCAATACCTTGCGAAATTGATTAGCCGGGATGGGGTGACACGTCTGGAAATAAAGCACTAATAGAGAGATTTCTCAAAAATTACACCGTCGAAGGAATCATATAACTTTTAATACAGGACACAAATGTTGCCCTAGTGGTAAACCAGGGTACTGTGGCGAGTCTTCTGGATATCGAGAGAAAATCCTAGAACCAGAGACTATTTATTAGTTACAAATATACGAAGATGATATGATCCGTACCTGTGTTAAGGAAGACAGCTCAATTATTTTGCATTTAATAAAAATATGATTCGATATAATCTCCTTGTAGCCTCATACACTTAATCCAAGGAAGCTCCAACTTTTTTAAGCCTTCGAAACAATGGGATTTGTCAAGCTCTGCAAAGTAGGCCTCTGTTTCGGCAATGACCCCTTCATTTTTTCATGTTTGGGAAGAGAAAGAAGTCACAGGGGTCAAACCAGGCGAATATAGTGAATAAGGCACTAATTTGTACTGCAACTGGACTAGTTTTGTTGTTGCAATTGCGGACGAGTGGGCTGGTGTATTTTCATGATGGAAGAGAATTTTTTTCTTCGCCAGGTGGGGCTTTTTCTCATTTCCCATGATTATCCTTCCCTTCACCAAATAATAATCAGTTAGTATTATACCGCCGAGAAAAACCTGTTTTGCCGACTGACCTGTCTCATCAAGAGTTACATAACATCGGAGAACCTCACCCGCATTGCGCTTAAACATCTGCAAACATTGTTTTGAACTTATCACACGATTCAGTTTCTGATCAGTCGTCAGCAGAGAGAAACGCCACCGTGAACACGTTGAATTGAGATGTTCACAATATTACCAATCTCCCTAATTTTTACCCCGGGTTTGCTAACACGATGTCATGAACTTTGTTGATCATATCGGCCATAGTCCACTCAATCAGGAGACCTGGCCGCTCCTCATCAAAGACAGATGTTGTACCACACTTAAATTCTTCCGATTCTGCACATATTTTCCCATAAAAAAGAAAAATCGAATCACCGATCGATGCTGTTCTTTTTCCACGACTCGGCAACTAGCTCACTTTCAACACCTTTCGAAATAACACTACTCTCCGAAATATTGACAGACATTGACTAGAGAATTGTACACACAGTCGATTACACTGACATTGATACAAAGCGCCAACTGTCCCCAAACACCGGTACTCGTTTCTCCCTTTAAGTAAAATTTTAAAAATTTTACTTTCATATCACCCAAGCTGCTGGCTTGCGAGACTATAAAATTCCTCTATATATGATCTTTTCCTCAAATTAATTCTATTTAAGTGTAGGAAAAATCAAAATTATTTACGTTGATGTACCTTTCATGCATTCTTATTTAACTTATGTTGTTTATAAGCCTGTGGCTTAATATTTAAATAGATGATTTAAATAAATGCAACATTACTATACGTGTCATTAGTATTTATTTTTCGGAAAACCACAATTTTTAAACGCGTTTTTAGTACGAACAGAAAATTGTCCCCGACAGGTAAATGTAATTATAAAATTTTATCCAATTGGATGAATCTGGAATCTTTAATAATTATCATTTAGACGGGCATTGATGACTTTGGTTCCTTCGGACCTAAATAGACCTATTGGAACAGTAGCTTGTGTGTGTTAAAATAGTTGGAGACTTACTACTTTAGTATCTTCTTCCTTCGATTTAGTAGATATCAGGAATGGCTTACTGAAATGTTAATATCCTTCGTGATTAGCATACCGGCACGGAATCCGTTCTACCACCTCCAGATCCTTTTGGCGTAGACGAGAGAAATGATGTTCAGCTTTTGCTACTAGTTTCTATAAATAATAATTTCGAGCAGCATGATCTGCTAGCAAACTTGATATAAATGCTTTCGCATTGTATGCTTTGCCAGTACGATGCCCTCCTATTCCTAATTTCTTGTTTCGGCTGGCACTTTTCTATACCGTAGTAACGGTTTAAAGCGATAGAAAGCATGTTCTGCTTCGTCTACTCGTTTCCCTCGATCCGTTGGTGGCATAGTAGAATCGGGAAACTTAGAACCTAGAAACATAATTGACCAATGTTTCTCGATGTACGTTGGAAAGAGAACTTAAACTGTTGTTCACCATGTTTTCTTCCTATATTAGAATATACCTGATATATATAATAGAAAATATTACACTGCAGGAGCGATTACATTGTGAAAGGTGGTACTTTAAAAGATTTGAATAAAATACCTAAAATAACGTTATTAAACAAAAATAAAATTACAGTTTTACATGAAGAAGGTTACAGCCCAGCAAATGTTGCAAGACGGAACGTATTGCAGTCTAAAAAGAATTAAACATGATGAAGCAGGCGACATGGTGGATAAATCTAAGCCTGAATGCCAAAAAGGAGCTAAAATATAAGGAATCACTCACAGCAAAAGCAATGTGAGGAGAGAACACGAATAGGTTTCTGCCTAAATAGTGATATAAGCCGAAAGATATGAGGCAGAGGAGAACACCCGGAGCAACAACAATGAAGCCTGGTAGGCAGAAACATGTCCGCTGGCTAGTGTTTTCTCCCCTAACATTGCTTTTGCCATAAGTGATTCCATCAACACCACGCATAGTTATATTAGTACTGTTTTGATTAGTCTAAAATATGCTAAAAGACATAAGAATTGGAGAAACAATGAATAAATAAGTTTTATGGACTGACGAGTCTCTTCATTGGAAGGGGCTAATAACATTAGAATTGAAGAGAAACTTGCGGCGGAGAAATAGAGACCAAATCTGAAGCAATATGTTCTTTCTGGGCATGGTTTAATCGAGAAAATGATAAAAGATAATGACCTAAGGCACACTTTTCTACTTCTTCTCTTGAATATTATAGAACAGGTTAGGTTGGATAGGAGTCTAGCTGTCCAACGTCAGGTTTAAAACTCAGGGGAGTATTGCTAAAGCAGCCGCGAAGAAATTAAAGGGAATTCCTTTTATCAGACTTCCGTAAGTTTCTATTTACTTCATCAGAGATCTTCGGCTTGTCTACATCTTTTCTTTATAATCTCTGATAAGATAAATAGAAGCTTACGAAAGCACAGATTGTAAAAAGAAGTTCCCAACGCATACTTCTTTTATCCAAAATTTATTTTAAATAAAATCGATCAATGCTTCTTTTGCACAGTAGCGTACATGTAACCTACAAACTGTGATTAGATACAAAATAATCAATAGATGTGTACATTAAATACGGAACTTGATCTATCGATTCTGAAAGTTCCCTACAGAAAACCATCCTTTACCGAACCCGACCACGAAACAATCGAAAAATAACACCGCAACGAACGTTCATTCCTGACAATTAAAACAGTCGCCAGTCGAAACAAATCAACAATCGCAATCGCACTAGCAATCGCTAATTCAATTGTTACGAAACAACGGACGACCGTACCGTAACACTTCCAAGGCCCACTCTTCGACTAAACAATCACTTGACCATCGACTCGTAAGGGTCACTAATGTTCTCGCCCCCATTAACCCTCGACGGTAGCGGTCGGCAATTGAAGTCTTCGAGTTTCCGTCGCCGTCGTCCCTCGCCGTCCCCCTAGATTCCTCGGGCGCTACCCCGCTTGCTTTTCAAGCGTCCGACCCGCCACACTACACAAATTTTCAATGCCGTTATTCGAATTGCGTTCGGTTCATTATCAGAGGTGGCCGAAGGCTGTAAAACTGTATTGTTCGTGTTTTAGTAGCGCGGTACGTAGTAGGCCGTGTCCGGTAGTGAATTCGGTGGGGTCAATCTTACTGATGACTCTACGCGCTCTCATCGTAGTAGTCTATGGTCGAGGCGCTCGCTCTTGATTGCCGCGTCGTTAATGAAAACTTTCGAGGATTTCGACGATGCGGACTGCGGGTTGGGAGCGTTTGTTATTTGGCTTTCGGGGAAGACGCTTTATGATTCAATTAGATTCTTGTCGATGTATCGAATAATGAAACAATTTCGGAGAAAGCGGTTATATCGCATTAAAACGCGAACATAAAGAAGTCAAGGAAATGTGTTTCTTGATTGCATCCTCCTTCAAGAACGACGAGCCAGGTGTATCACCTCTGGACGCCAGACGCTTGTATCTCTTTGCACTAGATGGTGCCTGGAGTAAGCCTGCAGAAGCGAGTACACTTTCCGTGCGCTCATGGGACGAATAAACACGAGTCCATCTAGTCTCTGATAATTTCGTGAAGCGCAACTTGTTTCTGCAAGCTTAGCCAGGAGATACGCCTGCCTTATCGTTCTTAAAGGAGGGTGATATAAGTCGAGAGGCAAACAGCAATGCAGGTAGAGATACGCTCGCAACCACGCTGGTGAGGCCAGAAAGGCAGAAACATGTCTGTTGGTTAAGGTTCCTTCTCCTCATATTAATTGATTCCATCGTGAGCAGCTGTACTAGCAGCATTTTTTTGGTAAAGTATTTTTGAACATTTCTTCAAAATGTACTGTTTAAGTAACCAGCTCTAAGTTGTAATTTCCACCACAATAAAACTATTGTGCCTACTTCTTTAGTTAAGAATGTGACCTTTTTCATGCGAATTCTTAAAGCGAAATAATTAGATTTGTTGTTTTAATGATTTCATTGCTATCAATTGGTTTTTTGGTTCAAACATATCAATTTTGTTATTTCAAATATCAAGTTTTGTTAAATGCTTTTTTGAGTTTTTGAGAAATAACATTAAAAAAAAATGTCTTTGGTAAAAAGCATTATTTCTTCGCTCGTATTGAAAAATATTATTTCTTTCACTCAATGCAGGCTTCCTTGAATCAACAAATCCTTTTTCTGAGTGTACATAAGTTATGGGTATTTCGTTGGGGCACCCGAAACCTAAACAGGCCTAGTAATTGAAGGCTATGGTACAATCCGTTCAGAACACGAACGTCAAACAATGTCATTGAGAAGCCGTCGCTCTGTTAAAGAATGCATGTTAAAAAATGAGCGAGCAGCGGTATACGAAGGGAAATCGAGAGTAGCGCCAGTCTCTACAGTGAGAAATGTGATAAACTAACAGTGTAATCTTTCCAATCTATTAATGTAGACGATATATTGCAGATTCCAAATCTGCGATTCATAATCAAGGCTAGAGTAGACATAGGGGCAACAAAGCGATTTTAGAGCGCGTGCTGAACTGATGAAAGGTTTACAAGTTCTAAAAAAAAATAAATAAGACCGAGCGTCTTGTAGGACTTATTAGCAATCTAATTAACATACTCATCAAATAATAGTTTAGAGTCCAGTACAACACCCAAGTCCCTATTTGTTTCGACAGAAAGCAAATCAACATCATTAATGGCTGTATTGAAATAAAAATTTATTTCTGTTTGTCGTCAGAATACAGTAGGCATCACCTTTCCAACAGACAGAACTGCACGCGGCCTTCTTGCGGTTTACGCCATTCTTTTGGTCTCAGGATTGAAATAAGGAATCCACGTTTCGTCAGTGGTTATCATCCGTTCCCAAAATTTATCACCGTAACGGACTAACAGCTCTTGAAGCTCTTGAAAGAAGACCCATCGAGTTTCTGTTCCGATCCCAACCGTCTTGGCACGCAGAAGGCTGAAACCTTGCTTACGCCCAAACAATCATGTAGGATGTCGTGTACCTATTCCTAGGCCTGTACTAATTTAACGAATAGTCATTCGCTTGTACTCTTTCAGTAGGCCCTCCACGGCAGTAATGTTTCTTTCGTTTACCGACGTACTCAGGTGACCACTGCGTGGATCGTCTTTTAACCCTCCAAACGCTCCTCGCAAACGTTGAATAATTCTTGAAGTTTTCACACTCTCGTTCCACAAAAAGAAAATTATTGCTCTTTGAGATTTAACCGTGTCTTCCATGGTTACAAAACAGTGCTACGAAAACGCGTCTGTATCAGTTGAACACCTAACTCAGACTGAACTGTATTGCACTGAATAGCTGCATAAACATGTCAAGACTTGTCTATCACCAATAGTTCTGCGTAATTTAATTAGGGCACAATTCCCAGAACTTTGGAAACATCCCTCGTACTTACAAAATATGTTTTATTGAACCAATAAAGTATCCGTCCACTGCATACTTCTTTTCTTATACATTTTAGACCCCACAGCTCTTTGAAACGCTTTCGCCCTTTCAAGTACCGCAAAATGAGTTTGAAAAATAACCCCTTTTACTCCAATAAACCCCTTCAATCCCCCTAAAAATCACAGAAAATTCGAACCTTCACTTCCTGGCCGCGTAATAATTACAATTTCTAGCACCTCCCCTCAACTCCCCGCCTTCAAGAGATTTTAAAAGTAAGACTCGTCAAATACATTAAGTCGTCTCGGTTACTTCCGTATCGAAATATCTTAATTAATATCGGGAGAAACGATCCGCAAACCCTGAAGAGACGCCATCATCGTCGTCTTCATCATCGTTGGAGAGTAAAAGAAGAACCCAGCACCCCTTGTTTGTCTCAATCGGCTTTTTCGCTTTGAATTTTTCAATTAATTACCGAAGAGAAAGGAGATATTCGCGATGAAACGGAAATAAGACGGGAGAATGGTGTGAGGCCCCCCTTTTTTTATAAGGGCGTTCAACTGGAACCCCCTCTCGGCCAGCCGTGAAAGAATTGGAGATCAATGAGGCGTTGGGAAGATCTCTATATTAATTTGCATTTTGGTGCCTTGTAGTTTAAATTGCTGTGGCAATAAATCGAGGTTATATTTTTTTGTAACAGGACGTAACGTGTTTCAGAACACATGTTTATTCCCTAATTCTGTGAGTAGTGTAAGACTTTATGATGATATTAGTATTACTGGAAATTTTACTTCGTGATAATGAACCAAGAAAAAATTAAGAATTCGCACAACTGAATCTGTGGAAACTAAACCGGCTCTAACTGATAAGGAATATATTCAAATAAGGCTCCGTTCCAAAAGATTTAATTAATTAGGAAATTTACTTTTTGTGTAGTTTTGACTTCTGTAAAAAATTCGACTTCACTCCATTATTTAATGGGGTAAGCCCGATCACATGGGTCCCATCGACCTTACCCCCATGCAAACCTAACCCCTCTTGGGGTTTGGTTTGCAGCGATTGATTTCATATAATTTTCTCAACTCTTTATAGGGCCGAATTAGCTGAATGCTTTTTCCTGATTTTTTTGCACGATATCTATTATTCAAGGTCTAGATAATATGAATTGAAGGTTTTTAATGCTATGTTAATTACCACTGCCACTGCCCAATTAAATTATTTTTTTTCATTTTTCAAAAATGAAAGAACATAGAAAAAAGTGTATTTGATTATTATGATTATTTATATTTATTGTTAAAAAACTTCAAGTAAATCCAAGCGAAGAATCCATCGCCTTCGGCCTCGTCGATTTCTATTACTTCAAGGATTTCATTCTATTACCATAATGGTACACCTTGTGCCTCCAACTAGAGCAGCGTTCAGGGTAGGGTATGGCAGAGGTTCATCAAAGATCTTATGGAAAAAAGATCATGAAAATAGCGCCAGGAGTTTTGTTATTAAAAAAAAAAAACTACCAAAAAAAATTTGTTGCACCTCCTCTTAACTTGTGGGAAGATATAACCGTTAACAAGAACTTAATCAAAAATGTATTTTCTTTGAATATGTAAAGGTTATTCTAATAATATGAATAATAATAATAAGAAGAAAGAAATAAAATAATAATAAAAAAACAATGATCCCAGGACGTTGTCTCGGTTGGCTCTGCAGGCACCTCGAATGTCCTTGGAATTTTTTCCCGGTATATAGATACCTTGGATCACTGTGCCGTGTGCTGTGCCGTGATACTCGATTCTTTTCCAAATACCTGAAAATGCAAAATAGCCAGCAAAGAGAAGCTAAGAGACCGAATTTAGGGAAATTTAGGGAAATTTAGGGAATTTAGGGAAATAAAACAAAAAAAAGTGAAAATGAATAACGAAGCCAAATAAAATAAAATAAAATAAACTTCGGTAATTAGTAAAATAATTTAAATTACAAGAAACTTTAACTGTAAAATAATTACTGAACATTACAAATTAACATTTAAAAAAATTGAAAATAGGGAGATCATTGCAACATGTACAGGAGACTAAAGAAAAATGATTAAGCAATACGGTAGAATATAAAATTAGACAAAAACAATATTAAAATTCAAACTAGATAATTCAACAATAAGATTAGAGCACATTTGCAAAAGATAATTGGAACGTACACACCAATTTAATATCTCTTTTTTTGCAATCACGTCTGATCGCCACCAAGGTTCATAAGAGAAGGGGCGAAAGAGAATTTCACATTTATTCATTCAATTCAAAACTAAGAAGAAACCCTGAAAATTGCAACAAATCGAAATAATATTGGTGCTTATACACGGCTATTCGTAACAATAAATTTTTTTATTAAATATAGGTAATTATTCATAAAATAATGTTGTACTTACTGGATGGAAGCACAAGAACAAATAGATCTTTATTGTTTATAACAAACCAATGAAATTCGAGGTTCGCACATTTGGGCTACTGATTACAAAGTGATCGGTGTGTCGACCACTTCGTGGGTTTCCAATTGCCCCATCGACACGAGAGTTTTCTCGCGGTGTTCTGAGAACTAAAAAAGGTATTTCTAACAAGAACTCCATCGATAACTAACAGGAAGCGTTGGAAGCAAAATGGTCGATCTATTGACCACTTCCTATAAAAGGTTAAATGAACTATGTTTTCAAAATATTCCTCGTAAAATTAGCATATTTTGTAACCACATTCTGGTCAAGTATTAGTTTTTAGTTGGCCCAGACAGGGCATCATAAATTTGTTAACCTTTTGAATTTTGTATTTGCAATTGTTGCTATTTTAAGATTTCATTTTTTTGTAAACAAGTTATTGTTTTGTTTTCATTTTGAAGAGAGGATTGTTATTTGTAACTGAGCTGGTAAGAATCCAAGAGATCCGAAGATTCACAAAGTAAAGAATTTTATATTTCTCTTTAATTCATTCATGCTCACTTATTAATGATGCACATTTCTTGAGATTTCTTGATTGATTGAGATCACAGAGATCGTTCTAAAGTGAGAATTTCGTATTTTAATATGGATAACCAACTTCACCCCGAGTTCAGGGTGGAGTCGAGCACCTTTTAGCCAAAGAAAACAAAATGCTTACCGTACTGCCCTAATGACCCATCGACAAGCCAAACATTAAGGTAGTTATGTTTGATAATTTGTTTTTCAATTTTCTGAAGAAATCGTAATTTTTTTATCACCTTCACCTCTTCCGGGGCACCTCAGGACCTCCTTATGAAGGCGAACAAAAAACCTTTAGTTAGCTAACCTACACTTACATCTTTAACTAGCAAATATTTTACGTGAGTTTTAGAGGAACGGATTTCACAATCATTTGTATACTTAACCTTGACCCGTAGACTTGCTGTACATTTTCACTTCATTAATGTTTTATTCATCCTTTTCGCCAACATTTCTTACTCGCAAAATATTTCATATTTATCTACGTATCACATGCACTAGAAAGTAACTTCTAACTTTAACTACGTCCGTTTCTGTAAGCACATTTTTTTTTATTTGGTAGGGATGTAAATTCAAGAGACGAATTCTGCACGAGAAAGCACGGAAGGAAGTATATCTGATTGCCAGTAATCCACTGCCACTTCAGTGGCCGAAGCTTGGAAATTATGAGATTAAAAGACGGCTATTCCTGCGACGGTTACGAAAAGGCCCTTTGACTTGGGGCCCGGAGCCGGGCCTAGGATTAGCCGACGTTATTTATGAGGTCATTTCTGATACATCGCCCTCTATAGGCAATCAGCGATCATTGAAGGATGCTAATTGCAAATTATCCTTACTTCAGGACGCAGAGACGACGTGCCATCAGAAGAAGCGTCGTTAGCGTCGGGCGGGTGGGACTCGTAAGAGGTGGAGGTACTGATATGCGGAGAGACATAGGGCGTGCAAGAGCTGTTTAAGTGTTTTTTTTTCTTTTTTTTATTATCTTCGTTAAGCTTCCTGATGTTTCTATTTTAAATACACTTCCACAGCTTTAAACTTCTTCCGTATTGTGTTTAACTGGACAAAAGAGATAAATATTATTTTTATTATTATTATTATTATTACTATTATTATTATACACAAAAAAATATGTAATTCAAAAATTCCGTTTACCTATCTACAATGGCAAAAGGAGTAGCTAATACCTTTTTTTGGTTAAAAACGTAAAATTTTTGTTTTATCCGTTACACATGTTTTGAAAATAGTAAGACACTTGTGGCAGATAAAGCCTGTTTAATGTAAAAAAAAATATTTCATTAAACTCAAGTAAAACAAAATATTTTATATTCAGATTTTGAGAAGCTACAATATCATTGTTTTAATAAGGCGCAAAAGGTTCAGCAAAACTGTTGGCAAAAGATATTTTGTTCCTTCAGGTCTTTGAGTTTTATTCAAACAAATAAAGAACAAAACAAATACAAAGATTGTGTAATGATGTTCACCGATTGGCCTTACTACCTGTAATGAACACCTTTTCGCTAATTTTGTACAGAAATGGAACAAGAAGTAAATAATACAACTTGTACAAATAACAGAAGGGAAGAGCTTGATAAACCGAAAAGAGGAGGAGGAGGAGAGTGAATGTTAAGTGTACAGAAATGTTGTCTATATTAAGATAACTAACTAAACTATAGGAGTATGTTGTACACCTGAGAATAATTCAAAAAAACTTAAATATTGTTATCCGATTTTCATTTGTTTTGAAATTATAATTTAATTAAAAATTATCAACTAGCATTCTCGTAAATGGTCCAAACTTACGCTTGTTTTCGAGTTAATACGGCTTAAATAAAATAGCAATATCCTTGCCAGTTACGTTGTGCTTATGCACGCTTCTTATCACATATGCTTTTGAGGCTCAAAGTCATTTAAATAGTCTTGTTGTTCTGATATGTGTCAGTGTTAGTGCTTTGGAGGCTCAAAATCATTTTAATAGTCTTGTTGTTCTGACATGTGTCAGAGTCAGTGCCTTGGAGGCTCAAAATCATTTTAATAGTCTTGTTGTTCTGACATGTGTCAGAGTCAGTGCTTTGGAGGCACAAAATCATTTTAATGGTCTTATTGTTCTGACATGTGTCAGAGTCAGTGATTTGGAGGCTCAAAATTATTTTAATAGTATTGTTGTTCTGATATGTGTCAGTATCAATATATTTTAACTGTAATTTAACATTTATTTCCGAGTTTGTGCATTATTTTCTTAGAAAATTATTCAAATTTAGAATATGCAACAGGTACTCTTCGTAGACGAGGAATAAAATATTTAGAAGTCAATGTCGGTGTTTTTGAACATTTATTAAAAGAACGCTATGTTAATATATGAAATTTTGATTGCACCATAGCTTGAAAGCCAATGAAAATCGGACAGGTATAGGTAACATATTTTAGCCCATGGCTTGGTGATTTGCAGTAAGCCAGAATGCTCTATACATGCCATCTGTTTACTTAGAAACACCCTACGCTTAATTCATTTTATTTTTAATTTAATTTTTTTTTGCATTATTTTGACGTGTACAGTACACTCTTGGAGTTTAGTCCTTTTTCTCAACTCACTCTATATGAACGTGGATTAAAGTGAGATTACTGATCACGGTAAACTCAAAAAGTAGTCCCTTAAAATAACTAGGCGCCATACATGCGAGGAGAGTGAAGATGAAGTCGAATGCCAGCACATACCTCTAATGATTTTCATTGAACGCCGAAACGAAGAGGCTCCTAAGCAGTCCTTCTGAACAATAAAAATCATAAATAAAAAAAAATACTTTAATGTACCTCACTTTTTGTTTTGTTACTTGAGACGTATGAGGTGGAAAACAAGAGAAGAACATCTGAATTATTTTACATTATGTTCGCGTGTACAATACACTCCTAGAGTTTGATCCACTCCTTCCGACTCACCATGTATTTTGAGTGTAAACTACTTTTAGATTTTTATCTGAGTATAATAGCTCCAAAGTAATAACGCGTAACCTCGGATGGAGAATTTCAGTATATTCCTCAGCTAAGGATACATTTGTTACAGTAGCTTCAGTTTCTTCAATATAGCTCACTCAGCAACTCCATCTTTGACGTGCAATACAGAAGATTTTGTTCAGCAAGTATCCAGGGCAATAGGAAAAAATAACAATGTTAACTCGCACTACACCGTCGCCTATACATATTTTTTTAATAAACCCGAAACCTTTTCTGTCGGTTCTCCTTTCTCTTTTCGGAAGAAATACGAGACGAACAATAACATTAAATAATCATGAATCGGAACTTCTCCCATACTTTCCGAGTCTTTCCCACCCCCTCCTCGTTTCGCCCGACAACTTCCGTTGTCCCATCCTATCTGGATACAGTTTTCTCGCAAGGTACGAACGGAGTTTTTGACAAAGTACGTTCTTCCAGTAAACGACTGATTTGGGAACTGAACGATATTTCACGATCCTTCTTAATATAATAATATATTCGCGCGATAGTCCCGGATATTTTCAAAGTATACTTTAGTATCCGATAATTTGTCCCGCATGTCCCCTAAAGGGACCGGCCGTATCGGCAGAAAAGACTCGCAAAACTTTAAAGTTTTATAACGATGCTTTACGACCTGCCAGCCAAACTCACTGGGTAGGCACAGAGGAATAAGCTATGACCCGCGTGTATATACATATATATACCATATATGTATACCAACATATCTTCCTCGGTTCTCGCCGCGAGAAAAGAGAACTTGTGTATTTTTAGGTGGACGTATAGTGCTTAAAACGAGGTCAGAATTTATTTAAATCCCATATTCCTACGTACACAAAAAATAATTTAGAAAATTACTGAAATGTAACTGTAGAACCAGATCATAAATTTTTAGAACTTTCCACGCCTTTATGCTTCATGATCCTCATTCTTGAAAGCATACCGTGTGAAAAGTAACGCAAGAGAGAAGTGTGGATAAGTAGTGATGGGCAATGTTGAAAGAATTGGTCTATCCACAGTTATGACTAAAAATAGATAATTTAATCATTTTCATCAATCAATTTCAATCATCGTTTTGTTGTCTATTTAGTCGTAGATAATAATTGACAAAACCATTATTAATGAATTAATACCTCAAATTGACTATTGGGTAGAATTTGTGCATTTTGCATTTTATCTTCCTAATAAAAGTTATTTCAAATTCTACAATATTTCTTTTACCCGTATGACTATTTTTGAATTATCTGTTAACAGAAAAGAATAATTGGATGCTCACCTATAGGAGAATGTACTTAATGTTACTGAAAATTTTTCGGCAATTTGCAGATAAACTGCACAGGAGTGTACTTTCAAATTTTTATTTTCAACGTAATTTCTACCATAGTTAAGGGTATTTCTCTGACGTAACGTTGACTCGTCAGAAATACTTCTACCCCGTGTATTTTGCATAAAAAAAAATTATAAAAATCTGGATTATCTAGTTTTCGGAAGGGCGTATTTGCAGTCACAAAGGCTTCGCAGAGATCGCCATAAAAAATTTTCGTTAGAGACACGAGGATTGCGATAAACATCGGCTTTTAAATGGTCCGTAAATCGAGATTTTTTTTGAACATTTTACAGTAACTGAACAAATTGAGCAGTAGATCTCTGTATTGCTGACAACTTCGAAACAATCATGATCCTTAATCCAGATGTTCATGAGCTCTTGTTAGGTAACATAGTAAATATAAATGAAAACAACGAAAACCAAATTAATATGTCTGCACAGGTTAAAAAAATTAATTCCAATAATAGGCGATAAAAGGATATCAAATTTAATTAAAATAAAAAGGAATTCTGAAAATGTTCTATTAAATGGTATGTAATAAATACGGAAGAGTAAACTAAAACTATAAACTAAAGCTAATATGAGAATAAAGATGATAATAATAATGAAAACCACAAAAAAAATAACTGTGGAAGAAACTAAACAACTAATACTATATAGAACAGTTATTAAAAGAAAATGATAGCCTCAGAAAACGAATTAGAAGTATACAGAACAAAGCTAAAGATGAAACATGCACAACTGTACCTTCCGACTAAACATTAACGATTGACTCGCGAGAGGGCGTGACTCAGCCGTCGTCAATCCGCAGTATGACCATAAGTATTAGTCGTAGAAAGCTAAGTTTTGGAATAGGAATACAGATGCACAACCTGAAGAAGCGACCATCGTTTGTTTTTTTAGAAAAATGAATACTTAAGTCACAAATGCATTTTGAAAATTGCATTTTCTTCAAGCATCTTTTTTTTGTTTAAAAACTATTTCCCTAAATTTCTAAATTTGGAATTTTTGCTGCTTATGGGCAAGTATGTTTTATTTTGTTTACATACTTTCCATTCACAATGGTTACATTGTTGTAAGAGAAAAACATTTAAGTGACGCGAATCTCCAAATCCTCCTCTTGTATAAGCTTCCTAAATCAATTGTGGGTAAGTAATAAGAGGTTACCTGCAATGCCCGCTAGAGAGACGGTCCTTGATCCGCAGTATGTTGATAACATTTAACTGAGTACTGGTGTAAATCCAGCATTGCATTGTTCCCAATTTTGCAATTAATCAATTCATAGGCTATGGTAATTTTAACTGTACTTACAGCAATTTTTACAAATTGTAACCCATCTAAAGGATATTTATAACAATATTATAATAATATTTATTGCAAGGAATGCAAGCGCAAAGGTAGTATTTACATTATATAACATACATAAAAATTTATGTAGTCTTTAACACTACATTGGGTTAACTTTTACCACAATGAGCTCGTAACAGAGAAAAGAAGTTGTCAAATAATTAACGCCCAAATGCATTAGTTTAAATACAATTCGGTTACATCTAACGAGTTTTTCTCAATACATGCGAAATTATTTAATTCGGGAAAGTAAACCTTCTTGATAAGTAGTAAATTAATTTTTCTCTTTTTCAAGACGAATCCTCGATTTCCAACTGATGGTGTAGAAGAAAATAAACTAAAAAAATATACAATGTATATCTTCAACAAAATGTAAGAAAAAACAAAAGTTGACATTTTTGAATTACACTGTCGACTTGGAACCTCTGGGTAGATGCAAACAACTTTTTCTTATGACATATGTTTATATTTGGCCAAATAATGACAGTTTTCGACAATTTCGCAATTTTTAAATTGCATTTACGTATTGATACGAATACCATATGACAAGTATTTTGAAACATGTTTTTAGTTACTTTACAGTTACTTTAAAACTAACAAAATAGAAAAAATTCTAATGTGGTGCAGACCTTTCCGCGGACACTGTACCATATATGTAATTAATTCATGTATTGGGTTCCGTCGGCGAGTAGAGAAAAATGGGGTTTTCTTGGTTTCTCCGGCGTTATTAAATTTAATGAGCGAAATAGAACTTTCATTGATTCTGGTAGGATTTTTACTTACCGTTTCCGTAATTTTGCCAATTTTTCCAATTTACTTGAGTAATACCGAAATTAAAAATAAAAGTTATATATCACCCGATTATTATTAAATTTTTGAAACCTAGACATTGCCAGCATTAATATTTGCTATTTACAACGAATTATAATTAAAAATGATTAATTTTATTGTTATTATTTATTAATCTTATCCCAATTTTAACAATTAAAAGAACTACATACCAAGAACAATCAATATATTTCAATCAACTACGAAAAGTAATGATTATTCTTATTACTTTTAAGCGACAAATAAAGTAATATCTATAAAACTTGGAATTTTGGAGTTTGTATTGACGAGATAAACCATTAAACAAATCTAAAAATCGTTGACAATAACATTAAAATTCTAAAAAATTATTTATAAACATAACAATAACTTAACAATGCCAACATTTTATACATATTCATTACGACTACAAGATATTTTCAAAATTATTAAATTGTCTCCCAATGTCTGTCCCCAATGTAATGAAACAGATAAAGGAAACAAAGATTCAACAACGCAGCGCTGACCTGAGACGAAGTTTAAACGGGAGTACGACGTTTCACCACTTCGCCGTACGATGGCACCAGCTTACGGATACACAGCTGCTAAGGGAATTTTGTTAATTAAGAGAATAAATCAATGACCACAATTTTATTGGACGATTTTCTGAAAGTGACTATTTCGAAATATAAATTTTATTTATCTGGTGTAAAATAAAACAATTACTACTTACTATTTAGGTAATTAAATAGGTATCCGAGGAAGTATTATATGAAGCGAATAATAATTTGATACGTTTCCATCTTATGGTTATTTTATAGACAAATACAGCTACAATAATGATACAAATTGATATTTATTTAAAATATTAAGGGGAAGGCATAAGAGAAATAAAATAGGATAGACAAAGTCAAAAGCGTTATTTCTAGGCAACATTAAATCTTAAAATTTACAGAAATGACTAGTTGAGGCCAAATTAATTCATTATTTAGGTAAAAATGAAAACCTGAAAAACTTTTTTTTAATTCCAAAAACAAATGAAATACGACAAATAATATATATATTTATATCGATATGTACAAAGTGAGCCAAATTCGATACTTTTAATAGGGAACTTATATTTCTAAAGGAATTAGACAAAAACTGACCTGAGCTTCTGGAGCTCGATTTTAAAGAGAAATCGATTGGTGAAATCCCTATTTTTATATCTTCCTTAATGTAAGAGATACAGAGCGTTTTCTTAGAATGTGCAATTTTTAAAAACCCTTGTAACTTTTTTTATTTGTGAAAATGCTTGATTTATATAAAAACTATATTAGGGCGCTTTTAGGCGCAGAATCCTATGCTCTAATTTTTTCTTTTTTTAAACTCCTATTTTTTGAAATATTATCAAGACTTGTGTCTTTTTATATGGAACACCCTATATATTTTTACAGTATTGAAAAACATATAAAATTACCTTTAGAATGATATAACACACTTGATATTTTATTAAAACAATTTCTAAATTATTTGTTTTTCTTCATTTCACATTATTTTAAGATGGCTATAAATGAAGCATTTTCACAAATAAAAAAGTTACAAGGGTTTTTAAAAATTGCACATTTTAAGAGAACGCTCTGTATCTCTTATATTAAGGAAGATATAAAAATAGGGATTTCACCA
Source organism: Oryctes borbonicus (assembly GCA_902654985.2). Classification (NCBI taxonomy): domain Eukaryota; kingdom Metazoa; phylum Arthropoda; class Insecta; order Coleoptera; family Scarabaeidae; genus Oryctes; species Oryctes borbonicus. Next base: position 2,232,530 of record LR736892.1, on the reverse strand, counting down.
ATCGATTTCTCTTTAAAATCAAGGTCCAGAAGCTTCGGTCAGTTTTTGTATAATTCCTTTAGAAATATGAATTCCCCTATTGAAAGTATCGAATTTGACCCACCTTGTACCTATCACACCTGCAAATTATAACAGTTATAACAGTCTTGTTCGATTAGATATTGTTTTAAACCACGTTTAAAGATTGAGACATCAATCGAGGCCCATCGTATTATTCATTTGCATTATAAGAAAACACGATGTATATCTCTTGCTTGACCCCAAATAATACTCTTTTTGAAGCCTAGTGTGCACATTATCAAATTGATCCTTCCACGTAAGACTGCAATCAAGGAAAGTACCCAATAGATTAGAAATTGTTTAAAAATACATTTGATTATTAATGTGAACGTTACTGAGAGATTCTATTTTAAGTTTATTAGAAAATTCGGTTACAACTGTTTTATTATGGTTAATAACCAAAACTTATGTTTGTAACGTCAATCAGAAAGATTTTTCATTATGGCGCTTACCTTAAAATAAAAGAATTAATGTCCCTATCAGATACAAAAAGACCTTGCCGTAAGGAACATGTTCGGGCACGTCATTTATACAATGGCAAAAAAAAGGCACCAAAATGCTACCCTGCGGTGTATCTATATCAGTATTGAATTCCTATGATCTGACATTCCCACTTCTAACAATTAATCTTCTGTGGTTAATTTTACTTCAATTCCCAAGTTAGAAATGTAAAAAAAGCCGTAGGCCCTGGTTAAATTAAATTGAATTAGCTCTAACATCCATCTTATTATATCTATTTAATAGAAAAAATTGAAAAAGGGTAGATTTTCTCGAGTTCCTTACTTAAAATACAACTGCGACCGGTTTCGTGAAAAATCATATCATCAAGCCAGCATTACATCAGATGAAAATATGTCCTAAAATTAAAAATATAATATGAAAATTTAGCATTGGGAGATATTTTCATCTGATGTAATTCTGGCTTGATGATATGATTTTTTACGAAATCGGTCGCATTTATATTTTAAATAAAGAACTTGTGCGAAAAGAGACCCTCTTTCAATTTTTTTTTATTAAGATGACATCTCATAGGGTCAACCTCGATCCATTATCATACATATATTGAACGAACCCCTGCTGACTTTATGTAAATAAATAACAAAAAAATAAATTTTATTAGGAACAACCCTTGTGGCACAGATTGCTGGCGCAATGTTGGCTCCGGATCACGGATCGTTTGGCTCGACATTAGCAGCCATGTCGGCATTACATGAAAGTGTAAACATTTTACACTTTTAGCCGAAAATTTGCTCGCATACTTACTTGATCTTTGGGTAAACTAGCTACTTTTGTCGTGCACCGACCTTAAACGAACATTTCCTGAAAGTTAGCTCACTGTTGTCTGCCGACCGTGGCGTCACGTGTTTAGAGCACTTGGCCACTGATCTTCAACCAACACTGCACCCACTGAGTTGGTTCAGCATCGACTTGGTTATGACACTCAAGCGAAGTTCGATTATCATTTTCTGATTGTTGTTTAAGGCTAACTGAATTTGCTGGCCTAAAGCCAATCGATACCCAACGTTAGAGAAATACCATTGGTTTTGTATACTTTACTGACACTCTACTGACCGCGGTTAACCGTTATAGATATTGCGCCGGCCGTACGACGTTGTACCTACTGAAGGCCAACCACCAGGCAATTTAGGAAATGCTTTCAAAAATCTTTGCAAAACAATCAACATTGAAATCAGCATATAACTTTCAATCAGAAGAGAATCATCTCTCTTGAAAACGGGAACAATTGCTTCATCAGAGCGCGTACACCGTTTGTTTGGCAAGTACATTATTGTATCATGTATTTCATCTCCATTGACAGATTAAAAAAAAATTATTCATCCACACAGCACTTTACTGCAGCACATATATTAATCTACTAAATCGTAATAATATCAATATCTCAAAAAGTATCTCAAGATTTCTCTACATTCACACAAAACGCGCGTAGGAGTATTCCTTTCATATTTTCCGGAGAATGCAATACTCGTAACCGCAAAAGGGGAGATTTCTACGGCCTTATTCTTGATATTTTATCTTCGAATGTCACTCAGACGCCCATACGAACCCGAACATGGCGAGGAAATCTCCAATAAAGATGGCTATCAGTCCGTAACAAGTTATTTTACACATCTATGGCTACCCTGATGGTTTCAGTCCTCTAGAGTCCTCGGTTGTTGTAAAGACTACTGGTCCTCGGGGAGCCGTTATATCCTATACATATATAAAAGCGTGGTATCGAAGCTACTGCTTCTACTACTCTTACGCCCCCGGAAGCGTCTTAGAGACGCTCGTAAGTTCGATTTTATTTTATTATCCATTCTAAGAGGTTTCATGGCTTTTTATTCGGTTTGTTTATTTTAGAACGTTAAGCTGCAGCAGTAAAGAATAAAGTCTATCTCAGATTTTCTCGAAAGTTATAAACTTCCTTAAAATGGATAATCTTCATGTGATTGCGTAACCATTTAAAACAAAATTTTATTATTTTTTTATATTTTGTTAGTTCTTAAAAGAATACATCTCGCTGATATTATAAAACTATAAAACTACATTACAAAATTGATATTTTATTGATTCTACATCATCAAAGAAGTATGAAAGTTATTTACACAGAAAAATAAATCCGGTGAAGATAATTGTAAAAATATTCAGGTAATTGTAGAAAACCCATCGCCCCCATGCGCCATCGTTAAAAAGTAATTTTCATTAATATATTAGAATAATGTTATTGTGGTAATATAAGCAAAAAATTAAGAATCTTGCTATTAAGTATTATCTCCATTCAAACAGTTGTAGGAGAGCCAAACAAGTTAAGCCACTTATATTATTTTTCCTGTATTCCTTTATTCCCTTATATTGTCTTAAAGTAAACAATCATTCAGCTGTACATGCGATTTATTTATTGAAGCCTAGCTGAATACATGAACCCTGGATTTTCTCATTTTCTTGCTCGTAACGTAGGAAATATTGAGGGTCATTCAATAAGTTCTTAGAAAAAGATAAAAAACAAAGTATTTTCTGTAGATTTTTATTTACTTTTCAACATAACCTCCATTTAACTCTAAACATTTTTCCAAGCGCTTCTGCAGCTTTTTTAAGCCCTTCAAAAAGTAGGATTTCAGAAGGTCCTCAAAATAGGTATCTGTTTGGATGATGACTTTCTCGCTCAACGTTAACCGTTGTCCGCCGAGATATTTTTTCAAATTTGAAAATAAAAAGAAGGGAGTCAAATCCCGTGAATACGGTCGATGTTGTACTAATTCGAACTTTAATTCCATAATTTTGGCCATCGATGGCTGTCTTGATGGAAGAAGATCCTTTTCTTTTTCAAGTGAGGGCGTTTTTTCTTGATTTCTTTACTCAATCGGTCCAATAACGACGCATGATACTTTCCAGTTATTGTTTGGCCTTTTTCCAACTAATCCGCCGGCCGATTTCACCGTCTTTGCCTTCTTCAGAGTCCATTCACCTTGAAAAGCCCACTATTTTAACTGTTCTTTTGTGTCCGGAGTGTAGCAAAATATGTTCATTTTTTGTGAATGACGACGATCACGTTTAGACCCATTTATCCACTTATAAATAGTTGCTAACACAAGAGCAGATGTGCCATAAACTTCATCCAACTCAGCTCTGATCTCTTTCGGGAGCCTTTTAAATATAAGTAAACGCTTATATTTAAAAGGCGGTGATTAAACAATCACCGCTCGAAACTCACTTTTCTCCATTTTTCTACCTAAAGAAAAAATATTTATTTAAATCGACAATAAAAGTGGCCGCGAGATGGATACAACTGAGACTTTGACAGGTGTCTCGTGACTAATGATCCTTGCTAGAAACAAACCATTTTCGGTATTACGAGCGCCATTTGTCAGATTTTCTAAGGACTTCTCGAACCACCCTCGTAAGTTATGTTTGTTATTCAGTAAAAAAGCAAGTTAGCAACCCAAGCGTAGAGAAGACAGAAGAAGTATGGTTGAGGATCAAAATTTCCTGATTATGTGAGTTAAATTAAGCGCGGCTAAGATTTAAGCAAAATGATCGTTCAATAATACGTAGAAACAAAAAAATAAGAAAGAAACTGTTCAGTTTTTGTTAATTTATTCGCCGGCTTCTTGCAAATACTTCAAACAGAATTCCAATAACAAATATTCCTCGCAATTACAGTAACCTACAAAACTGTGCACTGCGTATTTTGTTCTACGATATTTCGGATTGAATCCGCGGTTTTATTATTGTTGCAACTGATTACTTGTACGTTACGTAATACACGGAACAATTTGAAATAATCTTAGCGAAGGTTAAATTAACATAACTTCTTAGAAAAGATGTAGCAATTCGGCGCGATCGTGTACTGGTAAGATAAATAACAAAAACGTTTTCAACACAACTTTTTTTTTTTAATCTGAAACGATGTAACCATTGCTAGAATTTTTCAGTTTATGGAGAATATTTCATCCTTAGTGTAAGGCAACCAGCTAACCACAAACGTCTAGAAGATGCAACCCAAGGTGTATGGACCACAGCAGGTAACATATACAAATGGCTGCACAATATAATTATATAGTGGGCATGCTACTGAAAAAAAAATCAATTTCGGATGCAGAAAAGGTGGTAAGGCAAAAAAGTCTTCACAAATTTTAATGTACTTTTTGCTTTAAGTATAACCTTGCAAATTAGAATCTGTTGAAGCTTAAATATGAAGGCGAGTATTTGTTAGTTAATAATAGTTAATTAAAAAAAAATTAATAATAAAAACATATCATATCGACGAATTTTCGTTTTAGAATCAATAATGCCTTACCTACTTACTTAAAAACAATAGGGAATTGTTTTAAAATTTTGTTTTAATTTAAGTTTTAACATGTTCGAAGACCACATCCTTATGTTAAATTTTTAGAATAAATTTTGGAGAAAGGCAACACCGTTTTGCCGAAACTTTAAAGAGGAGAAAAAAATATTTTTTCAAGTTATGTTGTTTTGTAAACCTTCATTTTCATTTTGGTAGAGATTTGCTTCCTATTTATATTTATTATTTCTATTTGCGTTGATTATTCTGTTACTTAGCTTAATTTCTTGTAACCCAGCTTGTTCTAGAGCGCATTCTAACCACTGAAAATTATCGACTTGCTCTATTACTTAAACATATTTATTTTATTTTTATTATTATATTAATTTTCGTTTTGTCCTTGTTTATATCCATTGCATTATCTTCTAACGCTGCATTTCGAATTTTAATACTTCTTTCTAATTTTCTGCTATAATTTCTATGGCATCCGCGAAGGCAGTTTTGCGTCGTTTTGATAACTTCATCCATGGAGATGATGAAAAGCAATAGGCTTAATCATCCACACTTTTTGCCGATTCTTTAGTAACAACTTCGTCATATATCAAATTCTTACTTATAGCACGGTTACTTTCTACAAAGACATTGACTATACTGACTAGTTCTTGCTGCACGTTCGTTTTAATTAAACATTTCCACATCTTTGATCTTGGAGCTTTATCGAATGTTTTTCCAATGCCTAGGACTACTAAGAATGCTTTGGATCTAGCTAAAGTTTTCTGTAACCCGTTATTTATGTGAAAAATGTCAACCCTCAACGGAAGAAAATATATATTGACGGATGAAGTGTAAAAGAACTGCGGGTATTGCACCATTGTGGTAACGTACTAAGCTATGCTAAGTACCCCACGACGGAAGAGCGTTCATCCTTGCCAAGTATATAAGTGTTTCAATGTGAAGCTAGTCACCACCGCCGGAAGAGCTACGAGGCAGAGCCTTCACCACCACCAGGAGGATGAGAAGACGCGCCCCTTTCTCACCAGCGTAACGCTATCGGTTTCCCATCGAACTAAATAGCATATCTACTTTTGTTAATTCTTGTATTAATATTTATTTCAAACCCGTCGCACTATTTAAACTGTATATTCTTTTTTTTGTAAATTTTTTAATATTGATTTTATTCTGTTTTCATTTTTGGTAATAAATCTTGTTTTTGTTATCATTAACTGTAACATTATTCATATTTCTTCTGCTTTTGTAAGCCTATTGTTATTTTTTAAATCAATTCTTTTATTGGTACATGATTGCTTAATTACTCAGGAACTATGATCTGAGAAAGCTACGTTCTACGAAATTATAAAAAGAGTCTCGTTAATATTTAAAAATAAGCATTTAAAAAGTAAGTAGTCATTTCTTTACAATTTTATATAGTTTGTAATCAGCCCCGACCAGCGCCGTTACAGTGCTGGCAATGCTCAGTTATACCGGCTTTCACAATGCAAGGAAAATTAGTCATTAGTGCTAATAAATTTCAAGTTGTTATGTTGAAAATTCTGTTAAATTTTGGGAAGCTTTCGTATTCTCAGAATTTGCATATTGTATTACAGTATGGATCAGAGCACTGAGAAGAGGATTTAGGAAGAGCAGAATTCCTACCTAAGAATTATATATGACTTTAGAAAGTTTCCGGATTGGTTGGTTGATCTGATATCTGTGATTACTTCGCAAAATCTTATCTTATAAAACCCTCTTTATTAATGTAATAAAGTAAGATTTCGGTGCGATGTTTACAATGTTATAACACGCTTTTGCTGACCAATTTCATTGCCACCTCCATAAAAAAGTTCTACAGTAATCTTACTTTGTAACACGTCTTAACATTACTGGAAGTGGTTTAAATTTATAAAGCACAAATTACTTGATAGTCCCTAAACACGTTTCTATTAAAAAATAATCAGATCTACCTGTGTAGATTCTGTGATATGTCTATGAAAAACAAATAATCCACCCCACTAGGCTCCCTCGATATAACAACCGAATATGACTCTGAAAATATAAACAAAACATCCCCACGTAACACGTATTCATAAAGTCCATCTTATTTCCAGTACCTTCTCCCTTTATCCGTCGTTATCTCGCTTCCACTTATTCGAAAACTACGACGGAACCAAGTCGAAAACAGAAGAAGCGCGAGCGATGCCCTCCGAGCAAAACGATTTGGGACTGTTTAATATCAGATCGGGTTTCTTCTTTCATATTTGCAGTGCGGCGTCGTCGTCCTCGTCGTGGGGCGCGGAGTCCCAATATCCCACAAGTATTTAGGGTTTTGACAGCGGATAGCCGCAACGGGGACCTCACCGGTGACGGTCTTTCGATTTCCGCGCGCGTGGCTCCCCGGTCCCGACACGCAAGACGAGATACGAACGAGGCAGCGGCGGTGGTGGCGGCAAACGAAGAGTGCGGCGCTACGTTTCACACGAAACGTGACACTCGAAGAAGAAGTAGTTTCTTTTTATTTTTTCCGATGTGGACTCGCTTCGGTGATGTTGCGGTTGTGTATTTGTTATTATTTTCTGCGGAGGTATTGAGAATTTTCTCTGTACCGGTATCCGCTGAGAAAAGGCGTAGATAAGGAAGTTGTTGTAAAATCTGTAGGATAATTTACATATGAAAACAGATAAATACCTCATAATGCCATATCCTCATAAAGACACTGATATTTCTTGCTATATTATTGCTAATAACATTGCCTGATTTCTTTATTATCTTTGTATTTTCTTATTCCTCATTCCTCATTGTTTTGGGATGTTCACAGAAAATTACGGTTACATTTAAGGTAAATCTTCAAGCAGTAACCACTGAAGCTATGTGCCCCATAACATAAAGCATAAGCAAAGTCCACGTTATTTTGCACATAAACATTCTTGTATTGTAGTAAAAAAAGTTTCAAGTGGTTTGATTCATAAATATTATTGAACCAACGGAAGTAAAATCATCCTCAATTCTAGCTTCCCCACTGTATAACAGATCCAGCAATGGTGCTGAAGTATGCGAATGCGAGATCTGCAATGGGAACTCGATAGCTGAAATTACTACATCACAAGAAATGATAACAAAAGTGCATTGATAATAATAATAATAATAAGGGTTTTTGTCATCGTTCAGCTGAACATGGACATTGTCAGTATAAATATATAATACATACAAAAACACATAAATGTATTAACATAAAATATGACAAAAAAAAAACAAAAAGAAAGAGAAAACCATAGAGACACTAGATATAAAATATAGCAATTTTCATTTATTTAGAAATTCGTCTACACTATAGAACACATTTTGCAATAACAACTGTCTTATTTCAGTTTTAAATTGCACCGCTGAGATGCGGGCAATTTGTTGTACAAGGTGGGCCAAATTCGATACTTATAATAGGGAATTTATATTTCTAAAGGAATTAGACAAAAAACTGGCCTGAGCTTCTGGAGCTCGATTTTAAAGAGAAATCGATTGGTGAAATCCCTATTTTTATATCTTCCTTAATATAAGAGATACAGAGCGTTCTCTTAAAATGTGCAATTTTTAAAAACCCTTGTAACTTTTTTATTTTGAAAATGCTTGATTTATATAAAAACTATATTAGGGCGCTTTTTGACGCAGAATCCTATGCTCTAATTTTTTCTTTTTTTCAACTCCTATTTGTTGTGATATTATCAAGACTTGTGTTTTTTTATATGGAACACCCTATATATTTTTACACTATTGAAAAGCATATAAAATTACATTTAGAATGATGTAACACACTTGATATTTTATTTAAACAATTTTTAAATTATTTGTTTTCTTTTTCGCATTATTTTAAGATGGCTATACAAATAAAAAAGTTACAAGGGTTTTTAAAAATTGCACATTTTAATAAAACGCTCTGTATCTTTTATATTAAGGAAGATATAAAAATAGGGATTTCACCAATCAATTTCTCTTTAAAATCGAGCTCCAGAAGCTTAACTCAGTTTTTGTCTAATTCCTTTAGAAATATAAGTTCCCTATTAAACGTATCGAATTTGGCCCACCTTGTACTGTGTAAATCTGATATGAGCGCAATATCAGCAAAACCAAGTGGGCAAGGTAGAGGAGCCTCTAAACATAAAATAGATAGAAATATTATCCATCAGCACATCTTATTTTTATCACACTATCAAGATACATCCGATAAAAAATACTTGTCGAGTGACGTATATATAACAAAGATTTCAAATTGAAGCATCCGAATCTGTATATGTTTCATTTAACAACTTGGGGCACGAGCAGTGTTTTATATGTTAAAAAAAACAAAACTGCCTTTTATACGTTCAATATCGCGGTGCAAAAAAAAAGAACAATCCTGTGGCTAGATAATTGCTCGACTCAAAATAAGAATTGAGCTCTATTTTGTTTTTTCATGTTTATAGTTAATTGAAAAGAAATTAGTTTAAATGAATTAAATGTGAAATATTTTGAGCCAAAGTACGCCTTTTTTTCTGCCGATTCCTTCCATCTAAAAATTTCCTTCATTATGTCGAACTCTTCTAAGATAAACATATTGGACACGAATAGTAGCGACTTTTATAAATAGCAGGAACAACCCAATATGATTTAAAACAAGTGCATCCTCGATCATATCTGAATAATATAGTCCGCAGTAATTTTTTCGCGGCAAAAATGTATTATTTCTTAAGACAATATTATCCGAATATGCTGAATTTACAGAATTAAATTTTTTGGATGCAAAGCACACAAAAATACAGGTATAATACTATCGCGTCACAGAACTACATGTGTTGGATAGAAAAAGCACGTTGTTGACCAAATTACAAGGTATAATACCCGAAAATCGATTATATTTCTGGAAAACTTGCCTGTCTCTCTAGACACATTATGCATAAAAATATCAATAATTAAATATTAAGAATACACACGTTGGTAATTATGCTGTTACATGGTATCGTATAACACCTTTGCTAAGTAAAAAGGTAATATCTAACAAAAGTAACACTTGAATCAAAGTAATCTAAAATCCATTCAGATTACCAGATTCGGGACAGCAAAATAATATATTGTAATGTTTTGGCAATATGAAATTTTTGAAATTTTTCAAAATTCTACATTTTCTTCGAAAATTGCGGGTTGTGAATCCGGGAATGTCCCTAGACACTCTTTCGGCAGATGAAAAGAGACGTGTTAAGAGGTAGAAATGAAAATAACTACTAGCCTCAAATCTCGTGACTTTCTATTACATAAACACCAGGTTTATGTCCTTCTTCGAACCTCTTTTCTTCACTAATAGACTACTGAACACACTTATTAAAAATTGTTAAATTGAAATATTTACTCAAGAGTAATTAACTTGGAGGAAATGTTACGTACAACTTGCCTGGACGACAGCTAGACATAAAGTCACCAATAAAATTGGCGTTGTTTTCACCACTGTTCAAATGCGTTGGCAATTGTTTTATTCCATATGTGATAATTTTTTTTTTACCCATTGAAAATATACTATTATTGAAATATATGCCGAAAGAAACGATTTCTGCTGTAGCATGATGCAGGGACGCAACTGAGGACTGAGCAACTCTTGCCCACAAGCAACACTACAACGTTAAATTAAACCGAGAATTTAGATGAAACGGACCGAAAGACATTTAATTGACAAAGGCAACTTCTATCGGACTAACCTATGCACTAGAACTTCCTGTAGAAATTTTAGACATTAAGATGATGAAAGTGGAATGACAGATAAAAGTAGTTAATAGAAGTCTTCCCCACGATTCTCGTTGGCTGGAATTCTATTAATTTTAATATTAATTTTCTTATTTTTACCCCCCAGAAATATTCGGCTAAACACAGAGATCTTTCTCTAGGGATCGAGCTTCCTATCAATAGATGAACCCTCATACCCGATAGGTGAACAATATGACATGCCAAGATGAGAAGTGAATTTGGCGCTGATGACAGTTAACCTCGTTGTTGTTATTTTATATAACATTACAATATATTCAACTTTCAGTTTTCTTTTTTTCAGTCATTATAATGATGGCATAATTAGAATGCTTCATCTTTAAACATCTCGAAAACATTACTTCCGGAGATGCGATCTCTGTCTTTAACACGGCAGATCTGAGTTGCTAAGACTATTCGATCAAAGGAACTAGCGATTAAACAACATACTTTTTCTCAAACAAGTTCATGGAATATAATTGAGTCCATTTTATATTGCATAATATTAATTTTTGCTTGAAAAAAGCAAATAGGCAGCATCTATTTTAATAAAGTTTTATTCTTTTATTAAAAAAAATAGTTTTCACGAGGTCTCCGGTAATATTCATATTTGAACGGAATAAAAATGGAGAGTTAGGGCTGTTTTTAGGAGAAATTGCAGAGTGATATGTACTTTAGATCAAGTAAGCTAACGCTAGAATTACCAATTGTTTCTTCGGAACGCCTAAACATCGGTTAGGGAACTAACGTATTTTATTGCATTAAAAAATGTATTTTTACTTAGTTGGAAAAACCGCCCCTTTGCTCTATTTTCTATATCCAGAAAGCTTGTGCAAAAAATGAACATTATTTCTGAACCATAACCATTTGTGTTAATATCTTCGATAAACAAGGAAACACCGACAGGTAAATTAAAGGAACATTTTCGGACAAGGTATAATCGTTATAAATGTGCAGCTAAATAAAAAAATACAAGACAAGGATCTTTTCCCGAATACATTCCTTCGGTGGAAACTTTAAAGCAATTATTCGGAGAAATGCAACTACTTCGAAAGTTCTCCCTTCCACATTAGTAATGATAATCGGTGAACTTTCCTCACACGATAAGAAAAGCTTGGCATTTGTCGTTTGTATTTCATGATAAACATACGTATTTAAGCCTCATCGAATATACGTACGTATACACCGACAATAAAGTGTTAATTTTAAATCTAAACAAGCATAATATCAAGTTGAAATTGAGTCGGCCGCGGTCGCGGCGAATTAACAAGCAATTCCGAGGCCGGCGGAACTAAACCCCTTAACGCGCACGTTGCGAACCGGTACCGATGATGATGCGGGAGGGCGACGCGACGCGCGAATGGACATCGCCGTTCGTTACCGACGTTCCGTTTCCCGGAATGACAATCCGGGGACACATTGATACAATTCCTGTAAATATACATTAATACAAATAACTATCGGTCCCCAGCGGTGAAGACCGCCGCTCCGTGCGAGCAGACGGACTCGTCAAGAGTTAAAATCTAGTTTTGTTACTTTGTTTATGACGCGTTCGTATCATCCGCGTACACCTACCTATAGGTGGCGCGCTTCTATGAATCTAATGGAAGCCTGTATGTGTGCATGTAAGTATATATGTACAATGGGTGATAGGTATTATATCCGGTGCATGCCGCAACCTAAACGTTTGACTAGGTATTCCGTTATGTTCGACTGTTGCTTAGATCTCTTTCGTTTTAATGTATCTCACTTATTTATACATTTATTACGGTGCAGGTGAAGTATCTCATTTGAGATTTATATTTTGGTATTCTTCAGAAGAACGAATATATTAAAATAAAGAAAGTAACCTGAAAGTTTGAGGTTTACGCGCCCTCCCTATGATAGCGCGTCACGCAGCAAAACCTCGAATTATTTTGAATGGCCAAGCTTGAATTGACCTTGGTCTTCTTGAAACACACTCCTAACACTGTAGCATTCAAATTTTCGGCAATGTGGACATTTGCTATCGAACTTGGCGACTTCTTACCAAGAGATTTATGAAATAGCAAAATCATTGCAAAAGTACTCGTTCTCTTCGTGTTCGTAGAAAGCAATTACATTAAAAATGAGCATTTAGGGCCCGAAGAATATGAAACGGAAAGAAGTTGTTTAGCAGTTTTTCCAGCATTATGTAGTATGAACAGTAGCGTAGCTCCTACCGTTGATCCCCGGAAAAGTAAGCCATAGCTGAGACGGGATTCCACATACGCGTGGTAAAACAACAAAGTTCAACAATGCGTAAGCTTCTTATACCACACAGTACCCGTGACAACTTACTTTCCAACAAACCAAAATGTTCATAATATTTTGGCCTTCCATCTACAATTAATCTTAGAAACTTAGCGGAATCGCTTTCGGCGACCGGAATGTCGTTATAACGCATCGCAATATAAGGCGGACGATTTGGATTGAATCAAAGTTGTTTTAGTAATGTTCAGTTTTAAACAATTATTACTGCACCAGTTAGACATCCGACTAACTAAGGTCGCAGCAGAAGTTGAGAAATCAATACAGTCAATGCTTGAAACTATACAAGTGTGTTAACGTTAGATAGAGGTCATTAACATATATTTAAGAGGATCAGTACTGATCGCTGAGGAACACCGCAACTCAGTTCTATTGATTTGGAATAAAATGTTTTGTAATATTATTTACATCCACCGTCACAGCAACTTTGCTAGCTCATATAAGAGATGAACGTATCTCTGGATACTTCATGTACACCATAAGCCTCCAGCCTACTAATCAGCGGCGAATGTTCAACAGCATCGAATGCATTCGATAGATCAAAGAATATGCCTGCAACGTGCTGTTTTTTGTCCAGGTTTTCATAAATTCTAGTGATTGCCCGAGCAACAGCATCACCAATGGACTTTCCTGAAACAATTTTCTGAACTGAATTGAGTGGAAGATTATGTTTTGTTAGATATAATTTGATACTATTTGACATTTATAATCCCCTCAAATAATTTTGCGAAGACATAAAGTAAGGATATTGGCCTGTAGTTAGTTATATTTTAGGCATCACCGCTTTTTAGTATTGGTACTATTTTACTTCTTTTTAGGCTATCAGGAAATATTCCTTCGGACAAACAACGATCAGTTATATGTACTAGCGGCTCCACAAGATAGACTGTAACAAATTTAACGAGGAAACATGGTATTTCATCTATGCCCGCTGAAGGTTTCGTAGCCACATTTTCTAAGACTCTGGCCACCTCAAGTTTGTTAGCTGGTGCAGAGAATAAATATGCTCCTTTAAAATTAATGCTACAGTTAGGTGCAATCTATCGAGGTTGCCGCGGGTGGCACGCAAAGTGCTCCTTGAATAACGTTGCGACTTTTTGAGTATTTGCGACAACATTGTTGTGTTGGTGTCTAACATTCAAGACAATTCGAATGTTAAGATCCCTATGAAGTTATATATTCCGCGAGCATATTCAGCATATTGTCGTAGATCGTCATTTGTTATGGTTCTTTCTAACAAGATACTTTTTCAATGGAAAACTACTGTCAAAATAATAAAAAAAAATTGTTATAAAAGTTATCAAAGGCATCATTACAATCGCCGTCCCCAGCATAAACATCATGCCAAGCTTCCTTGCTTTTTAATCTTTGAAATTCCGCAATTGCAGCTATAGAAAATCGTCGTTGGTAAACATATTTGCGTTCACCAACTTACACATAATATAATATATTTATGATCAGAGAACAAAGATACACCAACAATAGAACTGTATGTATCTGTTATATCATTTGCAAATACATTGTCAATTAAGGTACTGGAACTTTCAGTTACACGCGTATTGTCGGTCACATAGGGCATTAGATTGAAGGATGCGAACACAGCGGAGTTGAATAGGAACAATAACATTCAGTGTGGCAAATGTTCCCTTTTGATGAAAGTCTCTCAATTTCAGTGAAAAATCACTACGTTGTTCTTACTTTTGTTATTTACCTATCAATTTATGTTTTAAATTATGTTTTCTTGGCTGTGCAACATTAGAAAATTGAATGTATAACAACTTTATTTCTAAAGCATTTTGCCGTACATCTAACAGCAGCCGAAATATCTGCTGTGTGTGCAATATACATCAGGGTTATACTTATTGGCCCCAGGTTGGACGCCAATGATGACCTAATGGTTTTACCTTGAGTATTTACCGGACAGCAAGAGCTGACCTTTGATTAGTATAAACGAAAGCAAATGATATCACGCTGAGAAAAGAAAGAAAAAAACAGGAAAATCAATTATATAACGGGTAAGTGGGTTAAGCTTCCAAAGTGAGTTAATAAAAAGAAGAAATGATTGATGAGAAACTGAAGCTCTTCACTAATATTTGTGGGTTCCTCACATTTGCGTATTTTGTATATTTATACATAGAAACAGGATGATCCACAAATTTAATCGATATCTTCTCATCAATTGATGCAGACAATCGGTAAGATAATTCCAAAACAGCACGTAGATCTAACCTGTAACATCATGTACAGCGACAAAAAAAAGTCGCCAACGGAAAATATTACTAGAAAGCAATAGAAAATAAATGTATCAAATAAATTGACCAATTAAGGTCATTTTATCAAAAGGATGATGATGGATGCTCAAGTACGCTTCAAAATCAGATCACACGAACAAAAAAAAGTGTGCACGTGCAACTAATTAAAGTAAAAAGAGTGTGATATGAAAACAACAATAATCCGTCCACCAAGCGAGATGGTCAGAAGAGGAAGCATAAAAATCAAAGCAACAACCTGAAATGGGAAAACAAGGTGAGGACTGAAGGAATGGGAAGCAAAAGTTTGTAATGTGACCACATACAAAGTTTTTGAAAATAGTAAACAAAATAAAAATAAATGTAACTTGATGTACTTATAGTCGAATTTACGAACAGAAGTAAACACGTTAGCCTTTCGACCTTTTAGAGAAATGTGGTAGTTTAACACAAGATTAATTCGCTTATTTTGCTCTTCTTCTAGCTGCTTAATATTCAAAGAATTTATAGCGGAATTACTTGATGAATTTGCGAGGGTAAAAGGATATAAAATAAATACGGTCAAGTGTTCCAATATGCATTGCATTATCACGCCCCTTATATTTCCATCTGCATAATTTTGTGACAAGATGGTTATACTTTATGTATGTATTAATAATAATAAATCTTTATTGCCCAACAGTATACAAACTCCAATAACAGGGCTAAGTACAAAGGTGTAATGCGGTACATAAAGAAATATATAAAAAAAATGAAAATAATACAAAAAATATATAAATCAAAACGGTTAATATCGCATTCCTTAAAGAGGAGAGAAAAGGGAAAGGGGCTAATGCCGAAAGAATGGATCATCAATTAACAAGTGGGCATCCCTGGACATGTGCAATAACGGTGCTTTATATAACAGATTAGTATGTGCTGAAGGGGTGTCAAAAATGTTAATAGATCTATCATTGTGGAATTAAAAAGCGAATTTTGGAAAGTAAACCAGACGAATCGACAGTATTGTTCGTCAGCTTCAACAAGAACTTGGCGCTAGATGTTTCCCTACGACGAGAGAGCGAGTCAATACTGTGTCTACGGAGTAAACTGTCATAATCAGTGCCGCGAGGAGGGTATGTACCATCGGATTTGAATGATAGGTATTTCAGAAATCTTGTCTGAACATGTTCAATTTTTAGCTGAAGATAATAATAATGAGGGTACCAAACCAACGATGCATATTCCAATTTTGAGCGGATAAGCGAAAAGTACACAGCCTTTAGCGCATTATCACTGGAAAAATGTTTGCAAGTTCTAAATAAGAAGCCAAGCGATTTAGAGGCTGAAGAACAGATAGCATCTATATGCGGCGAAAATGTCAGTTTAGGGTCGAACAGTACGCCAAGATCATTAAGCAAGTTAACCCTACAGATAGTATTATTTGCGACGTTGTAGTTAAATATTTGTGAGTTAGACGAACGAGTAGAGGTGAGTACAGCGCATTTATCTACGTTTAAATGGATTCTGTTTTTACAAGACCATTCATTTACGATTGAAAGATTTTTCTGCAGACGTAAGGAGTCAAATTAAAGCACGACTTCATTAAAGATTTTTAAATCGTCGACATAAGGAAGAATGTTGCAATCGAGAGATAGTAAACGTTCATTTATGTAAGTATTAAGAAGAAGCGGGCCTAGGTTAGAACCCTGAGGTACGCCACTGGTTGCAATGAAAGGCCGGGAAAGAAATCCATTGTAATGAACGTAGCAGGAGCGGACAAAATCCCATGAAAGACAGTTTAGGCAAAAGTATCGCATGATCTATCGTATCAAAGGCTTTACCGAAGTCAGTGTAAATTACGTCTACTTGCTAGCGATTATCAACACATCCGCTAGTGTACAGCGTTAGTACAATCCAGTTGGTAGCAGTTGATCGACCTTTAATAAAACCATGCTGGTGGATAGATAAAAATGGGTTAACATTGTTGTACAGCCTATCATAGAGTAACTGCTCAAATTCTTTAGTGCAGTTAGACAGAATGTTAATTACGAATGTCCTCTCGGTTGCCTTTCTTCAAAACAGGCGAGATTCGACTAATTTTCCAATAAATAGGGAAAGTTGACGTTTGAATTGCCAAGTTAAAAATAATACATAGTGGTTCGCAAAGTATTGGAGCACAATCACGAATAAGAAATTATTATTGAATGTATTGCTTTTCTATATAGAAACGAAGTAACTGGTGTTAATGGAAAATTTAGAAAAACGTCTAATTGTACACGGATCGAAAGGATTTCTTAAATTAAAAAAATATATTTTGTTATAAATAAAATGAGTCCTTAAAGTAAACTTGTCTTTCAAATCAACGAATATTGTTGTTTTAAAATGTATTGAGTTTGTTTGAACAAACAATTAAAACAATTTATTTTGTGAATCAAAACATATTTTCTTGATTATTTCATCCCTCTTTAAATTCATAAACACCCGAATGCAATAAATGCCCAGGCGTGACAGCTTGCAATTTACAGCGGACATTCCGACTGTTCCGTAGTGCACATACATACAGTTTGCAAAGCTTGATGATGACGTGTAGGTATCGTTGTATCGTAACCGGGGCTCGTAAATACCTGCGTTATGCCTAACCTGCTAGCAGCAGCTATTCTACACATCGTCGTTAATTTGAATCCGCCGCGTGTTAATTTAAACTTAATTTATAAACTTCAATCCTATCCGTGCGGATTAAACCGAGCGTTAGGTTATTTATTCATTAAGTGTTCGCGTAAAGGGAAAAATCTGAACTCTTCACGGTGGGAGTGTGAGCGGAACTCCAGTGGGAGGAAAGAAGGAGGATTATGATCCAATTTAGGGCATAAAAATTGAAAAAATTCTCATTATTAATTATTGAATCTTTCGAGGTTCTGCATCACATCAGCTTTTGGTTTAGCTTCAAACCAGCAGGATTCATTTTTTTTCTCCCGTTCATTTTTCTGTTCGAATTCAATAATCTCAGTTTCTTATATTCGTAATCTTGCAGCGTTTCTGATGACTAAAAACGTTAACAAGCAAGCTTCTCATTTGGCGTAGGAGCAAAGTTGCTCTTATACTTCATCTACGAACATACCTGAACACGAATTGTGCTAATCTGTTGGAAGATGTTTTGCTGAAGACGTAAAAAAAGCTGTACTTGGTTAGAAGATTCTAATACCTAATTCAATCGATGCGAGAACTAATTCAGTTTTTCTCTTACTCTGTCTCTTACTCCTGAAAATACCAAGATTGTTCATTAGAAACACGTTCAGGTTTTGCAGTTACTTGAGTACTAGTGACGCGTCAAAAGCACTTTGCTCCATTTTAAGGGTTGTAGCTAAGTTAAAGGATAGTATTTATGATAAAAAGAAATCCAACCAAAAATAATTCCTGTGCTGTTATTCAATTTTTAGCATACTAGACAATGGAAATTTATGTCAGTGAAGGTTGGCAGCAGTGCAATAAATTTCAACGAAGAATGGAATCCGCTAAACATTGTCGAGGACATGCTCATGTTGTAGTATCAGATGAAATTGTTTTATCAATATATATCTCTAAGATTACAATTATAGCTGAGAACCTAATTGACTGAGGGTGTAATCATTCTAAAACAAACTCTTCAAACGAGATCAAAAATATGGGGAAACATTTCTACTTACCACTATGGAGTGAGTCGGGACATTTCGACTTATCCTCACGTTCCAGCGATTCAATTTTTTTAATTAAACGTAATAATTCTCGATGTACGTTGCCGATAAAGATGTGGCCGAAGCGTCTACAGGAAATGTAATTTTTAATTTAGTAACGGCGTGCTAAAGTGTCGACTTCGTTCGTCTCCCTCTCGCCCCCCCAGCAACACCCCGCATTCTTTCTACGTCCCTCCGTTCGTGGCGCTGATAAAAAGTAATTAGAAATAATTCAAATCTTGGAACGCCGGGCGTTCCGAAAACTGCGCTACTGCCGACAACGGCGAAAAAAAGAAGAAATAGAACATGAGTAAGCTGGTGATTTTCCTGTTTTCGTTTGAACATATTTTTTCTTTTCGGTTTAATTGTTCGGTTTTCTCGTTAAAACCGCCACTCCCCGTGCTGAGAGATGTACGAAGAAGTTGGGAGAGATAAGCGGAAGATGGGGGTGTAAAATAGAGTCGTTTACGATTTGCGATAAAAAATGTTATACTTAGAATGTGGCTTTATACTTATGTCTTTTTCGCATAATTATTGCTTTCCCTTCCGTTTGTCGTTGTCTGTGTATCTTTTGTAATTAATAAGCAAACAGGAGTAAATCATAAACAATTTTTAAAAAATAACAATCATTCACTTTAGTAGCTTTATTGTCATAAATAAACAAAATTGGCTTGATATGCACACATCAAATTCAATGCAATAAATATGGCAACTCAAAATAGTTACGTCGTATGTTCCTCACTTACACAATCCTCAAAGAACAAATTAGCTCTGTGTTCACTAGTTTGCCGAATTCAAGGTTTTTAGTAATTTCTGCGTTTTCCAGAATATTTCAAGTTTTCCTTGCTTAATATTGTCTTTTCGGAAAAGGTTACTAACATGTTTCTTATCAATTTTAGCAGTTAAACTTTTAGCTCAGGATTTCTTGCAATAATTTTTCCAGGGGCAAGTAGATGTCCAACTTCTTCAGTTTGTAGCACCTATCGCCTAAAAATGAACATTTCTCATACATAAAATTTGACAATCGCCACGTAGCAAACGCGCAAGAAAACCTAACAAATACTTTCACAAACACTTGTTCACTCCGAAAAAAATTAAAAATTCGTGAACTGATTTTTTTTATCCCTAGATCAGGGGTCTCGAAACCCTTCGGTTTTAGGGCCACATTAATTTCGCCACAACTTCCGGAGGGCCAAAACCTACGTAGCCCATCATATCTACAGCTGCGCTCTTGAATTACCCACAATTATTTTCCGCGGACGTTGTTAGTGATCAGTTTGTCATTCGTTTTGAGCAGGGTTGCCAGGTCTAGTTATCAATTTTTCCCTAGCTCAATCTCAAAAAATTCCCTAGATTTCCCTAGATTTTTTTGGAAAATACTGGATAGGTTACTGGGGTTTAAGAAACAAACAGTAGTGTAGTTGTAGTGGAAAAACACCTTTCTTTGTATTTTTTTGTTGTACGTTCGATTGTCAAAAAATAACACGCGTTGCTTTAATCTTTTTACAGGTTGTTTGTATCCATTTGAATCGTACTACCTACTTTTCGCGGTAAATTTAAATATTTGTATGCTTCAACAGGTAGAAATTTCTATATATATATATATTTACATATGCAATCATTTCGTGCATATTATATATACTATTGGATAGTAAATGAATTTTTTTAACCTAGCTAAATAAGTGAGGCAAGCCGGTTGATTCGTATATCTGGCGTGCTACGGTGAGCCGGATTAGTGATGCTGGCGGGCCGGTCTTGGTCAGCGGGCCGTAGTTTGGAGACCTCTTCCCTCGATAATAGTATTATAACTGAAACTGCATTTTCTTATTTGTTTATTTATTTTTTACATTTTTGTCCTCATATTGTTTCTCAGAATATGGAGTATATAACAATTTGGAATTTTATGACTATTAGTTTATTTATTATTATTATTGCTAATATTAGCCACCTCCGTAAGCGTTGGAATCAACATGGGTTAACCTGTTCTAACAATGCCGCACAAAGTGGTACCATCATACAAAGCAAATTAAGCATACATCCGTACACAATCTTTCTTTTTAAACCCTGAGGTGTCGTCTCTTTCTCATTTCTGGTCTTTGATAAAAAGTTTTGAACTCCTATTCTTTTCCCATCTGTTTTGCTTCCTTTTTTGCTGGTTATATTGATGGTATTTTTATTCCTCGCATAGCCATCCTCTTTATTTTTTTCTCAGGGTTTTTGTTTCCCATCTTATCTTTTTTCTTCTATGGTTTCTTTCTATGGTTAAAGGTTCAATTTTTACCCTTTGTCATATATTTGTCCTTTTAATTTCTATTCTTCTTATGTTCGATGTTATCCCGAGGTATCTCATTTCGACTATTTGCAACCTGCTTTTATACCTTTCTTTTAATATCATGTTTTCGCATCCGTGCATGTGGACATTTATAGATGGCCATTTTTGATTATATTTGTTTGATATTTAGAAATGCCTTATTAAATGCATCCTATTATCTTTCCGTTTCTCCTAAACTATTGTTTATTGGGAGTTCTATGTCTATATTTAAGAATTAATTAGAATTAATTAATAATTAGAAATAATTTAGTAAAAAAAAAGATGACCACTAAGAATATTTCCAAAAATAGTTAAAACCCAACATTTTTGACAAAATTATTTATTTAACAAAAGAACAAACCCTTTTAGGTAAAAAGTTTTTTTTTTATTAAAGCCCAGTGCCGTACAATCGGCCGTAATTCGCATCAATTTGGTAGATTTATTGGTTTCATGGAAGAATTCTAAAGCAATTGTAAGCAATTATTATTGTACTAGTCTTGTCCGTGTGAAAATCCAATTTTCATGTAAAAATTTCGTTTGTTGGTTTTCATTCTACCTTCGTGCATGTCAGTTAATTCTTGCACTGATAATTCTTCATTATGGCTTTGCAGAAGTTGAGTGATATCTTTCGTATAAACTTCTGTAAAACCGGGTTGATGAGCCAACCCAACAACGTTCTCTATTAATCCTTCACTGTCGAGTGAATGTTCTAAATCAATAACTTCTTCTAGCCAGATTTTTTGCTATACCTTATTCATGATGGTATTCATTTCTGTAGACCAACCTTAACGAATGGTTTCAATAGCATCTTTGATCTTGAAACCTTTCGAAAATGATCAGACAGTATCTTCTACACTCAACGTTCCGTAGACTAATTATTCCATAATTTTACGTATAAATATAACATGTAAATAGGAGTAGGTGTTTCCTTAAACACTCCTCAATGCAAATATTTATATTTATGCCTCCAACAGTTACAAAAATTACAGATTTTAGGCAACATGTGCAAATTGTCTGCCAAACTAAACAATTGGTTGGAAATTTAGTCATGTAACGGTTCATATTTTGGCAAAACATAATCTTAATTTATTGTTTGGAGAAGGAAGGACAGTAGTATGCCGATTTATTGTACCGATTTTACGCTAAATTAAAGAGAAAGAGGCCACACCTATCGAAGAAAGAAATTCTCTACTATCATGATAGCGCCCAGGCCAACTCATCGGCAATTGCGACAGCAAAACCAGTCTAATTCTTTCTCTAAACTTGAAAAAACGACTTAACAGAGAACATCAAATAAAGGGATCATTGCGGAAATACCGGTCTATTTTGCAGAGTTCGACAGATAAATTTATTAAATGCAAAATTTCGTTGTCCTCCTTAACACAGGTGTTCTTCTCTTCGTAGTAAGCTGTGTTTCTCTCTCTCGCTCTGTTTGTAGTTTGGAAGTTGATTCTTCGTAATAATGGAGAAATCAACTAACTAAACACCAATTCTATCCGAAAAGTGGAGGATCTTGCATCGGGATAGAAGGTGATCCGGCGGGCTGGATCACCAGTGCATTACATGAGATTTTGTCTCGTTACAAAGTACGTTTTGGCAATTCATGAAGGTGTTGTTTAATACTTGTCATTTGTAGATCTTGTCATAAACTTTCGTCCTTAACGAAGTATGGATGTTTAGCTATAAAACGTTTTCTTTTGCAGGATTTCTAGCTTATGAACATATGCCGCTGCGGCTAGCTCCCAGGTCGGAGCACCATAAGTCACGGTCAGCTTGGAATAAATTTTATGACAGCAGCTTCGATGTAATAGTCTTGACCAGCATTCGCCTATTATAAAATTACTGTTTTTATTCTAGATCTTACTGTAAATTTTTGGTGTGTTTCCGCTATTGTTCCTATATATTTCAAGGTTAATTAGAAAGAAGTTAAAATCACAAGGCACAAAACAATTACTAACCCTGGTAAGATGACGTTAAACACCTTAAGAAATTGATCCGCTTTAATTAGGAATCTTCGAAATGTTCCATTGCTAATTGCTTATTGTAAGTAGACACACAGTATTTATCTTCACATAAAATTTCAACATTTGCTGGCGGTTCCCCTCCATAACTGCCCACAAAAATACATAAATGTATGTATTTTAATGCCACAAAATAGTTAAAATTTAGCTTCATGAGCAGAATTACAGTTACGGAGTTTATAGAAAATATAACGGACTTTTCTTGTAATTAAGATTTGAGATGCAGATGGATGAAACTCTGCATATAAACAAGCAAGCAGAACAAACAGATTTTTAGCAAGGAAATTCACACCTAAAATGTTCTGGAATTAATTTAAACAGCTTTAGATACGGAAACCATTGGGAGAGGTGTGGTGGCAATCATTACCAATACACGCTTGAATATGATTTTTCCATTTAAGCTGAACTGTAAGGAAGCAAAATATTTACTTCTTGACTAAAAATAATACGCCCAACATTCACCATTGCAGGAGCTTTTTCGAGAAGGCGAAAGTAACTCTTATAATTTAATGCTGAAACATTTCTTGTAGACTGTATCCAACCGGTTGGATCAGCGGTACATACGGGTTGCAGATCTTGTCTTGTAGGGCATGTTACTGTGGGGGGCATGTTAGTTTCTATTCGCGGAGATGTTAGGTCGTCTGATTTCGCTCTCTGCGACTATACCTTATAGAACCTTACCAATCTCAACACCTTGAGCTTCGAGACCCTCACGAACTAAATTATCATAAGCATGTGTGTAGCGATCTTTTGCGGTATAGGTAACTGTTTCTCTCTGGATTTTGCTGCAACCAGGATCATTTTTCAAACTACTGTTGGGAGATGCCATAAAACATTATTTTAAGGTGTAGTAATTATAATCCCCAGAAGGTATGAAAGGGACGGAATCATCCATTTTCGCTAGTTTAATATTCAAAATATAAACGTCGAGATCTCCCCCAAAACAACCTGTTCTTACTTAACGAGGACGATAGATCCATCCACCTCCGACTTCCATCCGGATCATAAATATTTGAAACTCATCGTCCAATTAACCGAAAAAAAGGAACGTACATTCAACTCGCCATTCCGCTTACTTCCTCGACCTTCTCCTCCTACTCTACCATATAAGAAAAAATCACCATTTCATCAGCAAGAGGGCGTTCCGTCTCCTTCCTCGTCTATAGAACCCAACCGAAGCCAATGTTACGGCGAAGAGGACACTAGATGTCGCCCTGCGGGCGTTCTCCTTCACGAAAATTAAAAATTAGAAGACGAACTGCCGACGGTTTGATGAGGAGGGCGCCTTCGAAAGGAGGTGGAGAATGAGGCTGCTTGGAGATGGTGGAAAGTGAGACGGAAACCAACCGGGTTTATTTTTCCAGAGCGTTTAAAACAACTATAAATAATTGAAGACGAGTGATGAGATTGGGGTAAGAGTGATAAGACGATGGCCTTTTTTCCAGAAGGTCGGGGGTGGGAAACAGGAGGTCGGCGGCAACTCGCCCTGGGGTCGAGCGGTGTGAGCGAGCAGTAATTAAAAATTTTCACTCGACTTTTGCGCCCTCCACGCGCAGCGACAGACGCGGTAGGAACGTTCCGGTCGTCTTATCTGATGTATTTTCTCAGTCATGTTCTGCATGTAATACATCCATTTTTTAAGAAGAAGAACTACCACTTCGGTCGCCTTTCCTTCGCCTACGCTGATGGAGTCACGAAGTTCCGAAACATAATCTACGCGGTCGTCTCTTCGCGCTTCGCTCTAGAAATTAAGCAAAGATTATGGCGATAACGATGCTGAAATGAGGTTATGAATTTTGATTGCTCGCATATAATAAGATCCATGAATTCTGATGGTGGAAAATCTGGAGATAGGACAACCATGAAATCTAAAATCGTTTGTTGTTTGTTGACCAATAAATGGAGATTGTATTTCCCTGTAACGCAGTACTTTCACTGCCAAAATTTGGTATCATTTATGGGATTATCATATATTGCACTAATTACTGCGCGGCAAAATTATGGAACGAATTCATTGATTTTGAAGCAATTTGTTTTTGGAAGATATCTGGGAACAGGTCAATTTTATTTTTGTTAAATAAACATTTTTGTATCAATTTAAAGTTTCCCCCATCTGCGGTTTTTAATTAATTACGCCATTGTTTGACGACAACCCCCCTTTTTTAATTTAATGGATCATTTAATTGCGTAAATGGTAGCATCAATGTTTTAAGTCCTCACACATCAAAAATCTTCGAATAAGAATCATTTAAAGACTGGAAATTTTGTTAATAACAATAAAAAAAAAATTAATGCTGTTATTCAAGAAGTTAAGTTGTTTCTTCTAAACCAAGTGTTCGAAATGCTATCCGCCGGCTTCTTGACAAATGGCAAACCTGTGAATACATTTACTTTGTACATTTCATACCTAAATTTTATTTTTCAAAACTACATAAGACATAAGATCTTGGGACCAAGGAGCCGCTCTATTGGTCCTTGCCCACCGATCCGCCTCTCAGAGAAACAGGTGTTCAAAAACTCGCGAACAGGACGTGCAAAGTGGGGAGGTGTATCATCTTGCTCAAACCAAATATCGCCATTTGTTAGGCAAGGATCATTATCATTTGGGAAAGTTTCTGCAAGAGTAGGTACACGTAGATCCCCAAAAAAATCCAGATATCGCTCACTGTGAGAGTTTCTCCAAAAAGCAGGACCAATGATACTACTATTCCTGCTCACAACTTAATTTTATAAGGGTCTAGGTATGTGCTCCAGTAACCCACCGAGGATTCTTTCTACTCCAGTATCAGCAATTCTACCGATTTATTGTTCCATTTAGGCTAAATGATGCTTCATCGGAAGAGAGGATTTTGGGAAAGAAGCACTGATTGTGGTGGCATAAATCTTACGCTATATCATGCATTTGAAATGCGTTTGACATGCGCCGTTTATCTAAGCTTTCTCTCGTTTTTACTCATTGTGCATCGACATGTATTTTTATCTGGGTATCCGACGAGAATTAAAATTTCTCTGCGCTGGGTTTCACCTAAATGATCCGTAATTAGTTAAATAAAAAAAAATTAAGAATAACGAGTATTTAGCATACGACTTGACTCTTGTATTTTTGATTGAACCTACTTGACCTGTAGAACTTGTCTTTACTTTTTGCTAGGCTTCTTATTGAAATAAGATTTATGAACAGAGCAGAGCATTTTGATAATTTGATTTAAAAGAAGCAATCATTTAATTTCTTGAATAACAGCATTTATTTTTGCTTTTCGCTATTAATAACATGTTTTGTAATCATAAAATGATTTTTAATTTAAAATCTGTTATGTGAGATGATCCATCAAAATAAAAAGAAATCGGGAGTTGTTAAAAAAATGTCGATGACGTCATTACTTAAAAACCAAAGGTGGCGAAAACTTAAAATTGATGTAAATATTCTCATCAATTGCAATGTAAGAGCGAACATTTTTTTTTTAAACAAATTGCTCCAAAAAAAAAGAAATTTCTATTAAATTGCCTTTTCACAGAAACCCTAATAGCTCTAATATCATTAGTACATCATTAGGACAATAGCACCTTATTACGTTTTGTCTCAGGATTCCAACGATGC
Organism: Oryctes borbonicus; assembly: GCA_902654985.2. Classification (NCBI taxonomy): domain Eukaryota; kingdom Metazoa; phylum Arthropoda; class Insecta; order Coleoptera; family Scarabaeidae; genus Oryctes; species Oryctes borbonicus. The sequence continues at coordinate 2,205,773 of LR736892.1, read as the reverse complement.
AATGGCATGTACCAATTTAGTTTTGAACAATGAGACTTCGAAACAACGTTTTGAAGTCTCCCTTCACAAAGACATAATCTTCGACGCCCACGGAAATGGCTCACCCTGTATAATGAAAATAAAAGAATAGTAATGAGAATATACGCGTATTTTGGTAATTAATTTGCTATTTGGAAGAATAAACCTTCCACTACATAATCACCAGAGTAACATCTATCAAGCTGACCCGTTGAATGGAATTGAGGACGTTTCTGACAGATCCTTCGTAACCAATGTTTTGCTGATTTCTTAATAATTGTATTTTCTATTTGAACCAAACGAATAATTTCCGAGAACTTATTTGCAGCAGCCATATTAAAGATTCCGATTCCCTAATATGCCTATTTTGAATAACTTGGCTCAGGAATAACTAACATTTATAATGGTTTAAATTTGTTGGCTATTAAAGTAATTTTGAATATGGTGAAGAATTTCGAAAACCGTTATTCACACAACAGAAACAAGAATGATCAATAGATAACACAAGAGATAATAAAAACAGAATTCATATTTAAGAAAAGCGGTGAAAGTGCCGTATTTCACCGCTTTTCTGCACAACACAATTTCGTTAATGAATTAATAAAATATGTTTGTTTCAAAAGTTTGTGGAGTTCGAAATATCAACCATAATCATGCCTCCGATATACTATCCCAGGCCTTGCCATCGTTGTTGGAATAACTGTAGTTTTAGCATTTGACAGCACTTGTTCTATTTTGGTATTTCTAGTTGTGTACCGTCAACAAACAACAAAAAGAAAATGTCTAGAAACAATAATCAAAAATATTATGCTGAGATAACTTCTTCAGGGTATTGATGGAATCATTTACAGCAAACACGCAACACAAGGAGAGAAGGAATACACTACCCACGGACATGTTTTTGCTTATCCGACGTCATCAGCGTGGTTCCGAGAGTTATTTTAACTCTACCTTGCACCGATCTTGCCTCACAATTAATGCCACAATATTTCGAAACAACAAGCTAGAGGGATGACTTGGGGAACAGTACCCGCTTTATGTCGCTGCTTTCTAAACGACAGATACGCGTTTCTTGGCACTAGAGGGCGCCAAGAAATGTCTAGCTTGTCGTTTCGAAATGTTGTAGCATTAACTCTGAGGCAACAGCGACACAGGGTAGAGTTTAAATACTCTCGGAGCCACGCTGATAACGCCAGGTAGACAGAAACATGTCCGTGGGGAGTGTTTTCTTTTTCTCTTTGTATTGTGTTTTCCGTGAATGATTTCATCAATACAAGGAGGAAGCTAGCTTAGCATTTTTGGTTAACAGTAAGTCATATCAGCTAATAAACAGTAGCTGCATACAATAGAAACGCTTTGCAAAAGATAACTAATATCTAAGTAAGCGTTCCTAATACCTACAGGTATTTATTTTAACGATTATTATAACGATCACCTTGTATACAAGGTGATCGTTATAATGTTAGCTTTAGTATTAACTTAGTTCATCAAACAGTGTATTAGTAGTACTCAGTATATCTTGAAAATCATTCTGTTCGAACCTCAAATACATTTTTTAATAAACGCTAAAATCTCTTTTGTAAACTAATATATAAGAAAATCTTGGTACCTACAACATAACATGAGATAAACGATGCTGAATAATATGATGGCAATGTGTCTATCATAATTTCGGTGTCTTATGAAACTTATGAGTCTTCTAATTTACACTCAGACTAAACCGATTCTTTATCCTCGAATACGTGTATAACCATAAAACGCGTTTAACCTTCGTTCAGTTCATTCTATCTTCTAAGTCCGCCTAATGGATCCAAAAAGCTTTTCCTTCGACGTTTTTCTTACATGTTTAAAGTTTTATGAGCTTGTAATACCTCGACTTCATAAATATGGAGAATATTAGCCAAGATTCTTTTTATTAGCCTTCTACTTTTACTAAAGGGGTATTCGCTTATGAGTCATTAAAAACTAACATTTGCAAATTTCTAATTTTAACGTAATTCAACCTCAAGCTAGTTAATTCCACGCTTCTACCAATTTTAAAAACAAGTCTTGATTCACATTGCAATTGTTCTGCGGGTCTAATTCGCAGTAGTAAAAGTATCCAAATTGGTGAATTTATTGAAAATTGTGGAAACTGAAATATATGAAAGTCGCTTAGAGAAATTTAAGAATGAAGTTTTTGGTGTAGCAGCACATAAAATTGCGAATGTATAGAGACGATAGTATTCTGAAGGTCTCTGCAACACAATCCCTACTCCAAGAATTATTCAAGAAAACATTGTTTGATCTCATGGAAGGACTTGTTAGGCAGGTCTTGAAATGATTTGCAATTAATTCTCCACAGTTCAAAGAAGGAATATACGCATTTAGGGGACTAAGCAATAGTTGCGCAAGTCGAATGTCAAAAATAAATAACTGGAAAAATTCTATAACTGTATGTTGTAGAGTGCAAAGATTGCACAACACCTACAACGATTTTCTGATGCTTAATTGCTGTAGTGTATTTCTAGATGAAATCCACCTTCATCGGCGTTATATGGGTTGGTTCTGTCGATGCTACTGATATGGGATTTGATATCCTTAACAAAACTACTAAACAATCGCCGGTTTTCCATTGCAGTACAAGGTAGGCCAAATTCGATACTTTTGATGGGGAACTTATATTTCTAAAGGAATTAGACAAAAACTAACCTAAGCTTCTGGAGCTGGATTTTAAAAAGAAATCGATTGGTGAAATCCCTATTTTTATATCTTCCTTAATATAAGAGATACACAGCGTTCTCTTAAAATGTGCAATTTTTAAAAACCCTTGTAACTTTTTTATTTGTGAAAATGCTTGATTTATATAAAAACTAAAAAAAATCCTATGCTCTAATTTTTTCTTTTTTTAAACTCCTATTTTTTGAGATATTATCAAAACGTGTTTTTTTATATTTTTAGCTCAAGTTTCATTCAAATATGTTTATTAATAAAAAAATTACGAGAGAATAATTTTTCAAACTTTGCTGACCATTATTTAATAAAATCGAAATCTGTAAAAGAAGAACAACTTGTAAAGTATAGGGTTCGAAGGGAAGCTCTCATTCCACATAAGTTACACTATATCATTGGAAATTGCCACCTTATACATGCATTACGGTAACGATCTAGGTGATAGAACAATATCTATATTTTCAGATTTATGTTCGACTATCTAAATTAGTTATACATCGCCGTTTTCTACGTAAAAGTAGCTTCATGTTTGACAAATAAAGAAGAAATAACAAAAATGCGGGCTGCGGGATATGCGGCCCCCCCGTTATACATTTGTTTCCGGAAATAATTTCGATCATCCTCGAAGCGATGTAATATACTTCATATTACATGTGTCCTAAAAGAATATCGTATATCTGTTATACTTTCCGAGATATTTACAAACATTTTAAGATCATGCAAATATTTAGAGGGGGCTGTACCCCAAACTCGAACGATTCAACTTCTAAAAAAAATTGTACCTACGAATGTAAAACTTCTTTGCTACATAAAGCCTTTTCATTTAAACACTAATTTCAAAAAGCAACTTGCCCGTTTTTGTTTATCAGAACAGATGGATTGTTATATAACGGAAGTTAAAGGACGTGTTGAATATCGTAGAGAAAGCGATAATAGTTGTGTACATAATACCACATCTAACATCGCTAACAAGATATACGACGTCGAAATCCTCTTGCTAGGAACATCATCATAAGTAAGTCTATTTCTCCAACTTTTTGCCGCCAAAGACTATCGCGCAAAATCGTCTTCTAATTGGCCGGCCATTAGTTGCGAGCGAATAATTAAGGTTCGACAGACGTAAAAACACTTAGAAATTAACCCCTTTTAACGATGACCTACACGCCGCTACATCCTGCCACCACTAGACGGACACGACTAAAACCTTTATAAACGGTTTGGAGATTCGGTCAAATTGCAAAACGGCCATTTACCAGCGCGGACGAGCCCCCCTTCGTCCAAGTCGGCCCACCGCCTTGCTCCTCGACTGTCTGTGTATGTGTGCGTGTGTACGTTTCTTCCTTCGCAGCCCCTGTACACCGGCGCTAGTATCATGTCCATCGTGGAAAAGGTCGTAGGATGGGGGTTAGGAACGGTCGCTAAAGGAATTATCTCTCCGGTTGTTCTTCGCCAGCAGCCCCCGTCGAACTGTTAATTAGTGAAGTGTTATACTTCATTATTAACGGACAGTCTGTTCCATTCTCTTGTGTTTCCGGTTAGCAGTCCATTAATACCTATGCATCCGTGGCGTATTAAATTTGAATTAGAGAGCTGTTCTTTTTTCTTACCGGAGACCGGAGCGGACTACTGCGATGCTCGCGGTCAAGTTATTAGACGAGAAGGGAAGGGTTGAAATATTTATGCGCTTCCGAAACGAAGGCTTTTTGAAAAAGGAATGGGGAAGAAATGGAGAGTCTATCTCGTTGATGTTAGTGATAATTGTGTATCCCCTCTTACGAAATTTACAACGATCTCGTTAGTCTAAGTATTCAACAAACACCATGATTTCAAATTAATTTTTGAACATTTTAATTCTTGATATCGATATGTTAATATATTTTTCTCAAATAGGATATTTGTTCAGTAACTTTATTGGTACTTTGCACAATAATTTATTTTTAAGGGACTGACATCTATGTAACCAACATAACTCCGTTTGTCTTTATGTTGGCACAGCGTTGGCTGACGGTCACGGATAGTCTGGCGGAAGACGCGCGAACGATGTCAGCATTACGTGAAAACGTGAATGTTTTACATTTTCCAGCAGAGATTGCCTCGCAAAGTCTGTGGAAAACTAATTGCCGTGGTTCAACGTTGACTTACTTACGTCACTCAAATGTCTGTTGCCACGTGTAGTTTGATTATCATTTATCACCCAACGCTTAGTTGATTTTAATAACCTAGAGCCAATGGATACCCAACGTTACAAAGGTCGCATTCCCTTTATATACCTTACTGACCCTCTACCAACCGTGGCTAACCATCATGGAACGTCAGCCAACTAAATGTGCTACTAAGGCATATTTGATTTTCACGGTTTTCATGACCATTAGAATCATTTTATTTTTATTTTTTATTTATTTATACAAAAGATGCCGAAGGTTTACTTATCATTGATGCAACTTGAGTTACTCCAAAATTTAAGTTTAAATCGTCCAGTTAATGTTTTGTAACTGTTATTGAAAATTAGTTTATTTAGCCGTGTTGCCAACTCATCTGCGAACACGCAAATGATCCTGTAGTATGCTTCATATTATTTTGAAGGAAAATATTATTGCAACTAATTGTAATAAATTAGTTCATCTAGGATGACTAAAGTTTTTCATACTAAATTTAGCAACTGGTTTTGTTTCTTTACCGCATTGGCTATTTAGTTTCTTTTGTGTGCTCTGGTGGTGGTTTGTTAAAACTTGAACGATATAGTTTTCTTATAGTAATAATCAGTTTTGGAAATCTCAGTAACATTTCTATACCGCTGTATTAGATTAAATGGTCTAATTGTGTTAGTGGATGTGATGGCGTGAATGTTGGTGACCAAATCCATTACCATGGTGGAATTAATAATCGCTGTGCAGAAGCACGTGATCCAATTTCTAAACCAAACTGGGAGGAGGCGTTTTGGCCTAATCGATTGCACTCTTTGTACTTTTAGGGTGTTTTAATTTTGGACTTCCGTGTTCTTTTAGGGTGTTTTAATTTTGGATTTCCGTGTACTTTTAGGGTGTTTTAATTTTGGATTTCCGTTTATGATTACATTTATTTTTTTTTTGGATTTGGTTCCTGTAATTGTTTTATTGGTTTTGGATTTTCTCTTGACATCGTTAGTTACCATCCTATTAGCTGAAGTCACTTGGGAGAGGTACTCAATATCCGAAGAACTTTGTCCTACCTATTTCTGGAAACTTCCATCTGCTACTTGCAAGGCAAGTAATTGATTAGGTCCCAGGTACATTAGTTTTTCATTAACGTAAAACTTTCTTCCAAATTTAATGTAAGTTAATTTTTTTTTTACGCGGTTTGTACAGCGGGTTAATAAATTGAAGGTTCACTGCATTTATTACTATAGACTAGGGATGCGCTCAAGCTTGAGAGGAATCTAAAGGTTGGCTTAAGATTTCATTTTTTTCATTTACTATCTGATAATTATTCATGTTTTCTTTAATTTATTTATCTGTATCTTTAACCAAACTTCCTTGGGACTGCTATATATGTTTTTTTTTTTATTTATTATTATTAATAATTCTAGGAATAATAGAGATTGTTGTGTATTGTATATGGGTTTATTTTGCTCGCCTAATTAGATTAAAATAAACATACCGACACATCTTGGAAAATATAGGGAAGTATAGAACTTTTCGTGTAGAAATTACTCAGCCTCGTATCATATTCACATCTTTATTTCTAGTTTGATGCCTTTGTTAAGTATTTATTTAATTTCCAACCGTGTTGCGCACCCAATTTTGTATTTTTGTAATTTGATACTAGTAGTCCATGTTACTTATTTAACAAATTACGTGGCGCCCATTTTGATATTTGATTATTTAGAATTTTTATTGTTAATAATCGTGCCGGCTTTCACTATTACCTAGCTGGCTGTTAATGGACTTTTGAAAGCGCAACAAACGACATTGTAATGATATACTGTTAATTTTTTTTATCGGTGATTAAACACCTTAAAAAGTGGCTTTTAGTAAATTTCGAAATTTTGTTATCTCTACGATAAGAAGTATTTTGTTTAGATCCCACTTCCACTCCATTTTTCAATTAATGTAATTTTTGAGAAAGTGATGTATATTTTTAAAGAATCTCGTTAGACACATTATTATCTCATTTTTATGAAGCATAGGTTCTAATTTTATATAATTATAAAATATTTGAAAGCCCACCGTACTCCTTGCTGAAATACGAATGTTAACTCAGACGCATAAGAATATTTAAAATCGCTTATTTTTTATTTTGGTAATCTTGTATTTTGAAATTGGTAATAAATAATTAAATTGCAGTGTATTTTATTACAACACCTCCAAGCAAAGTAAAAAGAAACTAATTTCAACAAACAAGAAACACGCTGAAGCAGCTTCACTGTCAGAAATTGAACAATTTGATTCGTTGACTTGCGGCTCCGTAAATATTGTTTCGATAAATATAAAATTCTAAATGGCTTTCTGTAAAATGAGGTTGTTGAGTCCTGCATTACTTGCTACAAATTGCCTACATCACGGATCCTATAACCACATTATTGTACATTCAAATTCACCTTTCAAAATGTTCTTGCTAAATTTGAGTCAATGGATATCCAACATTGCCATATCTTCTTAGGTTCAGTTGCATTAAACGCCTCTTAAAACTAGAAACTTGTATTAATTCCATCAGTCCTTCCCAACAATGTAATGGAATCGATCCGAATAGCTGCTAACTATGCATCCTCCGCTCCTTATACCAATCTGTATGCATGTGGGAAACAGCGCTTCTTATTCGAGCGATAGCCATTAGTTCAATGGCGTGTTAATAACGTATTTCGAATATAGTTTGTAAACTATTAGCGGGCCGTTAGCGAGGAGGAACATCGATGATCTCGTACAGCCGCCGAACTATGCACGCCCGCGTCTAATTCGGCGAAACGATGCTCGCGGAAAATGGTCGAAGCGAACCGAGAGCCTGGGAAATACGAAATTGATACGAGAAGATAATCATATTAATAGTTGTTAACGATGCACTTTGTAGTTTCGGGACCAGAAACAGTCGGTCTCTCTTTCCCAAGAAAGTTTAGCGAACTATACTAGGGGATATACATCTGCTAAATCAGATATTCTCTTAAAATCACTCCGTCTGCTTTCCAAGATCAGGTACTGATGAATCGTAATAATGGGCCTTTCCAAATTAATTGTTGACTCGAGGATGAAGTAACAAAAACTGATTTCTCGCTAGTGAACAGGGATGATGATACAATGTTGACAAACTAAGACGACCCAAATCGGAATATTATTTTCCTCGGTTCCGGTGGTGAGAAATGAGCTGCGTTTAAAAATAAACGGTAGTAATAGGCGCTATGCGATCTATATTCCGACCAAAAAACTCCAAATGTCAACCACAAAAGTCCAAAAAAGTACAACGGGTGTAAAATATTATGACGCAGCAACCTTACGGTTAAGAAAAATAATACAACTTTTAAAACAATATCAAAACAAATGTAATTAAAAGGCTTCCCTTAAAACAATATAAAATAAAAGTGAAATGGCTCTAAACCCTAAAATTAAAGAAATGTCTAAAACTAGTTAAGAAGCCATATATATTAGAATTTAATTAATTAATCAGTTTCAAATATGTACTGCGAGGTTGCAAACAAACGTAAAGACCCAAATAGCTATTTCTTTAACAAAATCTTATTCACTGTATTATCCACATGGACAATAGAATTTGTTAAAGAAAGCTACTTAAAGCAATAATGAAAGTTAAAATAAAAGCTAAAGTCAACCGCCTCTACTAAACTAAAAACAAGTACAAAAATTAATTTATCATTCCAAATATACTTCTTTTCAACCGGTTAGAAAGGTTATCTTTCATATCTTAATTGAGCTAAGCAATTTTGTTACCTCTCAAGTGATACGGCTCTTATGATAAAACTGCACATGTTATATGTGACCAAATCTGACGTTATTAGCAAATCACATTAGTACGGCCTGAATAAACTTAAGAGATTCATTAAATAAATGGGACTAGATGGGAAACAATTGTGTTCGGGCCTCGTTAAAAAAATGCCTTTGCAGAGCTAGGGTAATTAGAGACCTCGCATTCAGCTCGGTTGCGCGGTCTGCGAGAGAGCACTTTCTTACCTAACTTTAAAATATGCTCATTACAGAATTTTAAGTAGAGACTACAACCTGAGGAGAGAGCACCTCCGAATCTGAGAGAGCATCTCAGAATCCTTGAAGATCCCAACATAAATTATCTGATGTACATTGCAAAGGACACGATCCCTCTGCAGCATAATTTTGATCAGCTTTGGGAGCCATACTAAGTGGGCATCCGGTGTGCTTCAAAACAAAAGAGGTGCTCTGGTATATAATATACCGACGGCTCGAGAATAGAGGGTGTTGGAAAGGATATAAGCATTAATAGGCCTGAGTATCACCTAAAAATGGCTACAGAATTCCACGCCAACATATTTCAATTGTTGCATTGAACCAAGCAGCGAATATCCCTTTCATTGATCCTAACCCTTTTCGTGATCTACAAAAGAACCACATAAAACAGACAATAAAGACATGGAAAGACAATCAAAAAGTCTCGTACTGAAAATGTTCCAGGACAAAAACAGGCGAAAGTGCTGAAAATAGCGCTATCGTTTATAGGTTACTGGCAGGATCTCTCATAGACCACGTAGCCTGCCTGAAAATCTCACTTGTTTAAACGGTAGAACACAATATGTGGAAATAAGTTGCCACCAATTTTATCAAGAGCCTTCACCTACTCTAACACATGCAAAGGCACTTTGTTACAATAGATCTATTAAAGTCGTGGCGACCAAAGGCATCAAGGAACCATGGCCGGACTATAAAAATGATCTGAGATTGAAATCGAGTGAAATTGGTCTTAATTGATCGGCTCCTTTGAATGTAAAGAACCTTTCCACCAGATAGGTGCCGCGATTTCTTACATTTGGCCAAAAACACGCACATGTGTCAACTTCAAAAAATATTTAGCGATATTGAAGCGCAATCGGAATGATTTTTGGCGTCAATTCGTAACTGTTGACGAGCGAAACATGGGGTCATCACAGGTCACCAGAGATCAAAGAGTAGTCGAAATACTGGATTTTTCGTAATCAACCGGCGGCAAAAATGGCCAAAGCCATTTTATCGCCCAACAAGGTCATGACCTTGAAAGTGGCATATTTATTGTTGGATTAAGAACATTGCTTAGACGATTTGCTTTGATCTCCAACTAGGCGGCTTAAAGATAACGTACACTTTCTCATTTTATCCCCACCTACCGTCTGTTTTTATAGCATCGCAGGTAGGCAGGTTAGCGTCAATTTAATATTAAAATTGCCAAAATGCGTTCAGTAACCGTGGCGGCGACAAGCCACCGATATTAGCCGGCGGTTCGTGAGCCGAACAGGGACACCCTCTTCAGGCCCGAACGACACCCGCGAGCAACTAAAAACGAAAAAAAAAACGCGCGCGTCCGAATCCAATTTTTTCTCTTTTTACGCATTCATGTAGTCATTAAATCTGGCGCGGAAAAATCGCCGCCCGAAACGTACGCGGCACGCTACTCCAATGAATGAATATTAATTGAATACGTCCCTGTAGACAGATTCGACGGATCCGTTCGGCGAGATGACAATTTAAAAAAATCCACCGTCCGACGTCCCCCGCGCTCTCAACCTGGTCATCTAACGACCGCCGCTTTCGTCTAAATTAAGCGCGTAAACTCCGGGAAAAATCCTTCGGTGTGGACAACAGCGGTCCCCCGGACCCTAATCGTAATAATTCACAATTAAAACGCGTTGAAGACCGCGCGTCCGGTCCTTTAAAATTATGAATAAAACAAGTGAAATGCGCGAAAAGCGCCCGGAGTCCGGGTAATCACATAGGTAGGCGGGCGACTGGTGTGACGAATAAATTAATTTTGCCGGTTGAAAAATGGGCCTCGCGTCCCGCGCTGAGCTATGCAGTTATCTTTCGCGCGTCTATCTCTTTCCTACTCCTTTCAGAGTGTAGCAGCGTCCATGATTCTAGTTCCATGAGTTAGAACAACATTGGAAAGGTATATTTGAAGAATTTCTGATATTTTATGTATTTTATGTACAATTCATTTGACCTTTAACCTTTTTTTTTAATTTCTTCGGATTATGAAGACATCAATGAATGCATAATCGTTTGGAAGAAGACGGCTGCTTCAATAAAGCAAAAGATCATTCAAAACCCATCGTACTGTTGGGAACAAAGAAGCTGCTTTGCAAATAGTGGAAATTAAGCACGTTCAGTTGTACGGAATGTAAGCCGCGAATCGGCTAGACAAGTCCTCAAAGAACAGCTTTTTCGCCCGTTCCAGTTTTAAAGAATTCATCATCTATTGGAACAGGGCAAATTTTTACCGATGAAGTCGATTTTAGTCGCGATGGTGTCTTGTACCTACATATCTGAGAGACCGCAGTAAGGAATCACCAGGCTTTCTTTTAATGTGTTAACAAGTATAATCGACAATTACCTAATTGAGCCATTTCGATTGCTAAATCGATTGACAAACGAACTCCATCCAAATTTTTTTATTTTTTTTTATTTAAGAAAATGAACTGAAACTTTATTAGAAAATATCCCCTGAACATTATTCAAAGAATGAGCTATGTTCATGACGACGCTTCAGCTCACTTTTCTCGAAAGGCAAGGGCAAATTTTTTTGCTCTTGACTGGGCAGAGTTAAGCGCTATATGTCCCGCGGGAGTCCCGCTAGAATCAACAATTTTTTTTAGTGTATCCGGTACACTCCCGAGTCATCATTCGCAGTTTGGGTACAATTAATTGTACTTCACCCTTTACGGGGAGAGGGTGACAGTAACAAGGCCATGAAACACTTTACACACTAAAACGCTCGTCAAAAAGCTTATACGTTGGGCCCCGTTGGGCCATCACCACACTTCTCTTCCATCTGTTAAAAAATTTGAAAAAATTCAAATATCGTTCGAAATAGCAACTTCCATATATCGATCGATGCAGTTCCTCGTGAGGCACTCTGTACAATGATTCCTTAGACGAAGGATCGAGGAGGAACGAAGAGCTTGGGCGTTTTCCGCGGGTAGGTATCTAAAAATTATATCTATGACGGAGCGAGCATAGAAGGCGGGAAAGTCGTACTTTTATCTAATTTAAAAGTTCACGAGGAAAAACGCATAAATTTCGAAGCGAGAAGCAAAACGACGAACGCCCATGGTTGACGCTAACGCCATCCGGCGACATCGGGACGTACTAATTAGGATATATATAAGATTTCGCCGCCATTAATTACGATGTTTATTTTTCGGTACGCGGTCTGTCCAAGCGGCTGGGTAGGGAGACTTAGATTTGTAGGTTTATCTTAATTTAACTGCGAATAAAAGTAATATGTTCCTGGATATTAAGAATTATAATTATGGTGTAGATGAGTAATGTTAAATAGAGGTTGCTCAAGGAATGAGGTTTTAAAATGCAACACATTAACTCGTAATAAGATTAACATATATTGGGTGTACGCTTTATAAAAATGAAATGAAAGAAGTCAAACATAGAAACGATTTTGATCTCACAGACACTAGTAAATAAAAGACAAATCTTGTTGTACTGCCGAAAACTCCAAGAAATGCTCAATCGAATAAATTTTGAATAACCGTCCTAGTGTGTAAGGCGTTGAAGATATTGGCTTAATAAAGAAACAACGGGTTTAGGCATAAATCTCAAATTATCTCTAAAATTATGCTAAACATGTGTAGGGAATGTTTAAGAATGTTAAATGGCGGACTAAAAATTAAACTTGTGATCACTAATCAGCCTGTGTACTTCAAGTGCATTTTAATTGAAGACTTTTCTGGATTGCTCAAGAAAGGTGTTATCTTCTGCCCACGCGCTAGGTGAACACGCTATTACTGTCTATACTTTCGTTGCTGTGATTTTTTCAAACTCGTGTACGCCACAATCGTTTAATATCCTTCTTACGACTTTCAAATTAACCTTTATGAGCTGATTCAAAACAAGATTTTACAATATTTATTCTTCACAGAAGCGTGGCCCGATATCCCTCCCATGTTACTTTGAGTAGGTATTCTATCTACCAGACATTAAATAAAGGTTTATTGTCAATTTTTTTAGAGATGACTCTTGATCTTGAAGATTTGGTCAACTTTAATAAATTCGCTGCGACGAATTAGCTAAACGATTTGCAAATTCTCATTATTCCACGTTACTTAACTAACTTCACTTACAGCAAAAGCTATATGGAAAAATAAATCACTGGCCAACGGACATGTTTCTACCTTACAGTCGCCATCAGCGTTGCTCCGAGTACTTCCCTACCTTACGCTGCAATTTATCTCTGGGCTTATGCGACTGACCTTAAAAAACAGTAACAAACATATTGTGGAATATTAATCCATTCATGTTACAGAATATTCCGTAAATGTTCTTGTGAAGTTGGGCATATTTTTCGGATGCTCCTGTCCAGTTCATCCCACAACAACTCTATAGGGTTCGAATCTGGGTTTTGTGGGGGCCATGCCATTACTTTCAGGGTGTGCTGTTCTTCTTGCTCCTTTAGATAGTTCTTCCACACTAACGCAGTGTGTTTTGGGTCGTTGTCATGCATGAGTGTAAAGTTACGACTTATTGTACGCAATCCTGATGGCACTGCATGATTCTGGAGTATTGCAAAATAATTTTCCTTTGTCATTACACTCTGCACTCTGCATAAATCTCCCGTCTCAGTAAAGGAGAAACATCCCCACACTAACACAGAACTACGTCCCTGCTTCACTGTGGGCACAATGCAGTTCGGGATCACTTTTCGGTTTTAGATCTTCGGACATAAACTCGTCGATTTTGCCCAAAAACCTCAAACTTTGACTCGTCGCTCCAAAGCACGTGTTTCCAATCATCTAACGACCAATCTAGATAAGAACGGGCCCACTGCAGCCGTTTTGCTCTGTTGCCCCGACGTAATAAGGGTTTTCGAATGGCAATGCGTCCATGAAGGTCCGCTTGTTGAAGTCGACGTTTTACCGTACTCGCCGAAACTTGTTCTTCACGGCCGCGATTGACTTCGGCTGCTATTTGTGGCGCTGTTAATTTTCTATTGCGTTTTGTTAATAATACAATTCTCAAATCTTCAGCTTTTGTTGTTTTCCTAGATGCTCCAGGACGAACACGATTTTCTATAGTTCCAGTTGTCCGATATCGCTTTATGATGTCATTTACTGTTGAACTTCTCATATTTATTTTTTCAGCAATTTGTCGCCCCGAATATCCTTCTTCAAACAGCGTAATAATGCGTGAACGTTTTTCTACACTGGTAGGCTTGCCACGTGCCCTTTTGAAGTAAATTTTCTTAAAACTTTCGCGAAAAAACGACAGATGCACACCAACACACGTTCAACAGTAAAATGAAGCAAATTTATATCTTTACGCCCGTGATAAATAAACAAGAATGATACTGCGGTATATTTCCTAAATGTATTGTTCGTTAATAATCCCCAAACGACCCGTTTCAAAAGATTGGTACTTCCGAGAAATTCTTGGAATGATAATAAAGGAGACTTTATTGTGGTTGTCGCAATATTTCTACTTTACATAATAATTTATGGCTTTAATCCCTTAGAAAAGAGTGTATAATGCTATCTAGTGCCAAGAAAAATAGTCGTGCCGTCTCGACGCCATGGCTGGGACAAAAAGCCGAATACAGATGTTAAACCAACTCTCGACCAATTCTTGGACTGCTGGTCCCGATATGGCGTAGCGCATGGGTCCTGCGGTACATGCAACGAACATGTTTCTGCCTATCAGTTGCTATCAGCGTCGCTCCGTGTACTTCCCTACCTTACGCCGCAATTTATCTGTGGGCTTATGAGATTAACCTCCAAAAACAGCAACAAACATATTTTCTAATGCTATCTAGTGCCAAGAAAAATAGTCATGCCGTCTAGATGCCATGCCGGGGACAAAAAGCGGGATACATATGTTAAACCAACTCTCGAGCAGTTCTTGGACTGCTGGTCCCAATATAGCGTAGCGCATGGGTCCTGCGGTACCGGCATAAATCACAGCGCTGATGACGGCGGGTAGGCAGAAACATGTCCGCTTTGCCTTCCAGCCACACACTGTTTTCGCAGTGAGTGATTTAGATATTAGCAATACTTTGGTTACTTTTTTATGGGATTTTAAAAAGACTAATAATTTCATCAGATAAAACATTACTGTCTTCACTAAGCCATCTCTATAAATTTCCAATGTAATAAAATTGTATTTCTCGGATATCGCAATATTAGCCAGTAACAGCAAGACTACGTTCTAGAACAACATAACTCAAAGGCTACATATTGGTAATTATACAATGCAATCAAGCAAGCGACGAATTTGTTTCCAATACCTCATCAAATCAAAATGCATTAGTAATGAAAATGCCAACAATCCAATCCCGCTTAAAACGTACACATATAGAGACGTGTATCGAACGTGTGTCACGAAGCAATCAAAACGGCATGTTTTGTCGATATTAAGAGCGGCAAACGGGCAATCAGAACTGGTTGTAATCAAAATTCAATCAGTATTATTGGTATTATTATGTATTCGGCGCGGTGATCGCCGTCATTCCTGTCAATCAATTATATTTATACCGTTCCGTTCGATCGTAGCCCGGCACCCTCGTTTGCCATCGACGAGACTTCGATGTATTATTCATGCTGTCGGTCGGTCGGATCGTCGACTGTTGCTTCATGGCCGGTCGGTCGGTGGCAGTCCGCTCCTCGTACTGGCGCGACAACATCGCGTTTTCCATTCAATTACATTTTCATCTACGAAATTAAGGCTATTGACCGACAGATATTGAGATTATGCCTCGTAATGTGTGTTATTATTTTTTTTGTACGCGTATATCTCGACACGTGCTCTATCTGTTGAGCGCTCGGCTAAAGGATCGCATGCGAATGGGTGAGGTTGTAAAGGTGATTGGAGACTTTTCGATTAATTTGGGTGTAATATTCGAAAGATTATTGAACTGGGCGCGGATACGAATACGCATTAAAACAAAAGTTCTATTTATATTAATACATTGTATTATGATTATGCAAGCAATTTCTTTAATACAGACATGGACTTGAAATTGGGGATTTCCTAATAGGACTTATATTTGATGAATGCTCCACTCCCGTTAGGCTTATGTTGATTTCTATTTAAAAACGAAGTAAATGAACATTTATAACGGCGTTGATAGATACAGTTTCAAAGAGAAGTTGTACGCTCTTCAGTTACAAGTCGACAGACTACATGAAGCGGTTATCCCAAATTAGTTTGCTCAATTTTGTTTCAAATTTAGGCTTATTTGTAATTTCTTTATTCCAAAGCAGGGTCCAATCACGTTATTCCAAATTACTTCTTATTGCACCCGGAAAATACGTATACGCTATCCTGTAACCAGCGCCTCCACCAAATTTAAGCAACTTTATGCATTGCAATTATTCTTCACGAAATTATTGAATTATGCTATTGTAAGAGTAGTATTTAGTTCTGTAACCTCAAAAATATTATCAAGGCTTGAAAAATTAGACAAACGAGTTGTCTATTTGGCATCAATTTTAAGCTTCCTTTAGATTGCAGTAGATCATCTTTTCCGCAGTTCCGAGTTTGCGTATCTCCAATAGAAGCTCCTTGTTTCTAACAAGAATTCCAAACCGTATGGAACATTCTCACACAACAACGCCTGGTAAAAATCTACCTTGGAGTATCAAAAGTGCTTGGGGTTTAACTATTCGTATGGCTTTATTTTACGGAATTGGTATTGCTTTGCCGTTCGTAGTAGTGACGTATCAACATTATAAGAAGCAGCGATAATGAAGTTTTTTGTTAAATGTTTCGTTGAAATCTATAATAATGTAAAATGTAATGTAAACAATGGATGCTTTGATAAATTTTAAGGTATGTAAAGAAGTTGCGAGAAGAGACGAACAACTGCTAATATTTTGTTCATTTTATGATAACCTTGGAGACAGGCAAAGTTTTAAGTGACGAATACTATAACAAATACAATGTAGTAGTACCAAATTAAAAAAAAAAACAATTATTGAATGTTGTAACATTGTGAGTCTTAGAGAACAATTGTCAATAGTGTACGACGACACATTATGCCTCATTGAAAAAATACCTGTTTCTATTAAAAGAAATCTCTAGAATAAACGTTCAGCGTTTACTTGCTAACTGCTTTTGCAGGTTTGAACAATGCCATCCAGCTTTGATGTCACCGAATAACACAAACATTTATGAAATTTAGCAATTTTTGGATTCTAGTAAATATATATTATGTTACTTATAGAATAGATGTATTGTTATGTTTGTTGCATAGGTTTCTTCTTGACATCTTGTTTAAATCCAATCTCCCACTCTCTTCTTGTAAATGTTCCTTCAATACACTTCTGGTAGTTTTTCCTTTTGTTTAAGTTTATATTCTCCTTCGTCCTCTTCTATAATTGTTTTTTTTAATAGTTAAATAATAAATTGAAGTACTTGTTGTATTGTTTGTCAAAGTTTTTACCGGATTTTTAAGGTATTCAATAACGTACAAGGTGGGCCAAATTCGATACTTCTAATAGGGAACTTATATTTCTAAGGAATTAGACAAAAGCTGACCTAAGCTTCTGGAGCTCGATTTTAAAGAGAAATCGATTGGTGAAATCCCTATTTTTATATCTTCCTTAATATAAGAGATACAGAGCGTTTTCTTAAAATGTGCAATTTTTAAAAACGCTTGTAACTTTTCTATTTGTGAAAATGCTTGATTTATAGCCATCTTAAAATAATGTGAAATGAAGAAAAACAAATAATTTAAAAATTGTTTAAATAAAATATCAAGTGTGTTATATCATTCTAAAGGTAATTTTATATGCTTTTCAATTGTGTAAAAATATACAAGGCCATATGAAAAAACACAAGTTTTGGTAATATCTCAAAAAATAGGAGTTTAAAAAAGAAGAAATTGGGGCATAGGATTCTGCGTCAAAAAGCACCCTAATATAGTTTTTATACAAATCAAGCATTTTCACAAATAAAAAGGTTACAAGGGCTTTTAAAAATTTCTCTTTAAAATCGAGCGCCAGAAGCTTAGGTCAGTTTTTGTCTAATTCCTTTAGAAATATAAGTTCCCTATTAAAAGTATCGAATTTGTCCCACCTTGTACATACATATATTGATTTTTGACTGATGTCATATCTTTCATGATCTAACAGTCTGAATATAATTTCAATTCTCAATAAACATCTCTTTCGCAACTACAATGACATAAATGGAACAAATGATTTTTATGTTTTATATCTACAAAGTTTTTCTTCTTTTTGAAATATTTAATATTTAATTCCCTCTTACTTTACTATGAATTAGTATAAAGAATGTGTTTGATCTAAGCAATTTCGCTACAAGTGAAAAAATAATCACCCTTGTAAAAAGTCAAAGGATCTACCTCACTAAGTAGCCTAAAATATCTTTAAATCTCTTTATTCAAGATATTTTCGTTTCGACTATTATTTTAGTCAAGAACCGAATGGCGCAACCTATTTGCCCTTTACATCAAAACATTTGTATTATTATCTTCAATATCTCTCGGGTGTTCTAATAAAAGTTGATAAATTCTTTGGTGAGAGGTGGCTTTTCATTTCTAAATGACGATGAATTTCGTCAACTTTCTCTCAAGCTTAGGTAGTTCTTTACATTAGTTTATTTGTTAAATGAATAATATACAAGGCTCAGCAACTCCCAGTATTCCATATTTATTTTAAACAATTATAGGTAAACATATATTAAGCCATTACCCGGCTTTGAGCATGAACACACGATGGTTTGTAGTAAGTCTCAGAAATCAAATCGTAGCAGACCGTGCCTTTAAAACTTCTTTCAGAGGAAAAATATAGTAATAGTGGCAATTACTTTTCCTTTGTGAAGCTGCCAGCTACCAATCTTTTCAGAATTCAATGGTTTCAGAGGGGTTTTCACTGGATTATATACGCGTTCATAAAACCATTAAGGTGAAGCCAAGCTTCCTCTGAGAAGGAGGATGTGTCAAGAATGTTATGATCATTGATGTTATTTGCGGTATTGCACTCTCACTACGTAACCAATCAGCGGGCTGGCGATCTTTTCTAGGAGTATGCTAACAATTGCCATATGACAAATTAGTTTCTTGTGGAAGCTTTATAATTAATAGCTTCCGCAGTTCTTTTCGTGAGTCTACCACCACCCCGTCTACAATCCCCATACAGCCCCTGTTTTAAGACATTTAGCAACACAGCGATTAATGTATGGATGTAAATCAGGATACGATATTGCAAAATGTGGAAGCTGAAGATGAACGCCATTCTCTAATTTCTTGCTTTTATCCACTACAAAAATAGCTTTCCGTCAATAACTACTCGAACTCTGAAGCACTGTTCTAGTGCTAGTGTGGTAAAATTCTTACCACGAAGATGTGGAGTGGATGAGATGGAGCATATGTTATCGAAATATTTGCAAATAAACTCTGCAACTGCGACCAGGTACTCCTGGCATCATGATCTTTGAGGGCTGCAAGGATCGAACTAGTAGCTTAATTAGCCAGAGAATTAATGAGGCAAATAAAGGCGTTACACTACCACCAAATCACCAACCAACTAAACGTGCACTGATGGGCCGTATAGCGGCGACACACGCATCAGTACATGGTGGTTAGGTGTTAGTTTAACATCATTATTACTCAATAATAATAGTAATAAATGGACATGGCCCTCTCGATTACTTTCTTTCATTCATGATCACATTGCATTACACTGTTTCCACAATTTAGATCTAAAACTACAAACAATGTGCACAATTTATCGTTAAAGCAATTTCATTAATAATTTACTTGTGTCTCCTTGTCTAAAATACTGTTCGTATTGCATGTTGCAATCTGCGAAACGAACTGCTTTCCCGAAAGTTTAAGATCTATATTGCAATAGTACGACTTGTTACTACTGAGGTACCAGCAAGTCGAGGCCAACGACAAAAATTCATTAGTAATTACCCAGTAAAAATGATTACATTTTTTCTCCTACGGTGGCGTTTAATTTCCCCATCCTTCGAAGACGTTAATCTAACCTAAACCTCCTCCCGCCGGCGCCGCCGTCCTCCATCTCTCACTTAAAATAAGAGCGGACAATTAAAATACGGGGCGGAATGCCCAGGAATCAACCTATTCCACCTCCACTTCGTCTTCGTCTTATTCTTATTCTTCAGCGGTGGAACGTTGTCGCTAATCGAATTAAAAAGTAATCAACTTCAAAAATTGTACATCTCTCGTTCGGGAAGCAAGAAGAAGGGAGCTTAAAGGGGGCGATAAGCAGAGAGGTGGCAGGAGGTCGAAGGGCAGTACGAAGGCTAGACGGCGATCGGAGGCTCGAAAAAAGAAAGAACGGCGGGAAATTCAGACCGGAGTAAAACCATGGATGGGAGGTGGGAAAAAAATTGCACGCAAAGTCGCGAAGAGCAATAGTTAAAATTTATCGCGGATTAAAAATTAAAAATTATCTCGGGAAACGTGTTAAATGGGTGAGAAAACAGGAGATAATTTTGGATTTCGATGGTGCCGGCCGTTTATTTAAAGATGGAAGCGCCGGTAGATGTGATACCGGAACCTTTTTTCCCGTTAAAGTTACAGCCAGTTCGAAGTTAGTTTTCTGCGATAGCCGCTTGCTCCTACTATAGCTATTAAGGCTTTCCATCATAACATTGAAAAGTACGACGGTTTTAATGGGCTATTTAATGAAATTTATCGTAGGTAAGTCCAATTTTCCCAGAACGATTGTTGCCTTGGTATACAGAGCGTCCTACTGGAAACCGCATCGTTTGATTAAATTGGAATCTAGTCGTGGTTCATAATAACTTTTAAACTAGGATAAGTAATCGACTATTTTATACATTTACTAACATGAAATTCTAAAGAGGACGCTAGTTCACTTTATATGAACGTACAGAAAAAAGGCTGAACGTTATAGAAGAGAAAGTGAAGGAAGTAGGTGTATATTCATCAGTGCAGCTAAAGAAATTAAATTGATAGAAATAAACAATTAAATACAATAAAAAAATTACAAATATACAGTAAAAATGTGCTCTCTTGCATAAACTGAATAAACTGAGGCCAAACAAATTGCCCTAGATCTGCAAGAGCGCTTTCTAGACGAGGCTTGAATGCAGTTTTCTTCCAGCCAATCCTATTTATTTAATTAAAACCTCTTAAATAGTAACGCCATTTGTTAATAATCGCATCTGGCCACATCTAACATGTACAGTTTTATCATTACGACTCGTACGACACAAGCATGGCATACCCACGCTGTATATTCAAGAAGATTCAGTTAATAACTAGCAAAATGAAATTACATCTATTGAAGAGGGTGGGTGATATTGCTCGACGTAATTTACAATTCTAAACCATTCCATCACCGTTCCAGCAATTTCGCCCAAGTATGGCAACCAAGCGCATCCCGTCCTTTTTTAAAATTCATCAATCGAAATGGAGGTTGTAAAATTGATGCGGCAATGCCAATCGGGCCCTGTCGAAGTCGCGATCCGTACGGCTGCTCATCGCGAGCGCTACCTACCGTTACCTACGGGCGCGCCTCGCGCCAATAACAACGGTATACGGCCGCTACAGCAGAGATGTAAATGATGTCATTCCGTTAGCATCAGCTACAGCCTCAGCATCATGCATAGATATTGACATATCAATAACAAATACCGGGAGAGGCATTTCCAGTGTCGGTGGGTCCTCTCTCGACGTTCGACCGTTTTCGGGTCCGTAATGGTAACCTATCCCGGCCATTCGTTACCAACGCATTAGCAGAAGCAGATAGATACGTGTGTGTACCGGTGTATCTACCGCGAATAGATTGCGTATTGAATTTTTGATACGGACGGATGGCCGGCACCGCGTGAAGAGTTTTAAGAGGGCGAGGGGGACACGGTTGATTACCAGGTCGTGGAATACGGGAATTTTCAATCGTACACGCACAGATACACGCACACAGACGAATTGGTTAATTAAGGGAGGAAAAAAGGTAAAAAACCGCTGGTGCGGGCCACCCAAATCGAATTTGTAATGCGTCTATATACTTAGTCGGACTGACGATATCTGATTTTAAATAACCATCGGTTAATCGGTTTGAAACGTTGATTAGTCTGGATTTGCTAGAATACGAAAACCACAATTAACACGAGCACATAGACAGGTTATCATACTAAAGCTACCACTAACTTGCTATAGTAGAAAATAACTGCGATATCCGCGAAGTGGTAAGTGTAGAACATTTTCTTTTCAAACCTTTTTAAGAGGTAGAATTGGATGTTTTGTAAAGAATCCAATTTTATGGCGCAGTCAATAGGATTCAATCAATCGATATCTGTCATCAAATAATTGCGTTTGTAGCATGTCAATTTGTGCGAGTAACTAAGACACACGGTATTTGGTGTCACTTTCGGTAAAGAGATTTCCTGGTCCCGAAGACATTTATCGTTGCGTAGAAGCTTTAGCTAGAAAGAACATCATGCTGGTATGCCATGTAGAGTGTAGTTACCTTTATGTAAATTAGTAAGCTTGAATTCGAGCTCGTATGTTTTTCAGGATCATATATAGTAAATCTTGATCTTATTCAGGTAAATTTGTTGGCATTCCAACTTCGCTGTAAACTTTTGTTGTTTCAGGTAGTCTATAAGATCATCAAGTAATGTTACATTTACGATCTGCCTCAGCCCATTTTACTAATCATCATTTTCTTAATTTTTGTTTTTGTTCTCCTGCATTCCCTGTCATCGGCTTCCTACTGGCATCCAATTTAATTTAACGTATGAATTATAATCACGACCTTTCTCTAAACCCACAACCAGCAAACGAGCTGCTACCAAAGCACCACATTTTCCTTTTCCGACAATACTTTTATTTTTTGTAATCTTTCATTTACATATACAATGCCCAAAATACTCCATAATGCCATCTTTTGAGAGGCAAAATAACATCAAGACGATTTCTATTTTCCATGAACTAACTTTGATGTCGACGCTTCCACTGTCCACTGTCGCTCGAAAATTTTGGAATTGGAGAGTGAAAAATCGAAGTAACAACAGGTAGAGTACAATCAATAGTGTTATGCATAATGTTGTACAAGGACTTCAAGATATTGAGCTGCAAATTGCTATATTCAGGTTCATAAGGTTCTTGCGAATACGAATTGTTGCGTCTCCAAAGGTGTTGTTGATGTTCACGGAAAAAACCGATCCGTAACGTTGAATTGAGAATGATGTACGGCTGTACTCGTTGGGTCCACGAAAGCTGGATAATGGGTCAGACAGCTAAGAAATAAAGCAATCACTCAATTGTTCAGATTTTGAGCTTTCGCGATTAATTTATTGCTTCAGAGAATACCAAAGTGAGAGTCAATTGGCAGAAAAACGTAAAACTGGACAATATAGTCACGAATTCACAATTTTAAGAATGTCAATAAAGTTAACAATTTAAAATTTATTTAACATAACGAGTTTGTACGTCTAAAAATGTAGTTTTTCCTCGGCTCTTTATAATGTATTGAGACGTATCTTTATTTCAATTTTTTAACATTTTTTCAAATAGTTCTTAATTTATTAAGACAGACATCCAAGAAATAAAACAAGAACTCAATTGGTCAGATTCTGAGCTTTCGCAATTAATTTATTGCTTCAGAGAGTACTAAAGTGAGAATCAATTAGCAGAAAAACAAAAAACTGGACAATATAGTCACGTATTCACAATTTTAGGAATTTCAATAAAGTTAACAAACCCATTTAACACAATTTAAGAAAATTAAAACGAGGAGAACGAGTTTGTACGTCTGAAAATGTGGCTTTTGCTCGGCTCTATATGGTACATGTATTGAGACGTACAAACTCGTTATTTTTATTTCAATTTTTTTAACATTTCAATTTTTTAACATTTCAATTTTTTTAACATTGTTTTAAATAGTTCTTAATTTATTAATAATGATGAAATTTGTAAAAATGTAAAGCAACAATAGTTTGTGTTGTCCAGCTTTCTGTTTCTCTGATAATTGGCACTTACTTTGATATTCTCTGATGGAAAAATATGTTAACTGCGAAAGCTCCGAAACTGAACAATTGAGCAACTGTTTTTTGTGGAATTCCGGAAGTTATTAAATATAGAGTCACGCAATAATATTGGTCGGATAAAGCACAAGAGGTAGAGGAAATTCTAAATATATGCTTGGATCAAAATTATTTTCAGTTTGATAATAACTTTTACAAACAAGAAAATAGTTTGCTACTGCTATTTGCTTCCTCCGGGTTTCGCCGTGTTCCAAAGCTTTCGCTCGACATTTCACCATTCATGTTGACAGCTTTTTCAGGATAACTGAACTAATTTTCGGTTGTCTGACATTCTTCTTATACACCCCGTTGATGCATTCGACCGTGAAGTTTCCGCTCCACTGAGTGTGACGGTTCTGCGTATTAGACTCTTCCCTGTGTTGCTAAGATGGCACCCTTCTCTGTTGACGGTCTTGTTCTCTTCTATTTCTACGGCTTCCCTGATGAATCTTTTTCCATAGTTCTTTTACGTTGTTGAAGTCTATTTTATGTCCAGTCTCGTGTACATGTTCTGCTGCCGCAGATTGCTCGATTCTTTTAAATCATGCGTGCCTTTCATGTTCTTTTATTCTTACCGCAATAGCTTTTCCCGTTTGCCCGATGTAGCACTGCCCGCATTAACATGTTTTCTTGTAGATACCTTCTGTGCGATTTTTGTCTGTCCTGTCTTTGGTAAACACGCCACCCCTCTCTATGGTTCTGTAATCGTCTTTAGAGGCAACTTCTTCCTATTGGCTCTTCTTTTGTCAATGTCAGTGTAACCATTCTTCAGCGCCTTCTCCAGGTGAACCTTCTCACTGATGAGATGTAACTCATCACTGATGGTTTCGGCTCTGGATTGTAAGGTTTTAATTACCGTCGTCTTTTGCATCGGATGATGGTGAGATCTCGCATGTAGATATCTATCGGTGTACATTTTCTTTTTAAATACTTCGTATTGCAGTATTCCCTCTTCCGTTCTTTTCACCATTACATCTAGGAACGGCAGATCTCCATTTTCTTCTTTCTCCATGGGCTGAGTGCTGCGAGTTGAGGTGTTCCAAGAAATGTTGTCATTTCTCCTCCGTGTTACCATATAACAAAAGTATCGTCGACATATCGCAGCCAGCACTTCTTCAAATGTTTCCAAGAACTACGGAAAAGGACTCATCAGGGAAGCCATAGAAATAGAAAAGAATACGACCGTCAACAGAGAAGAAGAAGAACTTCACGGCCGACGCAGTGTTAAAAAATTGTTTCCCTGTGGGGTCATTGTCGCCTTTGCTAGCTGATATTTTTATTAATCATTTCGAAAAAAGATTGTTGCAAAATTACAACACCGGTCGTAGTATGTTTTAGATATGTGGACGATGTTTTCGTCATAAATTATTTTCAAGTGTTTTTCTTTGATTATGTGAGAAATGTTTCACCAAGATCAATCCATTACTTCGCTTAATTCTTTCATTATGAAGTTATGAAATTTTATGTGTTTGATAATTCAATTACTACCCGATGAACTTTTGGTAATAATTTTCCGCAGTCCTCCAAGTCAACTTCAGTGTGTAAGGTTGGATATATTCTTAATTAAAAAGTCTCAGCCCCCTGTAAGCCAAACAGCATTAGTGTTGATAAATTACTACTTATCTATAGGTCGACAACTTAAAAGCAGATAACAGAAATGTAAAAAGTAAGTTGTGAAAGACGTAAAAATAAACCAAATTTTACACTTTTAGACAATCTTTTTGTAAACTATTAAGTTTTACAAAAATATCTTTTATTTTTGAAAATACAACATGATAGGTTATAAAAGCACTAGAAATATATAAAACCAAAAATATAGAAATTTTACACGAGCATTGAGTAAATATAGTTTATTTCTACTCTAAAACGGTTGACAAGCATGTAAATGAATGTAAATTAATAAATAATTCCGGGACAGGGATGGAACAATGTAACTAAATGATTTTGCATTTAAAACAGTTTTTTTTAAAGAGGAATACCTTTTAAATTTTCCCTGAAATATTTTTCCCGTTCATTATTTTTCAAAATAATAAAATGATATGTTAAAACTTATAAACTTTTGCATACGTTCGAATTTTTGAAGGCTTCAACGGCTTCTTGAGATGACAAAAATCGCTGCCTACCCATTTAGGGTTTGACATTCGGGAACAAAGAGAGTCGTTGACCGATAAATCAGGTAATTACGGACAATGAGACATTAATTTGATGTGTTTCTCTATCAAATAATAAAATATTAAACAAACTGTTTGACGTGCTGTATGAGACCCGACATTGTTATTATCGACGAAGTCTATTGTTTTTCCCGATTTTGTCGATGACTTCAGGCAAACAAATTGCTGTGCACCATTCAGCATTAACTGTTCTTCGACTCTCCAAAACAGCGCTAGCAGCATGTGTATTTTTTGAAAAGACTTCGCAAAGGAACAACTGCTTGATTCGGTTCATCTGAGATAGCCAGGCAGTTTATTGTGGCTTAAATTCTGGCTCGTACGAAGATGTCCAACTTTCGTCACATGTCGCGATGTTATTAGGGATTTTGAAGTTTGACTGAAGAATTCTCTGGTGCCAAATGACATGAGTCTTGCGCCAATTTGCGAGGAATCCATTTGGAACAGATTTATTTTACAGCTAAATATGCATGCAAAATCGATGCTTCTATCTCACAACCGATTTTGGTCGATGTCCATCACTACTACGGCGAAATTCTGATGGCGATTACCAAAAGTTAAACGATGCGATTCGACACATTATTATTATGTATGTTGGTCTTTATTAGAATCGTAAAAGGTCAACCATCACCTTCACGTAAAATTCCTTTTTTTTTTAACCCTCACTATAAACGAACTAATCGGCCCATTTTTGTGAAGTCACTGCTTCAACAATAGCAATTATCAAATTTTGTGAATTTTTCATCTAACGGGAGATACACACTGCAAAAATTACCAACATGGCTAATTGAGTTAACGAAAACCTTTTCCAGTTGTAAAACGATCATTTTTCTACTATAACATTTTCAACCGCCTACACCGACCTAATTCTGCCGCCTTTATAGGCTTCGACCAATTTTCCATTCGGATTTTCTTTTAATTAACAGTAATTATCATCGCAGGAATGGTCAGCGATACGCCTTGTAATTAACTTGTCGTTTTTGTCCGCCCAACCTGGATCACCCCGAACCGTACGTACGGGACATTTCGCCCACATGCAACGGGTCTGGACCCGGTCCGGTCCGCCGAAAGCGTAATAACTATCAAAATATCGGATCATTAAGCACGGAACAATTAGGAACAATTTCGGGGTGCGTACAACAACTGGACACATGCATACGCGTACACAATATTGTCGTACAACAATGACAACAATGCTTTCCCTGTACCTTAAGGTAGTAAATTTAAAGGGCGCCCTTTCGTATTTGCAGTATTTCTAGAATAAAAAATAGGGAAATTGGGTAGATGCGAATGTTTAGATCGAACAGATATCTCCTTGTTTTACAATAAAATATTAGGCTGCCAGAAAGAGAAAAAGAGTGAAGGATAACAAATTTAATGTTAATCACATAGATTTCGATGTAAGCAAATAGGTTTTGATTAATAACTTACTTCATTAATTTTATTGATAAATATACAGTGTATCAAAGAACATCAGCACCTACATATAGTGATGGACAACTTTGCCGAGAATGAGACGAGAAATCCAGGACCGAACAAGTTCAGCGATTCAGATGTTTTCACAATTTTCAAAGCGAATGCAACGAATTCTTCCACTAATCAAGGATATAATTTCATTGAATTTTACGAAATATGGTCCAGATAAAAGTGGTTGCGTGACTTAATCAAATTAAAGCAAAATAAAATCTTAATCAAGCAATACTGGTTTTGAAGGCGGGAAATGCTTTGCAAGATGGAACGGGAGAGCCCATATCAGAAACTAGAGTACATTGCATTTTTTTATTATATTGAAATGCTTTATACAAGGGGAAAATTTTAAAACATATGATTTTTCGAGATTAATTAATTAAATTTGGGCTCTGTAGAGAACGAGGGTGTTTGTATGCGCCATTAGGAAAGGTTTAGAAGTGTCGGAATTAGACGAGTGATGAAAAGAGCGACTACCAAGGAGGTTCGTGGCTATCAAATTAAACTCTTAAGCGCCCCCCCTTTTTAAGTAAAGGTTGTCTTTTAATGCCGATGAAACACCTACAGTTTTTAAACATACGGGGTGCTATTAAAGAAAACATCACCATTCCTTCAGTTCTGTTGGATTTGAACGTGCTTTCTATATAGCGAGGTTTGTTAAGGAAACAATTCAATTTATCTCTTTTGTCGATGGATTCTCCACTAAAATTCATATTCATTGGCATTTATAACAAGCGCAATGTTACCTGAGGAGACCAAGACATTTAGGCAGGATTATTGCAATGAACTGAATGCATCTTATGACTCTATCATTTCGATGGTACATCGTAGTTTTGTAAAGTTTCGAATGTCTCAACAGCTGTAATTGCATGTAGGAGGTATCCAATGGAATCTATGCAGTATTTAATTAAACCATGAAAACAATTCTCAAGAATCAAGACCCTGTCAGCCTTAATATAGAAATTGATTCAAGAGTATCCAAATATTGAATTGGAACCCTGTAAATCGGGAAGATGAAGGAATGTTAAATATGGAGTGCAAGAAAAATGTCAATGTTTGGAAAAATGAATAGAATCAGCGTTTGGTCGCGTTATTTGTACCTTAAATGGTCGTGTTATTTTGACTTTAAATGGTCCTATTATTTTGATAATGGACGGTCGTTTTATTTGAACTCTTACTTGGATTTTGAACGGTTGCTTTATTTCAGTTTTAATGGTCATGTTATTTAACTCCAAATTATCGTATATCGTATATGTGGTCATGTTATTTAATAAAAACTATGTTGGTTTGCAGTCAAAGATCATACATTACCAAATTAGGTGAGTACGTTCTATTGCCTTTATATGGAAAATATTGGATCGTGAAAGCTGAGGTATGGAACGATGCATGCAACAATATCTTTCTCAAACACTCAATATCTCGGCAAACATTTGTCCGTGTACCATTTGGCTGTAACTGATTTTTATTTATTGATTTTAATTGCAGATTCCAGACCTCGTACTTTAAAAGAGCATCGCGTACATAACTTTTTTCATAGCTCGCTGCTCCTTTGTCATTGTTGGTGTATCTTCTTCATCTTTGTGGATCCATACACGACTTTCTTGGCGGGTTGATGCGATAAAAAAACAGAATATACGTTTCATCACCTGCCATAAGTTTAGAAAACAATTAGTGTGCCCTCTTCTTCAACAAAGTTAAAGTTCCACGGTAAATTCTCACACGCTCACACGTGCAGGTGATAGCATGCGATTGTTTTAACAGCTGAGGATACGATCTTGAGTTGATGCATTATTACAGTATACATGCATCTGTTGTCCGTTTTAATTATATTCTTAATAGCAGCAATATTTTCGATGACGGCCGTACAAGGACGCCCTGCTCCTTCCTAATGCTGAACAGAATTTCTTTCGTGCTCGAAGCCTTTATATCATCTGTAAATTGTAGCCAAAATAAGTCCTTTTCCGTTAAGGATTGAATCTAAATTTTTCTTGCACTGATAAAAGCTTAAACCTCTTTGAAACTAATCATTCCTACTCATACTTCGAGTCTAAACGAAGGTAACAACACAAGCAGGGAATCCTAAACAATAGTGTCTGTTTCGTTTTTCTTTTTTCCTCTCGATGATATCGACCTGTCTCTCATATGTGTGTACTTGCCCTTTGAATCTAGGTATGAGAGTTCGTTAGTGCCAACATGGCACTTTTGCAGCAGTGCACAAGTGCAAAATGGCATTTTATATGTTGATGTAAAGGTAATTTTATTATGTAAGTGTTAGTGTAGAATTCCGTATTTACCTTATTGTTATAGATATACGATGTTACGTTCTGTTTTATTAAAAAATTGTAATAAATTAATTCTGGGACATAAACTTCTGTTAAGTTGTTGTCATTATCAAATCCCGCTATTTTGGTTGAAATTTTCGACGTTATTGTCTTAAATACAATCAAAATAAGTCGTATATATATATTTGAAGAGAATTACTTCTGCTTAAGGTTAAAGTTTTGATCCAAGAGTACCGTAATCTTGTTTCAAAGCTTTCATATTTAAGAATGTGCTACACTTCTGTTAACAACATCTAATATTCTTGGGAGAATCTTATGATATCTTTGCTTATAATGTCCTTACCTTGAACTTAAAATTATCCTAATATTTTTGATTAATTATTTTAGTAAGTAAATCATGTACTCGAACACTGTGGCACCGGAACA
This sequence comes from Oryctes borbonicus, assembly GCA_902654985.2. NCBI lineage: Eukaryota > Metazoa > Arthropoda > Insecta > Coleoptera > Scarabaeidae > Oryctes > Oryctes borbonicus. Next base: position 2,175,506 of record LR736892.1, on the reverse strand, counting down.
CTGAAACACTTCACTATCACCCCTTACCACAAACACTTCACTGACACTGTACGCTCGTTTCTAAGCTATCATCTTCAGCAGCAACTTCAGTTCTTGAGTTCAGTATTGCTGCTGAAGATGATAGCTTAACTATAGAAACGTGCGTACAGTGTCAGTGAAGTGTTTGTGGTAAGGGGTAATAGTAAAGTATTTTCACATTGTGTTTTTCTTAATAAGATGCTTTCTATACGTATAATAAAAAATAAATAACAAAACAAGGATAAAAAGGAAAGGGATTTACAATAAAAAAAGAAACAAGTAGCAAGAATTTCTCTTTTGAAGAAATGCAACAACTCAATATTTAATGGAATACAACGGATTATATAATAATAATATATTTATCCAACAGAATTATAAATTCCAATTACAGGACACCAAAAACTACATATACAATGCAATGCAAGTTTTCTATACATATACATAATATATTAAAAAATGAAAAAAAAAGCAAAATAAATGCATACTGAAACTTAAAAATTAGAAGTATAAGCTAAGAATAACCTTAAGATTCATACTTCAGACAAAACAAAGTAAAGACTTTTTAAAGTACCTGCATTATCGAAAGTCTTGCAGCTGCGGATGATGAAACTTAGCGAACTCATAGCTGATTTCGTGAAAGCATCCACGTGTTGTAAAAAGCTAAGTTTCGCATCAAAAAGGATTCCCAAACCTTTAATATCCTGACATCGCAACAACAAATCATCGTTTAGGTTATAATTAAAATCGACTGGATTGCATTGACGAGTAAAAGGTATAACCTTACATTTATTTGAGTTTAAACTGAGGTTGTTTGTTTTACACCAGGTGTGAAGGTTGTTAAGGTTGTTTTGTAGTAAAATACAGTCATTAGAAGAAGATTCACTTGCGAAGATCTTAAGATCATCCGCCAGGAGAAGCTTCTCTTCTACCATTAATAAAAATGTTGAAGATCGAGGGTCCCAGATTTAAACCTTGGGGATACTCCAGACGCGGTCACATAAGTAAGCGACGCACGTTTCTGATTAAACAGGTACGATGCAAAAGATTCCACCAAGTCACCGCTAAATCCATAGCGTCTCAATTTAATAGCAATAACATTCTGATCTAAGCGATGAAAAGCTTTAGAAAAATCTACCTGACCCATATTATCCGATGTATTATATTGGAAGTTTTACTGCAACTAATGCAGATAACTATTTTTATCAAAATTTAGTAGCACTTTCTTTTTTCTTTTACTTTACTGTTACTTGATCAGCTTTTATATCAACTGTTTTCCACATAAAAGATAGGCCACTTTATACTATTCGATTATATTCAAATTGTGTACTCTAGCATTTTTGCAAAAGCTCTAAATCAACCAAATTCGTGCGATACTTCTTCTATCATTCAACGGTAAAAAAAAACGAGCACTTTTCCTTATTTATTCGACTGACGTGGGTAATCCATAGATATAAATATAGTAGACAAAAAAAAAACGGAAAACATATGCTTCTGGTCTGTCGTGAATTGCCTTGGATTGATTTCTCCTATCAACCGACTGACAGACAACTGTATATCACATTGTTTTCTCGTCTATTGTGCCTCTTCCCCGTTCCCTTACATCCCATCGCCATCGTTGTAGGAAAAAAATAACACCGACGCCGTTTCGTTGAATTTTCTCGTATACAATCTCTCATTCTCAGTCCCTCTTTCTTACTCCTCTCACATCTATCCGCAAATATGCCCTCGAATATGAAAGATCCTGGATCGGTAACGTCTTTTGCAATTTCTTTTCTTTCGTTTGCCTTGCCTTTCCGTTGTTCCTATTGCGTTCGATCATTAAATAACTTGTCATCAATTATATTGCTACCGCGCCCACTATGTATCTTTCCATTACCGATAGTCTTTTGTCATTTTTCCATTGTGCCTCTGGTATGGATCCATTTGGGACGTGAGAAGCTTTCAGGATTCGATTCTGGGATGATGGAGGAAAGAAAAATAATATTAATGAATTTCGTCGAAAAAAGTAGTTGATCGGAGTTGACGGATATTAGGGGAACAAAATGTAATTAATTTTGGCCTAGAAAAAAACAATTTGGATTAAAATAAGGGCATCAACAAACAAACAAGCAACTTAAAAATTACTCGTGGTAATAGTCCCCAATGAGGCAGATATTAAGATTTTAAGGAACTTCTTGTTGTATGCTTGAGGTGCAACATGTCAATCCAACCAGCAACATCATGCAGCTTATTAAAAAAACATAGAGCATAAGTTGAAATTGGCCTAATGACTGAAAAAAGTGTTTGTTGGATTATTCACGTTATTCGACGCACAGCTAAATTATTTGATTTTTGTAAAGTTTCATCTTAGGAATGGATAGGGTCCTATAAAGGTATATTTTGAAATGATTTTCATGTACAGGATGTCCCAAAAACACGAAACATATTAGGATTGCATTTTTGTAATGGAACACCCTGTATATTATTTCATTTGCGGCTTCTAGTATCGAAATATAAGAGAGAGTTTTATTAAGATTTGCCTTACGTAAGCCTGACGGTTTTTGAAATCTTTTTAGTCTTGTGAAAATGTAGTACCAACTTTAATGCGTAAATTCTCAACATGTATTTCGTTTTTTTACACCAAATTAGCATTAGGTTAATTAAGAAAAAATTAATAGCGTATACAAAGTGTTCAAAAATTTAGACTAAATAACTGTATCAATAATTTGTTTAATTCAAACGGAATACCCCAAATTTTATTTCAACAGTAGATGTAGAGTTCGAAAACGTAGCAAATGTTAATATTTATTGAGTCACCTATGATGTTTTTTTACATTTCACAACTACTTGTAATAAGCAGCAGTTTAACAATTTTAACCGTAAAAAAATTATATCAACTTTTAAAAATGTATCGCCTGATTTAAGTAATAATGAAGATAAATAAAGCGTTGAAATAAAACAATTTCTTAACAAATATTCTGTTTTTAAGTTCTCCAGCAATATTTCTGGGCTTATACATACATATATCGAAAACCTTCTCTGATGTGCTCCCCTGGTGTTATTGAAGGTGTGTTATAAACAAATCTTTTTATGTGGCGCCATAAAAAGAAATCCAATAAAATTAAATCGGTTAATATTGGGGTCCAATTCTAAGGTCCATTTCCAATCCATCAGTTTTGGAAATGGATGCCGAAGCTCCATCCATTTGAAGGCACACAGTTCTTCTTATGTCCAAAGTAATTCCTTGTAATATTATTAATTATCTGCCTATTAACAAATTCATCACTAAACAAAATAATATTAACAAGGTTGTTACTTTCCGCCAGTGCGTGTAACGCCCACATACAAAATTCAATTCGTTTCTCAAAATCGTTTTTAGAAAGTTCTTGGCAAAGCTGGATATTATAAGAACGGTCACTATGTTTTTGAAGAATCTTCGAGACGCTTGCTTGGGTAATGTAGGTGCTCTGCGCCATTTGGTTTTGATTTACATAGCGATTTCCAATTGCAGAAACAATTACTGCAAATTTGGTTTCATCGACTTCTGTAACAGATCTTCTTTTAGTTGTTTTTTTTTATGTTGAATGCCCCAGCCTACCTAAATTAAGTCAATAATCTTTCGAAAACGGCCTTATTTGGATAATTTCTTTTGCAAATCTACGTAATGGCAGTAAACAATTTTATGGACATTCTCCAAGAATAAGAAATATCGATCTGTTCATTTTTTGATATCACAAGCTAGTAGTATTAGTTTGTGGTTCTTGGACAATTTGCAAAGAAATACTAAATTACTGATATACAAATGAGAACATAATAGTATTATATATACAATTAAATTGTACATATTTGTACATCTGCTGTTGTCATAAACTACAAGGTTAGGTCCATTGGAATTAAACAAGTTATTGATGGTTAAAACTTACAACTGTTCAGTCTTAACTTTTGACCACTTTGTATAGGTCAGTAAATTTTTGCAGTAAAATACAAAAATTAATTAATCAGTAGGCTTTAGTGTGTATTTAACAATAAAATTTGTATAGAGAATACAAAATATTTCAAAAGCCGTCAGGTTTCCCTGACCTTAATGAACCGTTATCTTAATGAAACAACTTTTATATGTTTTGTATTTTTGGGGCGCCTGTACACTATGAAAATAATTTCAAAATGAAATAGGACCCTTACTCACTCCAAGAATAACTTTAGCAAAATCAAATAATGTGGCCGTAATACTTCACGTCGAATAACGAATAACCTTGTTGTGTCGGTACATATTTTCTCTATTTTCGATATGGCATTTGCAAATTGCTCGTATCCGTCTTACAGTATCGCCATGTAGGGCTTGCCTTTTTCGATTTTGAGAATATTCGCTTGTGGGTCTATCCTATCATCTATCTAATCATTGAAATTAAATATTTTTCTTCTCCTTAAATTGTTACATCTCTTCGATGCATGCTAATTTCGTTCTTCCAACTTCTTTTAGCCTTGCTTTTGCTTGCTCTTTTATGCTGGCAGCTACTTTTTTGGCTTTTCACGGAATCTACTAAAATACTGGAACAAAGCTATTACGTAGTTAGAACGGTTACTTGTGGTATCCATTGTGGTCCATTTTAATTTGTCATTTATTAAAATGAATTCCTTCCATAACTTATTAATTACTTCTTTTCACTTACACAAAATTGCTACCCATAAAATTCTTGTTCGCTCTTGCCTCACAGGCTATTTTTTTTTTACTATAAGGAACAATTTTTGATTCTTTCTTTTTCTGTCGTAACAGGATATAAGCACCCTGAAGAAATAAATTCAAAAAATTGTGTTCGTTGGCTTAGCTTTGTTAAAACAACAAGAAAAGGTTATTATATTAACTAAGAAATTTGTTACAACAATGAACAACGTTTATCAAATTGAAACCTGTTTATCAATATAATAAACACTCGTTTATTAACTTACTCTGTGAGAAGCGAGTCACTTTTCATTAGTGTTGATCGATATAATAAACAGCCACTTATTAAAATGTTAACCTCGTTCGTTAAATGGATAAAAAAATTGATACATTACCTTTCTATTATATTTACGTACCTTTTTCATTCCCTGCACCGTTATTCTGGTCAAGCAAAGGAAAGGAACCTCATCGTCCCTCGGCAGCAACACAATTTCACCTGCGGAATAGAAAGGACAGTGGGATTATGCAATTGTAAGGAGCAAAGTTTGTTATTACAATTTAGCACAGATCCTTTTCTCTAATTGTTATTTAAAGCTATTGTTATCATTTTAGCAAGAATCAAGAAAGATGCATTAAGGTTTTCTTCCTCAAAAAGCTTCTGGCACCCTTGGTTTTCCTTCTTTTCTAAATATCTTTCCAACTGTCCTTTAATGAGCCATGCATGTTATATAGTTGCAATCAGAAAGAAATAAACTATTCAATAACAAAACAAAAACATCTATTTAGAAGAGCTAACGTAAATACAATAGTGTGCAATTTACTTTCGAATTGTTCGAAAGTTATAAAAATATAAATGAAAACCGCAATCAAGGCATTTTCGTTTTTACAATGTAAAGGCAAGCTTTGAAAATATAGTGCCCCGCGAATATGGGACAGCCTGTATGCATACAACCAAAATAACTATTTGCAGATGCCGGATAAGTTTTTTTATAGTATAGAACAAAATCGCAATAAATTCAACTATTACAACAGGCTAGAGGATAAACACAAGAGAGAATTACACGAGTGAATCATGTTGCAGTTCATTGCGTATTGGTCCTAGCTCTCACTAAAGATAAAAACATATCGAAAGCATATCAAGGTTGCATTTTTTTGGAAGCGCACTTCCGAAATTACATGATCACTCCTCGTCTAGAACTCGGAAGCAAAACAGTAAGGTTGCACGAAGGATGCGAATCGTTCTCAAAGTAATTAACTAATAATCAAGTTAAAGTATCTACATTCTCTATGGTAGAATGAACGAATTCAAGCTCGGAATGTGAATAACCGAGAGAAATGACGTTCGAGAAATTGTCAATGCAAATGGAATCGTAAAGGAAACCAGCGTTTCTCAAAATTAGAATGAACTTGTATTCGAGATGAACATAAATACTAGCTATCCCCAGCAGGGTGAATTAGTGGGCGAGGCAGCTAAAAATAGAACAATTATTGCTTGATTAAAAGAGGGAAATGAACTAGAGGGAAAATTATAAAGTTGCTTAACTATTTATTAACAGTTTTTGGATAACACAGGAGTGAAGGTGCTTAATATTAAAAAAAGACGCTTGAGTGCCATAACCCAATGTTAGTTAAAATTAAAAGATACCAAACATAAAAAAATAGGTGTACGCTCAAGAAATACCTCACATAATTGGCACAGGATATCAATGCAGAAGCCAAGAAATACGTATTATCCAATTAAAATAGCGAGAGAAAGGCGAAATCCTGTAAGGCGAAATCTCTGAGGATTAATTTGAGACAGCTCATAATAATAATTATTTTACTTCTATTTCTTTTTCAAAAATGTGTCAATTTACATTTGAAAAAACAAAATCAATGAAATTGTAATAATAATAAAAAAGGAAAATTTATGGTATTTATGCGTATAATTAAAAGGTGCATTTGTTTATATGTGTCGCAGCATCTAACAAATAACAACTGAACACATCAGAAAATGCCTAGAAACAATAACCAAAAAATATAATGCTAAGATAGCTTAGCTTCCTTATGGTATTGATGGAATAATTCACGGCAAACGCAACAAAAGGAGAGAAAAAAACACACTAAAACACGGACATGTTTCTGCCTGCCCGGCGTCATCAGCGAGGCTTCGAGAGTATTTTTTATCTCTCAATACTATGAGGAAGCTAGGCTATCTTAGCATTATATTTTCTTTTTGTTAAATAACAACTGGTCTGAACCAGCAAAGTTGATGCTGGTAAACTAACACATTCTTGAAATATAACTGTTTTATGTGGAGACAGTATCGGGTAGCCAATTCTTCTGACAATATAATTATGAACAACAGCTGTACGTGATTTGGCTTTAAAATTCTAAATAAAACACAACACATACAGAATATAGAGACCATAAAATGTTGCCAATCCAATGGTCTATTGGATTTAAAATGCTTTTTACAATATTTTGAGAGTTCTTTTCTATAAAACCAAAAAATCTCGCCACAGGATTCCATAGGTCATTCATAGTGGAAGCAAGCTAGGAGATTCTCACGACATCTACATTACAACGCCTTCTTAATTGATACAGGGCGAAACATGTTTTTGAGAGTTCTGTACACACATTGTCAATATGCGAAAACCTTTAAACCTCGTCAATAATTATACCAAGGATTTTGATCGAGTTTGTTATATTGATAATGTTATTGTTTAAAGATATATTGGCTATATTACATTTGAAGCTACTTCGATATAATATACTGTAATGTTACATAAAATAACAACAACAAAGTTAGCTGTCATCAGCGTCAAATTCACTTCTCATCTTGGCATGTCACATTGTCCACCTATCGGGTATGAGGATCCATCCATTGGTAGGAAGCCCGATATCTAGGGATAGATTCCTGTGTTTAGCTGAATATCTTTGGGGCGTAAAAATAATAAAGTTAATATAAGTCCAGCCAACGACAATCGTGGGGAAGACTTATATTAACTACTTTTATCCCATCCTCAGTTGCGTCCCTGCATTACGCTATAGCAGAATTTGTTTCTTTCGGCATATATTTCAATAATAGTAAGTTTTCAATGGGTAAAAATTATCATAGGTGAAAAACAACGCCAATTTTATTTGTGACTTTAGGTCTAGCTGTCGTCCAGGCAAGTTGTACGAAGCATTTTCTCCAAGTTAAATAGTTCTGAGTAAATATTTCAGTTTAAAAAAATTGTTTAATAAGTGTGTTCAGTAGTCTATTAGTGAAGAAAAGAGGTTCGAAGAAGGACATAAACCTGGTGTTTAAGTCACGAGATTCGAGGTTAGTAGTTATCTTCATTTCTACGTCTTAACACGTTCCTTTTCATCTGCCGAAAGATTGTCTAGGGACATTCCCGGATTCACGACCCGCAATTTTTGAAGAAAATTTAGAATTTCGACAAATTTCCTAAAATTTTCCAAATTTCACATTGGCAAAACATTATTATTAGTTTTTGAAAATTCATTATTAGTTAGTATTTGCCAATATATATAAATTGCTAAAGGATAATAATCCTTTAGCAATTTTTATATATTGGCAAATACTTCATTAGTTCTTAGAAGTAGCTGATGTAAATTTTGACTAGTCATTATCAAACTTAGGTCATCTGCACACAAAATTATGTCCCTGCATAGCGTTTCAAGGTAATTCGGAAGATCGTTAATAAAGATTAAGAAAAGGAACGGTCCAAGAAAAGGGCCCTGTCGAACACTGGAACACATATCTGCTCTCGGACCTATCCTTTCTATTCTATGGTGTCAGTCTGTACCCTCTGCGACAAGTAACCCGAACCATACGCCAACACCACCCATACCCCTCCAACTTAGGCAAAAGAATCAAATGTTTAACCGTATCAGATACCTTCGTTAGATCTATAAAAAGACTAAAAGCAAGTTAGTTGGGCTGGATATAGTTGTTTAAAGAAATAAAACAAAGCGGTATCCGTGACGTGTGGATAGTAGAACAATATTAAATTGGCCAAAATATTTAAACGGGTTCTAATTCATATTAATTTCATAAATTTTTGAGCAGAATGATAGGACGCTGATTGGTCGATAATTATCATAATTGTCACAATCGCTTCCTCTAATGTGTGATCCGTGCATGCTTGGGTCTGGATGGAAAAATGCCACTTGAAGAAGATAAATTAATTAAATGGGTCAAAGGTAAAACAATATGCGACTGTTTACGTGCAATTGGTAAACGTTTACCCTAGCGTTTACCCAAAAAGTTCTGCAGCTTCACTACCCAATCTCTGGTTGGTCACAGAATAACGGGCGTAGCGATGGCAAATATACATAGGGGAGGATGCAGCGTTTCGGTGTGCCGACCATATTCTGGCTGGTTTGAGAATTCTTTGAATTTATCCTAATGCCAGGAGCTCCTTACCTGGACCCTAAGGCCTCAAGTTAGCCGGCATGGTTTCGCTCAATGCCAGGTTTCTGGGTAACAAAAGAACATCCCGGCAGGCACGATTTGCTGCATAGGCTTAAATCATGGGCACTTCACGCTCGACTCCGTTTCTGTCGCTGGTCGATGATTGCCAGTGTTCGGCGGCCTATACCTCAAAAGGCCGATACTTGTCCGCCTGCATGACATAGACCCCGGCGAGAAAGATGTGAGGCAGGTTCCGAAAGATCGGTACAGACCATTACTCATCAAAAGTTGAGAAAGGAACTTTTGTAATATAGGAAGCACGGGTGAAGGAAGGCTCACCGGCGACCAACCGGTCTCCTTCCTCTGAGGTTCGCACTCGTGCGGGCAGTTCCTAATTGGTTGATAGGAACCGGCTGCATGTTTCAGCAGGTTAGTAGCCTTGCCCTGCGTAGAGTTGCCATCTCATTTCTATTGAACTAGAAACACTGAGTCATTATGAATACCAATTGCTGCTGACGACTTGAGTTTCCGGATTGCATAAACTACAACAAAATCAGCTACTGGGCCGAGAAAGAAAAAATGTAAGGCTAATACATGAGTGTCCGCTTTAACTGCACTTCAACCTTCAACTTCTTTAATTCGTCAAGTATATTTAATAATAATTTTTCATTATACATTCTGCGAACACCAACCATTCTTGTATCAGGAACTTTTTCATGGAAATCGGGGTAAAGGGGTTCTGAGGTTATATCAAGCGTAGTAGCTGGTTGAATATAAATTAAATGAAACATAAACATTAAAGTATATGATAAACTAAACCAAACAATTACGACATAGGAACTAAATATACAATCACAATGCACGAATGTAACTTATTATTAGTAACTAAATCACTACAAGGACGCTCTCAATTTGAATGTTTATCTAATCTTGTAGCCAAGAATTGACGGTTTGTATTTAAACGCAACATAATAACTAAAACGACATGTGAGACAACACCACCTAAGTCGTTAGAGAGCAAAAACAGTACTGGACCCAACACAGAACCCTGCGCGTCACCTAAGTTGACATCCAGACAAACCAACTTGCAATTTGGAACATGTTCCTTTAAATTTGATAATAACAAATTAACATCTCTCATTAAAAAAAAAAGCTAACCAATCATGTTGCACAACGAATATAATTTAAACAAAAGCCTAGAATGAGCGACGCAGTTGAATACTTTACTTTGAAGGTCAAACACACTTATTGGGCGCTTGCCTGCTTCGATGAGAGAACATCTAGTATAAAAGTTCATGAGCGAAATTGATGGGTTAATGTTAGAGCGGAAACCTATTGATTATCTATTAAAATATTTTCTTCTCTAAAAACTATTGTACGTCTCCCATATGTTCTGGGTGGAAATATGAAAATGTAGATTTTCTCTCTGGTTATACTAACTAAAATAATTTTCACATTACTAAAATATACGGAATCACCCTATATTGTTACATTAACAAGTAGACCATTTTTACTTGACTGAATTTGATCCAAACTTCGTGGTAGAAACCTCGAATTTTTTGTTAGCCTTACAAGTTTCCTTCTTTACGAGTACGTACGAAAATTTGCAGCAGTTCTAAGTCACACATACAAAATATTCCAAAAGGAGAATAACATAATTCGAAGAAGATTATGTTTTGACGCAAATCTGCGTTTAACAGTTGTTTTACTACCGCTGGTGGATTCTCAACCAAACGTAGGTACTGTCTACATATCAACAGGGTGAAGGTTCATATTTCGCGATCAATTCGTGCAATTTCGAACTTCGGAATCCCGCAACTTCGAAGGAGGAGAGGTGGCTGCGGCTGCGACGGCAGCAATATCGGTAGGAAGAGGGCGACAATGCTAGACGTATTATAAAGTGACAGTTCTGCATTCATAATTCTTCGGTAGGTAGTATAATTCTGAATAAATTACATCGATAATTGGCGAAGACTCGGTCGTATCCCATATTCTCCCTCATGTCGCGAATTCGTTATCCGTGCTGCCCCTCGCCTCCCATCGCCGAATTCCCCGACGCCTGTCGTCGCCACGCTTCGGAATCGTTCATTTGAATATTGTTCGAAGGCCCTGACGAGGTAAATAAAGTTCCAAACTTTGATGATGACGCGAGGAGAAGATTGAAAAGTTGCTCGCATCCGCTGAGGATGTGACGACGGAAAAATGGGAAGTTTCGTCGATTGTGTTTTAGTTACTAATTAGGATTAGCTTAATTAAAATAAATCGATAACGTTGAAGGAAAGTTAATCAATAGCAAGCCATCGAAAGTGTTACTTATCCGTGATATATGCAAAGTTAGCACTTCTTGAGAGAAGATTCTTGTAAATTGTCGCATCTTTTATACAAAAAAAAGCTTAATTTGGACTTCTTAATACATTTGCCTTTGTTTGCTTTTCTCGACGGTTTATAGAATAGTAAGCTTAGTTACGGATAGGTGATCACACTCTTCGTTCCGTGTAAAACAAAGGTAGTCTGAAAAGTTTCTAAGCTAACACAGAAGCTCAGTTTCATTTCAAATTGTAACATTGGTAACCTTCAGTCTTCATTTCAGGATTCACTTTGCTTCTTTTTATTAATTACTCAAAGATTGTTGTCGATATTTTCCACAACTTTGCACTCTACTTTAAGTCCTTGAAAGCAAGGGTTGAGCTTTCAGGTAAATATACAAGATGAAATCTGTAAAAGGTTATAAGATACCTGTAACAGCTTCTATATTACGACGATTGGCGTATATCTAGTATTTTATATCATTCATACAAATAAATACATAATCATAAAATGTGAAACCGTAAATGCTTATCGAGCGTAATTGGGCAACACGCAAGTAATCCTTTAACGACAGAATGAAGGTATCTTGAGAACCGTTGGCTTTTGACGCCAAGATGAGCAAATTAACATTTTATATCAGTATTTACATACGAGGCAGTACTTACGTAAACACTGTAAATAAGAAAAATAGTGCAAATTATTTACACACTTCAAATACTTGAAATTTCAATGTTTCAGCCAGGTTTGCAGAAACTTCATCAACCGTCACATAATACCTGAAACGTTATCAACTTAACTAAGCTACAATTGCAGTCCGTAAACATTAACGAATAGCGACAAGTGACCTGACATAATGGGTTTGTTGGAAATTAATGTTTTACTTGGATCAGATAAACGGTATAATGGCCATGATTTGAGGTCAATCGTCTATTTGCCACAAATAAATCATCAATTACATTTCACAAACTGAATATTTGTGGCTGCTAAACTGCTTCTTTTATTTTATATAAACCGTTTCTTTGCCACAAATGAGAAATCCCAAATAAGTCAGTTCATTCCGGAGGAATAAACCAGATTATTTATTGACGTTTATTAGCAGCAAATGAATGTTTAGTAAATGTTTTAAACGTACGTTTTTTTTTTTTAATTTTTACAGAAACATTAACATCGACTGACACAAATGAATGTTAAATAACAGCTAACCGCCCAAGATGGTTGAAATTTTCAAAAGGATCTTTTAACGCATGCGCAAATATGTTACTAGAATAATAGTGACGAGTAGCGCCATCTTCATGTTCCGACTTGGAACTTTTTAATCTACCCTGGTACAACACTAGAAGAAACTTAAATACCAGATAAATTTACTTGTGTTATTTTAAGAAAGCAGTGTATGCAACTGTATGCGCCTTTGCCAGCCTAATATACCAACACCGAACTGGTTGACTGGCTTGGTTATCTTTGTATTTTTTGCTTGCTGCTAGAATTCAATTCAATATTGTGCATTTATCTGTGCAACGGTTTGTTAACAAAGAGCTACGTTGAAGAAATTATTGTGTTGCATAATAACTGAACAATAGTCCGAATCATTCTGGAATAAATTGCAATTAGCCACATTTTTCTCATCTTTCAGTTAGACCAGTTCTAGCTTCTTCAAATAAATTAATTTCTGTAACACTACAGAGTCCCTTTCCTGAGTTATTGCTTTTTTCAAGGTCTGAATTTTTCAGGCAAGATGTTGACAAACCGTTTTAAAATATCCTCACAAGAAGGAGCCGCATGGAGATAAATTGGGTGGATGTTGGTACCGCCCAAAATCATCTCACCAGAAAGCAAGATGCCTGAGGAACGTTTCACTCAGAGTTGAAGATGATGATGGTCAGAGAAAGTACTCGAGCATGTTGCAATATCGGTCAGTATTCACCATTACTATAATGCCATCCTCTTCAAAAAATTAGGGACTCGCTCAGACGTTAACCTTCATGAGCTGGTACAGATTTCAGAATTGTAGCATCGAATGAAATTGTCACCTATCACGTGTTAAATTCAAAATCGGTTAAAATTTAGTCCGGAAAGTACGTAAAGTTATGTTCAGTTACGCCAGAGAATTTTTCTTTATCGCCGGAAATTTGAAGGGATGAAACATCCTTCGAAGATTGATTAATTTTCATTTTCTTCAATATAATTCTCGAACGGTAAAAGTTAGAAGTGATGTTTAAATGTAAGACTTACTTGATATTGGAAGTTCCTCCATAACTCGGTACTGCGGAATGTACAGAGTGTTGCACTTAAACTTGTGTGATGGGCGTATTTGTAATAACATGGAAGAAAGTTTTAAATAAAGTTGCTCTCCACATTACCAAATATGGTCTACCTGAAGGCTGCGAGACTATTTAAAAAAGCTGGCAAAATCCAAAAGAACTTACCTTTGCCTGAAGAATTGGTCCTTATTGCAACCTCTACTTACAAAGCTACTTTATTATTATTCGCTTCATATAATTGAAATATTTCATCTTCGTCTTCTAAAAGGTTTATCCTTTCCCAGTTATCGAAGTAAATCCGAAAATTATTTTCCTCCTCTTCTCTTACATTCAACATATCTGCGTTTAAATATTTCATCAACACTACATCCGTGTCATATTAATCCGAACTAAACGCTGTTTAAACCCGCGAAACTGTAGGCGATTAATTCTCCAAGATGTCGTAGTCAAAATGCCGCATGCCGCCCATATACCAGGTCGAATGCCATCTCTTAATTGATGTGTAAAACGCGAAGAGCGAACCCTTAAGTCGATGAAATATGCAAGTGGCGAAGTCAGTTTGTTCGGTCTTCGTATAAACAATAATCAGCGAAAGCATTCGTCACAATTAGGCGAAACCGCATTTCTTGCAAGTCATATGTCTTCGGATGAGGAGGAACACGGTCGGAGGTTCGCGCGAGAGCTGTTGCTGCGGTACGGTGCGGGATTTACTGGAAACCTGCAGGATAACACATACATGTACAAGCCGCAATAAACGTTTCGTCAAATTTGTTATGGTATTCCTAAGGTGTACTATCTCTTGAAGGTTAATTTGATTTTTGAAGTTTGACTTACTTGTCCTAATAGCAGAGGTTCACCAAAAGGACCACTTAGTTAACGAACAATCCTCCTGATTACAGGGCAAACAGTTTAATTTTAAAGACAATTTATCACTCTATACCGTTTTGGATCACCGCTCATATAATTTAACGTCGGCTTAAGATATTGTGCAAAAGAAAAGCAATAAATAAGTCCCCTTTTTCAGACAGGTTTTGCCCTATCGTTCGAGAATTATATCGAGAAAAATAAAAATTAATCGACTTCGGGACAGGTGTTTCGCCCCAATAAAAAAATATTCCTTTGCGTACTCTACATTCCTACCATGTTTCATTCGATTCTGAATTTGACACCTGGAGAGCTTTCTTTGCCTCTACTGGACCATGACAGCAGCCAATAAATTATCTCACAATTTTCCTTTCACCGATTAATTCATCCGTCCTCTCATTATAACAGCAAAAAAGTATCTTCGAAGGAAGTGTCAACTCATCACAAGCACTTAACTGCTGACTGGCCTCTACCAGAAATCAACTTACTGAACTATGCACTAATTTCGAGACGTACGAATGGGACGCTCTGTCATATTAATCCGTGTTTGGCGGCCCGAAAAACCGTGCCTCCGTACTGGTGCTGGCGTCCGGAGTCTGTCCGGACTTTTTCACCGGAGTAATCCGAGCTCCGAGCACGGAAAAAGCGGGATTTTCGACGTCAGACGAGTGCCACCGTTGGAAAAATTTCCAGTGAAGCCCATTCACGCTGGAGAAATGCAGTTCGGATAAAGTAGCACGTAGCGGAAAAGGCAAGCGCTGTTCGAGGCAGATGTGTCAACGCTATGCCAGACTCGTACGGTTTATAAGGTTAAATGTAGTGAAAATATTTGGGAAAAAGCGAACAGGATGTCTAATTCGGGATCGTCCGTTTACGTGGGAAACGGAAGGGTGGTTATTCGATGTGTATGAATAACTATAACATAATTTCGCTTTCAATTTTACTGAAGATATACGTTGACAACCAAAAACAATTTAATAGCTATATACATACGTATCTCAGAGAAAATATAGTGGGGACGTTAAATACCATGTGATGTGCACCTATGAAATGTACTCTTTCTTTCTTAGATAAATATGAGGACGGTGTAAGAAATACCTGTGGTACAGAAGAATTATTTTGCATTTAGTAAATTTATTTCTCGATATAATCTCCTTGTTTCTTTATACGCTTAGTCCAGTGATTTGTTTAATCCATCCAAGTAATAGGAATTGTTAAGCCCTCTTCGTTTGACGTGGATCACTTTCTGCCAAGCAATTTTTTCAAGTTTCGAAAAAGAAAGAAGTCACAGCGGGTCAAATTTGGCGAATATAGTGGATGGAGAACTAATTCATACCGTAACTGGACAAATTTTGCTACACAATTACCAATGAACGGGCAGAGGCGTTATCGTGCTGGTTGAATATTCTTTCCTTCGCTAGGTGTGGTCTCCTTCGCTTTAATTCTGCGTCAAATTGGTTCAATAAATAAACATAGTACTGTCCCAAAATTCTCGAAATAATCAATTATGGTTACGCTTTGTCCCAAGAAAGTCGCGAGTCCCAAAACATTATCGCCATAACATTTCTGACTGACGAAATTCTCTTTGCCTACTTTAGCGCATGTTCGTCGAAAAAAGAAACATTTTTCTGACTGGTTTATCGCGTATAGTGAATCTCTCAAATTTTCACCGAGTGGTCACCTCTGTAGTCACCTCGATGGGACGATCTAGCCGCACCTCATCAACGACGGATATTCAGTCACGCTTAAATACATTAAACCAGTGTCTGATGATGGTCATCGAAGGTGCATGGTCCGCATTCAAATTTTCTTTGATTTCCGCACACATTTTCATGAGGAAAATTAAACCAGCGACCGGTATTGTTTTCCCACGATTTCAGAAGTATATAAAATTGCTCACTTTTAGCAGCTCTTGAAACAACACTACCCGATGAACCTTTCCGAAGTTTTAACATACGGTGGCTTAATAGTGGTCACAGCCGCAGATACTGACGCTAAGTGCCGTCTGACTCCAAAGATAAAGTCGTATGTAAAGTACATTAACACAGTAGAGTAAACGCAGGATCGACTTGAAATTATTATTTGGCTATTACACAGGCCTGCACCAATATTTAATTTTCGAGTTTATTTCGAGTTTCACTTGCGCCAATTTCATCGACAATTACACAACTTTGCATTTGCGATGGACGGCAAAGAAGAAGCGATGCTTGTCTCTTGTATTATGAGCAAGGCGTTTGATTCTGTAGACCATAAAATCTTTCTGCATTACGTATACGAGGAAAAGCTTAGTTCATATCTAATGAATCCTAACGTGACGTGGAACGGAATCCTGCCTAACAGGATGGAAGTACTAAAAGGCGTACCGCAAGGTTCGGTGTTAGGGCCATTACTGTTTCTTCCCTATATAAATAATCTGTCAGGTTTCATTTCCAACGGCAAGACATCTCTGTTCGGCAATGATACGTCGATCTTGTGCCGAAGTGGGAACAGAGAAGTTCTCGCGAAGAACGCCGATACAGCAACATGCGGCGCTGAAAAGTGGTTTAGAAGCAACAGATTATGCCTGAACCATAGTAAAACGCAAAATTTATTATTTACCACTAAAGCACTTCCTCAGTACCACAATTTTTGTTTCTTAGGTCTGCAATTGTCTGGCAACTTAAAGCACAAACACGATTCTGAAGAGCTATGTAGAAAATTGTCCTCGGCCATAACAATTCCATACTTCTCGTTATTTCATTCGAGGGTAACTTATGTGATTTTGCTGCGAAGGCACTCTACCGAAGCGCGCACTCCGTTTCAAAGACAGGAAGCAGCAATACAAGCCTTGTATGAGATACCCAATACGTCCACGTGCAGATCACTTTTCGACAACTGTGGAATACTCACCTTATCTGCCGTGTACCCGCTGCAATGTGCTGAGTATGAACACAAAAATGAATACGAAAAACAATACGATTGTCACAATTATTCATCCAGGGCGACAGGACAGTGTGCGGTACCTTACGCAGAGTGAGAGCGATACGAATTTCCACCAACTACTACGCTCACCGGACACGTAATTACATTCCAGATAGTGACAAAACGCTAACGAGAAGTCGATTTCGCCAAAAATTAAATAAGACTCTGCCATCACATAAATTTGAAAAAAGCTCCTTACTTTTAATATATTAATTATCATATACACCAAATCACTGAATAGAAAAGTTAATCCTGAAAATACCAATTTCTCACGTTATTCTAGACTCGAGTGCTTGTATAAATACAAGCGCTCGACTTTGACTACAATTATAACGGTTGATTTAAATTTCCTTGTACACCTACTACACGTCTCCTTCAAATGTTCGTCGCACCTCCGTTCAATTAGAACGGAGAACAATTCAGCGGCGGCAGTAATTGTGATTCCAATGCACCTATATCAAAACTCGTTCACACGTACGCCTGTCTGAAGATCAGCTGTCACCGCTAATACGATACTCTAAGGCAGACCTAGCGCTAATGAAATTTAATTAGGAAATAATACGGAGACACTCGAATCCTTCAGCCGGGTGAAGACGTTCCAACTCTCGCGTCTCCACTTACCTCCATCTAAACTCCTTCTGGCGCCCGCTGTTCTCAATATCGAACGCAGATATTGCTGCATACTTGTCTATAGTATCCAGTAACTAACGTGCCAATGACGAAATGCATGCACAGTAAACGCGGAATTAGAATGTATGTAGATATGGCAGAAATAGTTCTAACTTGAAGAATAATGGACAAAGATTACATCAAACGATTTGCGTCCTATTAGTATATTACCTGTTGCGTTTAGAATAGGTAAATGAAAAAATTCCGGTGGAAGAGCTAAGGCCAGACAAGCTTTAGAACTGGCAATTGCTCTAATGCTCGAATGCTAGATAAACATTATTTATTTAGATTAGCTTTGTTGGATTTTACAATATCATACAGGGTGGTCAAATTTGACCAACGGATATCAAACAGTAAGTTTGTAAAATGGGCACGCCATCCCGTGTTAAGCAGTCCAAGAACTGCTCGAGGAATGGCTTGGGGAACAGCGCCCAGTTTATGTTAACATTCGGTCGGCATCGACGACATCCCTTGTTCCATCAATAAGTCAGTATCACCATGGTTAATCGAATCTCTTGTTTATGTTGTGAACGCCTGCCTGTCTCAGGGAATCTATCCGCGCAATTTGAAACATACAAACACGATATTTAATTACAAGAAAAAGGACCCTACCGACATTAATAACTATCGTCCAATCAGTTTACCGAATGTTTTTGCAAAAATATACGAAAAAATTATTAACAATAGACTTGTTAATTATCTGAACCGTTACAATTTGATATTGCAAACACATTTCGGTTTTAGTGCAAAGAGGTCTACTACCGATGCGATATATTCAGTTCTGGATCGAATATGTCATGAATTAGATGCTGGACGGAGTGCCAGTTGTTTATTCTTCGATATGTCTAAAGCGTTCGATGTGATTTTTCATTCAATTCTTCTTCATAAGTTATCGACCATCGGCGTTTGGGGTTTGGCATACAATCTCTTTAAGCAGTATCTATCTGATCGCCGGGCGAGGGGATACGCACAATACTGTCAAATCGTTCTTTTCGAGGATTATGGACGCCACGGGGGCGTCCCTCAGGGATCGGTATTGGGGCCAACACTGTTCTTAATCTATGTGAACGATCTTGTCGCTACTATACGACCAGGTATTTCGTCTCAGTTCGCGGATGATACGAGTTGCCTGGTCGTGAGTTCCAGCATTTCGGGCCTTTTGCGTTCTTTAGCTGATACTGTGTCCCTACTGCGATGAGAATTGTTTAACTTTAAACTGCGACAAGACCGGTCTCACACGCTTCCATCTCATTACCAACAACGACCAGAGCGTGTACGTTAGCATGAACGGGAAGTCTGTGCCGGAGTTGTTTGGGTGCAATTTTCTGGATCTGACGATTGATCCATGCTTAAAATATAAACAGCATTGTATGGATGTTGAGACAAAACTGTCTTCTGCACTATATGGCGTTAGAGTTCCGGGTGGATGCGTTAATTTGAGTCCATTGAAATCATTCTATTTCGCTTACGTTGGGTCCCGTCCGCGTTACTGCGTAATTTTTTGGGGTTCATCCTCTTACGCTGCAAAGCAGTTTCTATATTAGAAAAAAATAGTGAGATGTATAGTTGGGGCAAGTACACGGGCACCGATATTTAAGCAGTTAGGTATACTGCCTCTAGCCTCACTGTATATATACGAGACATTAATGCTTTACAAGAAAAATAATGTTCAATTCACTAGAAACAGCGATGTTTCTCAAAGCCTGGCAACGAGGAATCGCACCGATCTGTGTATAGCTAAACATCGCACCTATCTTTACGAATCTGGTCCCAGATATAAGGCTATAACTTTTTACAATCAACTAGCGCCAAAAATAAAACAATGCGGATCAATTTCTCGATACAAAAATGAGTTAAAATCTTACCTGCGTACTCACTCTTTTTACACGATTGAGTTCTTGAACTGTTGATTAGTGCGACAAATATATTATTATTATTATTATTATGGCGTTTTCTAAACAACAAGCATGTTTCTTGGCACTGGAGGGAGCCAAGGAATTTCTGACTTGATGTTGTGGTACAAGTCGCTTTTGCCGTAAATGATGAGGAAACTATTTTAGCATTATTTTTTTTGGTTAAATTAATTCATACATGTAACTTCCAAAGCGGCATTAGTAATACTAGCAATGCCTTCTTTCGAAAAAATGCATCATCTATGTTTGTACCACATACTTAAGCAGCTTTTTGGTGTCAGATCATGTTTGCTAAATAGTGCGAATTTCAGAACACTGTGTTGCATGTGCATTTAAATTTAATTTATTCCACATTGCATGACGGAATGTACAATAATATTGATCTTTAAATAACCGCTGACAGTGACGTTATTAGTTGAAAATTTGATGCCCAACTAGCTACTTGCATTTGGAAATTATGTCCAAATGAAAACGTAAGCTCCCACCGCCAGAGTCAGTTGAAACTAAACTTGTTCCGGGTTTGAACCGTGTCATGTCGTTGGTTAAAATAAAATAAAATAAAAACAAATTTAACCAACGACATGACACGGTTCACACCCGGAACACGTACGTCCAAATGATTTCTGGTGTTAATATTGTTTGATTTGCGTAGCAACAGCGACCAAAACATGCCGACATTGACGATATTAATCTGTTGTTTTGAAATTTCGAAATTAAGTAAAGTTAAGTAGCAGATATAATTTATATCTCAAGAAAATGTAAGAAAAACCGTATTTTAACTAGCAGGACCTCTTAACCGATGGTGCTCGCAAATGAATATTTTATACAATACCTTAGGATATATTTTTTTACACATCTGAGGGTCGCGTAAAAACCATACAAAAAATATCGGCCCACATTCCAAGAAATTTGGAAAAAGCTGCCCTATAGAGTTTATTACATTATCTGAACATTTTCAAATCCTAACGTTTACACAATAGGCGCAATTCTACAATTCCAGAAGATCGCGATGCCCTGTATGCATATCATGTTTCCGGTTCCTTGTTCGCTCTGATACGCCGATCCGTTTCAATTGCTGCCGCTCTGCGAACCGGCAAGCGCTTCAGCGTCCGTTTCCTCGGCATACGCCGCGCTCGCTCTCCTCGCAAGAAAATCGCTACCAATTTGAGAAGTCCGTGGGACCGGTCCCCGGAGAAATGGCTATCGCTTTGTCAAAAGTCATCGTTCCGTTTTCAAAGCTTTTCGCCTGCGGGATCAAATCACGCATTCGAGTCATGCGCCTTTCCTGCAATAACACCCACATATATGTATGTATATATCTCGCGCGTATATGGCAAACAATTTGATGGGGAAATTGTGGCGATTTTTCACCGTACTGACCCAACACACATACATGCATACGTGCACACCGGAGATTATTTCGCGTGAATCGTAAATGGAAACGAGAAGGAGGATGGTAAGATTCTACTATCACGAATGAAGACCTCTCTTATTGTCTACAAACACGTTACTAATAGGTTGCCGAACTTTGTCAAAGTACTGTTCAAAGTCTCCTTGTTACTAGAAAATCAACGCCTCAGCAAGAATTACAGCGAAATCATTACTTAGACAAAAATAAAAAGAGTCGTAGACTTTCCTGAAAGTGTTATAAACATTTTTGCACCTGTAACAATCCAAAAAAAATTCATTTTTAAATGACCCATTATTTTGGGCCCAATGTTTTGGGCAATCAAACACTCAGTCGTTTGAGGAGGAGTATTGCCTTAGTAAAACATTAGACGCTTTTCAGAACATTTTGAAGAACTTGTCCTTCAGTGTTACAGCAGGACATGGCCTTTAATTCTAAAAAATGTGGCGACCAACTTTTCATTTCGTCTTTTTTCACGAACAGCTTTTATTGGAACCGATTCATTGCCAAAGGCCCAAACTGCCGACCGCTGTTTTCTTTCGAGATCGTAACAATACATCCACGTATCCAGATGTTATGAGGTCGTGCATCAAATGAGACGATCCAGTGTAGATCCGCACAATGTCATACGGCTTCCTTTTTGTACTGGATTCAAATTGTGGGGGATCCAACGGAACACAAACCTTACGTATTATCAAATGATTGTGTAGAAAGCTTTCGCACCGATGTCTAAAGTTGCCTGAATACTCCTCCTGCAAGAACAACATTATTTTCGATAGTTGCCGTTTTTAGCGTAGGTGCTCGAAAGTTGTCATGGCACCACGGTGAAACTCATAAATGTAAATGGAGAAACTTATTCAATAATATTCCATATTAATTTATAGCAAATCACATAAACCTTAAACAACCAGAAGCAACTCTTGATTCTATGTGGTAAAGTGATTTCTGAGCTTGATCTGTCATGTTTGGAAAGAACTTGAAGATTGTAAATAGGATCAAGATCTATGGCAAGATATTGAGAAATCGATGGTAATTTGTAGAAAGCTTAACGAAAATTATATGTCAGATAGCGAATAAGATGTGGAGATAACATTCCATTATTCTTAAAAAAAAATAAAATAAAATGGAAAAGGGATAGCAAATTCAGTTGATGATCGTCCACAAACTGCTGTTAATATTTTGACAACCTGGAAGTATTTTGAAAAAAAATCCAAATAGACGCTGTATTTACTGCTAAGTACTTCAGCAAACAGGAAAATCATTGTGCTTAACTTCTGGAGAAATTAAGAAACTTCTTGCTATGCATGCAGCTCAGATATCTCCAATCTAAATCTGAACTAGCCCTTATATTCAATGTCATACCTGAAGATAAATTTAAGTTATTGCGTATCAGTTTGCATGTAGTAGATAATTCAGCCTTTACAGAACAGCAAAAAAAAAAAGGTAAATAAATTGATATGATCAATTTGATACTAAACAAATGCCCTGAAATATAAAGAGTAGGCAATTTGTATTCAATTGATGAGCAAATGATTTCTTTTCTGGGAAGATGTCCTGAGCATCGGTATTTAAAGAGCGAACCACGGCCTAAGACTGAAAAGCTTATTTCTTGCTACAAGAAGTGAGACCTTTCTTGACCTCGAAATATATCAAGGTGCAACAACAATATTGTTAAAAGATTTTGGAATAGGTAGTACGAATAGTGGAAGCAATTCCCGAAGGAAGTTGTGATTTGTTTCATAGATATTCACTACTATTCCACTATTGGACAGGTTACCTGAGAGACATATTTATTGGATAGGAACAATTATGTTAAACTAATTCAAAGAATGCGATGAAAAAAAGATGAAGATAAGAAACGCGACGAATGGGAGGAATTTGTTCGAATGGATCAAAAAGCTCAGCTCAAAAATGAGACAATAGCAATGAACAAAGAGTTGAACTATCTTGCCCAAAAGATGTAAAAGCATATGGAAGGCATTGTCATTTGTGACTAAATGCTAGAATACTACAAGTCCTTTTAGAAACCAAAAAGGCCCTTAAAGTTAATTTACATTCATTTAACGTGGCAATTGTAAATAATTGGCGAAATTAATTAGGCAATTATGCAGCTTCTAAATGCAAGCCGAGATTATTGAGATTAACAGACTTTCGATTACAGCTCAGGGAATATGTGGAACAAACAAGCGCAATGAGGAAACTAAATAAAACGAAGAGAATTAACAAGAAAGTCACGCAATGCCGCGTGAAAATAAGCAATTCGATGGTTTTGACCACAGGCCTCTCAAGGATAATTTCAAACATCCACTTAATTGTAGATCTCGAGAATGCGACTGTCACATATTTCCAACCCTAGAATTTCTTCTTAAAAGGTAATTCTCTATTTAGTCAAACAATCATCATATTGGCTGTACAATAAAATCTGAGACACCCGTTTTATGGTTAAAGTGTAATCTACATGGCAAACGACCTGAAACTCAAAAGAACTCGAAAGAACAACCATCAATACTTAAATTAGTTGATTTATGTTATTTGATCATATGCCAAACATACTTCAAGAATTCTTTTCTCGGGAGTCCAAAGGCCAAAAACATCCGGAAAACCTCTCTTTCTGAATTTCCCTCCTCATATGCCGCTCTACATTGTAAGTAGAATTAGCAACAGCAATGTTACGATTGACATTTATGTTAGGAAGCTATTAAAATTTTAACGGCGTGTATACAACCAAAAAGAATTTCATTAATTTATACACCTTCCATAAAGCAAGTCTTGTAAGAATGATTTAATTACGGCTCCTTTCTGTGACTTGCTTGCTTTCTGTACGATCTCCTTACTTCCATCAGAAATTAAGGCAACGTCTTAAGGAGATGGATATAGTGTAAGTATATGTGTATGTATAATTGTTCTAAATAATAGATCTTAAACAACGGGATGCGTAACTCGTAACGAAACGTACCTACTGCGTATTATCATAAATGTCTTAATACGGTGCAGAACGAATTAGCACCTCTCCTAACACTGAAAGCAATTAGACCCGGGTCCCGCGTTGAAAGGAAAAAACTCGGCGCCGCACACTCTCGCCTTCCGGTAAAAGGTAAGAGCAGACCGGAGAGGAGAAGGCCGTGTTATTATGATTATTATTATTACTATTATTAGCTTTGCTCGTTTTGTGTATGTATATAAGGCGAATATATACAAATGTAAGCACCTACTATGCATATACGGCGAAGATTCCATTAGCGAAGGGAAGCCAAGTTTAGCCATTCCGTTTCGGAATTGCCAACTTGTCGCGCCAGCATGAGATTCTTAAAGGAGGCGCAGAAAGGTGAATCTAAGGAAAAGTCGCACGTACAGTCAGTTACAAAAGGCTAACACGCCCAGTATCAACAACGCGTTTAAAACTGATTTTAGCTTAAAAGTGCTTTTAACGCCATTTTTAAAAGAACTTTTTTGTTTTTTGAATCCAGCCTTTGCTATTTTTTTCGTCACTTGCTGTATAATAATTTTTCTTATTTTTACATTGTCACCTACATGAATCCATTGCAATCCCTTTATACTTCTTAATAAGTGGCACATTATTTGCTGGAATGCCTCTGGAGCTGATGCCAATCCAAATGGTAGTCTTCCCCTACATCTTCCCCGAGGTGTAGAAAATGTTAAATACCTAAAAGCTCTAGTAGTGACCACTTTCCAGAAGCCTCTCTTTCAATCCAATTTAGTGAACCATTTAAATTTTGTTGCTTATTATAGCATGAGTTGCCGCTAATATTTCTTGGTAGTGCAATGTGCAGGATTCTAACTTGAAAGTCTTTGATCTTGTAATCCACATACACGCTTCATCGGTTAATTGCTTTGTGATGATATTATACCCAGCTTCCCTATTCAATTTTAAATTGAACTCTTACTTTCAACCAGTGTAATCACTTCTGTGGATTTGGTTCCTCATCCCTATCTTCATCATTATCTTCAGCTGTGTCCACTACTTTTACTATCCTCTTATTTTTGGGCTTGCAGGCTGATGCAGAGTGCCCCTTGTAACCGCGTTTTTGCATATTTTTTTAAATGTCTGGACATGCTTTTCTACCATGTGACGAGTTGCATCGTCGGCACTCAAATAATTCTGATTGCTGATTACTTTCCTATTTCCTGTTTTTTACATTGTCTACTTAACCGCGTTCTCGCTTCTCCCTGAGCTTTGCATATATTTATAGCTTTCTCTAATATTAAACCAGCTTGATCCAATAGTCCTTCTCTGAGTTTGTCCTATGACTGTTCTGTCCCGACTAGATCCACTAACATACAATTCTTGCATAAACTTCTTGAGCTTGCAAAAATTCCTCAAGCGGTTCGTTTGCTTTTTGAATTAGTTAGTTTTGGATACAAAATAATGTCTCAAACTTCCTTAACTTTTTTAAGTAATTCAATTTTTCTTCGCTTAATAAAAATGTTGTAAGAATTGCTATTGCATCAGTCCTATCGCTGATATAAAATTTGCTACCTGCACTTCCGTACTTTCTTCCTTAAATTCCTCCTGGCGTACCATTCGAATTGTCGAATCCGCTTCCACGATATTACCATATTTTCCCACCACCATTTAAGTTCCCAGCTCTTTTCTTTTTTAGTTTCTTCTCATTGATCGGGTTTCAGTGAAAGAATTAATTATGATATCGCACAACTTTTGTGTTTCGGCAGTACACGGTTTACATATCAACCCTAAAATGTCAGCTTTCGTCACTTTCGCCAGTTCTCGAAGTGGGGCTGCTGATAGGCCTAGAGCTCAGGTTGGAAGAAATGGTTTGGCATTCTCTGACAGTTGCAGAAACCTTTGTCTGGTGCTTGATTCTGAACTTAGATTTTATAAACTTGAAGAAGTCGTATATATTAATTATTAACTAATTCACATATTCTATCTTTAAAATCTCTTATTGTGATGCGGTGTACGCCCCTGCTGCTAATTATTAGAGACGGAGAATTTGCGTTTAGACTGGATACATGGGATCACGTCCCTGGCGCTATACTGAGAAAAAAGCTGCGCTCAACGGACCCAAAATGCGTTGGCTCAGCTCATTTTTAGTGGTGTATATAAACACATTTAGTGTTGCGTCAACATTGTTTTACGCTGAGCCACACTAGATTTACTAGACTCACTCTTATATTCACATAAGTAATATATGATATGCCTTAAATATGAACACATTAAGTATTGGATCAAAATAAAATAGTGTTGCTTCAACACAAAACACTAACACAAAGAGTAGCATTGAATTAAATACAATCCAGTGTTACTTTTATCGAATTTTGAGTTAATTCAAAGCAAAAACGGTAACGCGTTTTTTTGCGTTGAATTAACGCAACCATTTTTCTCGGTGTAGAATGCAGGGTGGATGGTTGGATTTGGAACATCGACGGAAAGTACATTTAGTGTGCTTAATACGTAACACATTGCTAACATCGGAACCGAGATATCTTTTTAGAAAGTTTACTAGATTGGGTGATTTGTACATAATTGATACGCAGAATGTAAGTTTATTTTTAGTTCTACGTAATATTTTAGAGAGACTTTTCGTACAATTCTGTGCTCAGGAATTAAACTTTTTGAACATCTACAATTTCAAAGGGTGAACAAAGCGGTTTCCAAGAATAGCATATGCTGAACATCGCCGTTGTTTTGTTGTTTGTAATTATACAGGGTGAGTCAATATTCACTCCCCAGCCATCGGATATGTATCCTACTATTAGCATTAAGCAAAAATTAGGAATACTAAAATCCCGAAAGCAAAGCAGTTTTTATTCGAATTTAAATAAAAAATGTAAAAATTCGAAATTAAAAATTAACATTTTTAACGCCTCTATTGTTAACAGATCCGAATACAAAAAAATGTAATGTTAATAACAATAAAAAGTCTGAGTCGAGCTAAACGAAACGGAAACGAAACATCTAATTTCGAAATTCACTCTCAAAATTGTTACCACTTTCGTCGTATTATTATTACTATATTCACAATGCTTTTTGTCTTGTAAAACCTTTATACATTGTAACATGTAATTAAAGTAAAATTAGCTGCGGGAAACTACAGAGAAATAAGGTGTTAAATTACTTTAGTGAACGTGTCCATTCTTAAGAAAGCATTATTAAATATTTGACGTATTGGAAAGACTCCGTGTAGAAAAAATACGGCGTCTAATAAAATAGAAATTGATAAAGACAACCAACATAAAACGAATGTCTTAAACAACTTTAACAGTAAAGTATCTCAAAAATGCACGCAATGTTAGTTTTCAGACAAAATTTTTTTTTTCTCGAAAATCTAACTGCTAAAGTAATGATGCCCAAGCGCCTCTACTCAATTCAACCTTAGCGAGCACTAAGAAAGGTTTCAAAAACTAATTGTTTAACCCAAAAATGGAAGATGTTGCCTCTATCAGAGAGGTATTCCAACGAAAGCAACGCAGGCAAGTTTACGATTGGTTGAAAGATGTAATCCTTGATTAAATCTGGGGCAAAAAGGCGGTATATAACCACATAAAATAATTTTAAGAGCCAAAAAAGAATCTTGTCCTAAAATAGAATCTGCAAACATCACTGACTCATTAGCCGAAATAACAACAGTGGCTTTTATCGATCATACTGTGAATAGATCCATTTCCTAAATCACAGAGCAATTTCATAAGGCAATTGATGAGGAACTTACGCGTTTATGGTTCAAGCCTTTTTACTCTTGTTGATCAGGTTTTGAAATCAGGAGGTGAAGAAGATACTCAAGGTGATAGTGAACAAATAGAGTTTAATCAACAGCTCTGTGCCCTAGCAGTAAGAGGGCCTGCGCTTGACTGGGCAGAGTTGTTCGAGTCCCATTAGGATCAACAAATTTGCTTAGTGGATGCGGTACACTCCCGACTCACCATTCACAGTTGGGGTACAATTAACCGCGCTTCATCTTTTACGGCGAGGGGCGACATTTACACCAGGCCATGCAACACATTACACACAACTTATACACTAAAAGGCTCCTGAGGTTACGACAAGCTTCAAAAAGCTTATACACCCCGTTGGGCCGTCACCACATAAAAACAATGAAAAGTATATGGGTTCCCTTTTCTGTATTAAAAGTAGCTATTATTGACACAAAATTATACCGTACCAGTCAGAAAAGCGGTCGCGAATTCTGGTCGTTAAGTCGTTGCATTAAATAGCTCACAATAGAAATTCCGATAGCAAATTAGCCATTTATTGTTATTATTATTGCAATAAAATGGTTCTTGGCGAATCCCTGCACTACGGTCGAGTGACCTATTGTGCCCTCTGAATAATTTCTTAATCCCGCAAGAGTTCTGTGGCATTTAAAAAGTCCAGAATTTTCTTCGGCTCTATATTTAAGAGTTTTTTGGGTCTACTTCTCATGTGCCTAAGTCACTATGTCTTATACTGCAGTGGCTTAGAAAGTATAGACGTTTTTTCTCTTCCTCACCGGCTGATCGTATGGATTACCCCCCGTCTTCAGTATGAAACATTTAGGCATGTATCAGTGCCATAGTAGGAGGCAAGCAGTTCCAAGCTCTGTTGTAAATTACAAATTTAATTACTTGTTTATTCACCATTTCATTCAAATGAAAATGCTATTATCAATTATTATTGCAAATAAGATTAGTCGATTTATGTAAACTTTCATTGTTTTACCTTGGTAATGTATTGTTTCCTAACAAACGCCCGCAAGTCAGGAATCTATTCCAGCATTCACTTATAGTTACTGCTGAGTTTACCTTATCTACAAAACGTATTGGAAATGCAGAAGAATTATTTTCTACTAGTAACAGGTATGAATACTCAAGTAAAATGATACGTGCTCCCAAAAATAGTTACATCTGTTGAATGAATTCAGTATTCGCTTTGTGTATAAACATGCATAAATGTTCACCGACCAAGCGCTGCAGTCGAGCTTGTCTGAAGCTAGATGATCCGATCTGCGCAGAAGATGAAACTGGACAGAAACAAATTTTTCCCAATAGGTGCCTCTTTCATCTATCCAGCTGTCAATTGCCCGAGAAAGGTACTATTTAGAAGTAATTCGCATTTTGGCTAATGGCCTTTCTTATTGCAGGCTACAAGGAAATAAACGTTGAAAGTACGGAACAGTGTAGGAACTAATACTGAATTGGGTCCTATTGCAATTATTTTTAATTTATTCTGGTTCATCGATTGCTAAATTATTTACGTTATCTGGTATTACAATAAAAAGTCATTAATTTTCTTTGAATTTTTTATATTGCAGACAAATTTATTAATAAAGTGAGAAGAGAGCAATGGGTTCTTATTTTGTACCACAGCGCAGGCTGTTCCATTATCCCGTTGCATTGTGAATACACGGAAAAAAAAATCTTGGAAATATTCAATCTATTATAAAAGTCTGCCCAACAATTTGTATAGCGTGTAGTGATAAAAAAAAAAAACATTAACAATACGTATCTATTGAAGTAGCTTTAGTAGTTTAGTGTTAATAACGTTTTAAAGAAATCAATGTAGTAAAAAATTGACATTTTTCTGGAACATCTTCGTGCGATGATTTTTACGATTTTAAAAGTGCTTAACTCAACAACAATGCATCGAACGACTTTCTGCCTTTAGTGATGAAGCGCCATCCAAAACCACAGTTTAAGACTGGTCTACGTGGACGTAAACTCGAGGAAAAAAGAATCCAAACGGCATAAGTGAGAAAAATGATATCCACAGACACCCCGCTTTATCCGAATATTGCCGAGGTCCTAGCTTTGTTAGTAAACGCTCCTTACTCTTATCTGCTATATACGTGTTATATAATTCCTTTTAAGGAGAAATTTTTACCCGCTTTTCAATAACAAACCTAGCCTAGACACGAAAAAAGCAATTATCCCCAATAGAAAGGGGTAAAGTTCTAGCCTGGCACCAGGATGGTGTTAGTAAGAAGGAAATTGCTCGTCGGTTACGAAGAAGCGATCATTGGGTTAGAAATTTCCTAAAAGATCTGCAAAATTACGGCAAACCAAAAGGCCAGGGGCGACCGAAAGCTGTAAGTGCGCGGGATAAACGCATGCTATTGCGGTGTGCATCCAATTCTTCTGCGTCTGCGAGAGTTATTGCAGAACAGGCGGGGGTACAAACGCACGTGCGTAATGTTCAAAGCGTTTTAAAGGCGTCACCGGTAATATCACGGAAGAAAGTGTTGAGAAAACCGCCACTTTCGGCGAAACACAAAGAAGCGACGTTGAGATTTGCTGAAGAACACGTATCCTGGAAGAAACGATGGGAAAAAGTTATATTTTTCCGATGAGAAACGTTTTAATTTGGACGGACCGGATGGGTACTCGCATTATTATCATGATCTGAGAAAGGAACCAGAAGTGAAAATGACCAAACAATTAGGGGGTGGATCTGTGATGATATGGGCAGCGATTGGATTCCGCGATAAAAGTGAGATAGTGTTTTGCACAAACAAAATGACATCTGTGACGTATAAAGACTTATTGCGCGACAATCTTCTACGGTTTGGAAACCAATGGGCCGGGCGCAATTTTGGTTTTCAGCGAGATAACGCGCCAATTCATAAAGCAAAAACCATTACTGAATGGTTTAAAGAGAAAAAGATTAAAACTTTACAGTGGCCGGCACGGTCACCAGACTTAAACATTATTGAAAACATGTGGGGTGAATTGGCACGTCGCGTTGATGGCGGAGGCCGTCAATATTTCACGGTACAGGAACTGAAAACTTCAATAGTGACTGAATGGCAGAATATCCCTCAAAATTATGTGTTAAATTTATATAAATCTATTAATAATAGACTATTAGAAGTGATTAAGAACAATGGAGAATCTACACATTACTGATCGCTCATTTGTTGATTTTTTGTTTTACATTTGCAACAGAGCGTCTAAATTTTTGTGGCAGAAATTGTTTAAACATTGGAGTAATCATTTATTATTTAGTTGATATATTACTGGAGGAGATATTTTTAAGTTTATTTTACTTTCAGGAATAAAAACTTAATTAGATATCTTGCTAGTTTCGCAAAGAAATGAAGTAACCCTTAAAACCCGTAAAACATCTTACAGCGTCTAAGTTTTTGTCGGGGAGTGTATTTATCTGGATACGAAAAATATCTTAATATTTTGACGAAAACGTTAATAGAAAAGTTATATTTGTTACTACATTGAAGTATATTAAAGAACGAGTTCCATAAAACAGCTTTGTAAAGGACGAGTGCGGCAAACGGCTTATGGAACAAGTCAATTAAAAGTTCCAATACATGTAACGCTACCATGGCAAGAATATGCCATTTTTTAAAATAAGGTCGGTATCACTTTCCACCAGCAAGTTGACTGCATTGAAATTGCCACATCAACAGTTAATACTAAAAATTTAAAATCTGATCATTTAAAGACAATTTGTTGTACAAATCAGGTTAAAAATCCCTTTGATCATCAGATCAGAGCTTAAAGTACTATCTTGTGGAACGAGTGTGGAAATCTAGAGGAAATTAATTATTAATATCCAAGTCACAATTCTTTGTTTCCGACGACGGAATGAGAGAAGACGGTTTTAATTTCTCAAGGATTCAATGCCAAATTTATCAAAAATATTAAACTACTAAACAATCGAACACTAAATACGGAAGATATCGATAGTGCAATGGGAATTTGGAACAACCTGTGCGCCAGTATAAAATAAGAACCAATTGTTCTTCTCTTCACTTTATTAATAAATTTGTTTGGAATACAAAGAAAGCAGTAAATGCAACAAATCGGAAAAGATTCTAGTGGGACAGGCCATCAATCACTTCGTAATTGAGGAAGCACTACTCTGCAATCTTTGCCTAGCTGGTAGCCTATAATAACAAACTTCCATTAGCAAAAACGCGAAACGTTATAATAGCATTACCTCTTTCGGGGTGTTCACAGGCGGCTGCCTCAAACAAACATTTATTCGCAAATGCTTCTCGGTGTCCAAGTTTATCTACAGCGCAGATTGGGTTCCAATCCTTCGGACAGTTTTTATTACAGATTTTGGTTAAATTATCATCCGCTGAACATTCATGCATGTTTATGCACACAGCAAATACTGAATGGATATATTTAATTAGTGATACAAGCACGCACTTGTTTTACAGAGAACGCATACCTGTAACAAGTAGAAAATGGTTCCTCATCTTGGTACGCTTGGAAGGCCAGGTAACCTCAGCAGCAACTGTGGAACCAATTCCTGGCTAGCGAAATTTATAGCCGGGCGCTTGTTAGAAAACAATAGCTCGTTAATGTAGAACAATGGAATCGCCTGACGTTATTCGCAATTATAATCAATAGTGACATCCCTATTTGAACGAATAGGTTGATAAATAAATTACAAATACATCTTAGTTACTACCGCAATTTCGACGCCAAGCCATTTAATGTAACGGCTGATGGTTGCGGCGATCTAGTAGGAAGAAGGCTTGCTTCCAACACTGACCCATCGCGAGCCGTGGTGTTAACAACGTCAACAAAGTGACAAGTTTTCAGGTAAGGTTTCGAGCGACCGTTCGCATGGTTGCAGGCAAATGCGCTTCGCCCTTTACTACAAGGGTGTAAAGCGGCCAAACTGTGAAACACTTTACACACATTGTACAGTACTCAGGTATTCACTGAGGAATGGTACAGCGCGGTACGGATTTATTCTAATATATACGGGCAGAGCCCAATAAATGATATCATTGGAATACAAACATATACATTAGAATTGGTAATTAAACAGATGTAATACAAGTTGCAACTTGTGCACTTACCGCTTGTTCAGATGTGTGAATAAAAATATTATTATTATTACTTTTTTCCTACTAGCTCTCTCCTAGTCCGTAAAAAAAAAAAAAAAAAAACATTTTGTATCCATTCCGAAGATATAACAAAAAGAAACGCTGTTGATTTTAGAAGGTGCAGCTACGTTCAAGAAATAACCAATTTGCAATCCGAAGCCGAATTTAGTTTATCAGCGAGATAAATCACCAAAAAAAATAAATAATTAAAAAAAAATAATAATAAAATTGAAATCACCAAACCAAGAAATTCTACACAATATCTATACCCAGTGAATAAAATTCGTTTAGGTACGAGTATTTACTTCAAAAGCCGTTTTTCGACCTATTTCCGTACACTTTGAAGATAATGACTCTCGCGTCATCCCTCAAAATAAGCAAGATATTGATAGCGCAATGCGAATTTAGTACAAAATAAGAATATATTGCCCTACTTTTCACTTTATTAATACATTTATTTGGAATACAAAGAAAGCAATGAAAATTAATTATCTTTTACTGTAATACCAGATAAGGTAGACGAGGCTCCCTTACGCAATCATTTCCTCCGATTAACTCGTAGCCTATAATAACAAACGTCATTAGTAAAAATGCGAAATGTTATAATAACAGTACCTCTTTCGGGGTGTTCACAAGTGACTACTTCGAATACACATTTATTGCCGAATAATACTCGGCCTCCAAATTTATCTACAACGCAGACTGGGTCCCATATCTTTGGACATGGTTTTTCACAGTCTTGGGTATAGTAACCATCTGGTAAACATTCATGGATGTTCATGCACACAGCAAATACTGAATGGATATATTTAATTAGTGTTAGAAGCACGTACTTATTTCACAATGTATGCATACCTGTAACAAGTAGAAAATAATTCCTCATCTTCGTACGCTTGGAAGGCCAGGTAGCAGCAGCAACTTGAACCGAATGGTGGAATCAATTCCTGGCTAGCGAAATTTATAGCCGGGCTCTTGTCAGACAATAATAGCTCGTTAATGTAGAAAAATGGCAGCTTATACAAATCGCCCAAGGTTATTCGCAATAATAATCAATAGTGACGTTCCTATTTCAATGAATAGGTTGACGAATATATCTTGGTCACTATCGGAATTTCGACGTCAAGCCATTTTAATGTAACGGTTGAAGGTGATGGTGATGTGGTAGTAGGTAGGCTTGCTTCTGACACTAACCCATCGGGAGTCGTGGTTTCAACAACGTCAGGAAGGTGACAACTTTTCTGATAAGATTTAGACCTATCGTTCGCATGGTTGCGGGCAGATGCGCTTCACCCTTTGCTTCGAGTCTGTGAAGGGGCCAAGCTATGAAACACTTTACACATTGTAGTGCTTGTGGGTTCACACACCACCGGTGGGAGGCGCTACCTAACATCTTTTTTTTAATCGAAGCCCCTTCATTTTTGTTCGATTTTTGGAATTTACAACACATTTGTGATAACTTTCCTTATAACCGCTACCAACTTATCTCTTGTATTTAACAAAAAAATAATTTTATAAATTTAAGGCTAAGGTAACATCCCATACATTTTTGGCCTAAGTTAATTCTAGCAATACCATTTATATAAATTAGAAAGTAAACTGAAACTAAACGCGTTCCGGGTTTGAACCGTGTCATGTTGGTTAAAATAAAACTCGACGTTTCGCCCACAATCTCGCTTCTTCAGCAGTTGGTTTTCGCCTCTGGCATGGTTCACATGTTGAGTTACCGTGATCAACTCCTTCCCGCTCAGTTAGTTTCGCCTCTGGCGTGGTTCACACGTTGAGTTACCGTGCTAACTGTTGCCACCACTCTCCTGAAGAAGCCCCATACAATTGTGGGCGAAACGTCAAGTTTTATTTTAACCAACGATATGACACGTTTCAAACCCGGAACACGTTTAACTTCAACTGACTCTGGCCGTGGAAGCCTACGTTTTTATTAGAAAGTAAACTGTTCATCAATTTTAACCCTTGCGACATATGGTTCATTTATCAGGACATAGAATTACTATTAAATTGAAATTCAAAGAAATATGTTTATTTATTCTAATATATACCGGCAGAGCCTAATTACAGATGTCATTGGAATTCGAACGTATGCATTAGAATTGTAGAATTTAGCAAGTAAATGATTATTTGTCATGTTCGGATAGTTTAGCTGCTTTTCTACTAGGTGCTGGCGGCACTATTTTCAGTTCGAAAGGCCCGTACGCTGAAAATTTTCTTCAGTTGCTGATGAATATTTAGAAGTCTCTATTAAGTGGTACTTGTAAATATTAACAATAGCAAACAAATTATTCTTGGCGGTGCATCCTTAGTAGGTAAAGAAAATCAAAATATTTATATTGAAACACTAAAATCTTAATTTTTTTCACTGTCCCCGAAGGTGCCTTCGCAAATGAGCAACTGTAGCAGAAAACGAGGAAGATTTAGAAAGAAGTATTAAAACTTGGAATGAAGCATTATCCATTGAGGAAGCGTTTTATATATAAGAGGGAAGTCTTTACCAAACAAACTTGGCTGATGAAGGTACCTGCAGAAAATGAAGGACACACACGCTCGTAAGAAAAGCTTGGGAAAATAAGACGTCGTGAAAGAACGGGAAAGGAAGGTCAAAGGAAACCTGGGACAACACAATTGGAAAGATTTAAAAAAAGAAAAACGTGGTCGATTGGAATTTCTTCTGGACTGCGGCAAGGGTGAAGTATTCTTCGTAGTAACTTGACGTCGAATGATGAGGTGGTCGCGAGGGCCCTTTGGATTCTAGTCCATCTTCTTCCACGCAGAAATCTTGCTGGCGTTCTCATCTTCTGTTTGGTGTGGGCGTTTAAATCTTCTTCCTGGACTCCTTACTCCATGATGAGGTGTCCTAAGTTGTCCTTTTAAATACAAGAGCGGGCCGGCTGTCCAGCGCGGGGGGGTCGTTGCTTCATCGGTAGTGGGCCCCGTGGTTAGCGTGCACTAAGGACCTGATGCCAAACGTTACTCAGCGTCTTTTCTATTGAAATTATTACTCTGTTTGTAAATTTATATTGCCTCGCGACATAGTCACGTGTGGTAGTAGGCTCTGCTTGAGAGAAGCTCAGTATCCTGGAACCGTATCAGCATGATTGTCATCTTGCAGTGTGTGCTCTGCTACCGCTGATTTGTCTGTCTGCCCTAGGCGATAGCTTCTCTTGTGCTCCTCTAGACACGTGTCCACGCTACGTTTAGTTACATCAATTTATACCGCACCACAAGAGCACGGTATTTTGTATCTACCTTTGATGTCATAGCGAGTTTTTCAACTGATTTGTTGGTTTGAAAACCACTTTGACGTTGTGCTTTTTCAGTAACCTGTCTAGACGATCGGTCACATTTTTTCTGTAAGGTATAACAGCAATACTCTGTTCGTGTTTAGGTGCTTATTCGCTCTTATCGAATCTGTTTGTGTTCTTAGGCTGTAACGCTTTTGGTAGCCGATGAAGTTTAAAATTGCCGTTATTTCTCTGGACGTGAGATTGCTTTTTATTGGTGTAGCACATTGTACTAACCTCAAAGCTTCACGTCGGATCTCTTCCACATCGTCCACATCTTTTGTAATCCGCCTATATCAGACTCGACCCGCTCCTGTATTTAATAGGAGAACACCTCATCATACGACGAGTCACCCTCGCCCCTGAAGATGTTCGCCGCATTAGCGAATGAAAGGAATTCCAATCAACCACGCCTTATCAGTCTGCAACCTATTTCTACATTGGACACCCGCCGTGAAAGCTTACATACTTTGAAGACGCAAATGAGCTTGCGTTAAACAGAGAAGATTGGAAGAGGTTTGTGGAAATATACGACTAGCACAGAATTTGAGTAGAAAGAGAGATAATTATGTATATACATACAGAGGGTACAATTAACATTAATAATTGCTTGTTGATTCTTTCGTTCTTTGTTATACAGTTTATAAAAGCAATTCCTTCTCGGCTTTTGTTGCTAATAAAAGTTAACGGAAGAGAGGCAAACATCTGTTTTCCTTGGTAGAAAGAATCATGAGAAGCTATTGCAAATGTACAAGTGCAGAAAAGCAAATAGCGTGCAATATACAGTATCTATTCCATCCTTAAAATTAGAATATGTAAACATGCTTTTTTTTTATTTTGTCCCCTTTCTTATAATATATGGAGGCAAATATTCTATTTCCAACTTATTAACATAAGAATCCCCTAACGTTTCAACTTCAATTCCGATATTGCGACGAACAAAATACCCCAAACTATGCAAGAAATATCTACATGAATGCAGACGTTCGCGCACAAAATTGTTGAATATATTGAACGTTGCCACTTACGCAAATTGAAAACCATCTCTATTTTCAAATATTCAAATGCGAAACGTGAACGAATACGTCCGGTCACGGATCAAGTAAAGGGGACAAATCGCGGCCAATAGCTGCTAACCCTTATAACTGCGGACGACGCACGGGGGAGCCTTAAGGGAAACAACTCGAAACAAACCGATATTCGTTCTTCATGTCCATCTGGTTCGGATTGTGATTCCTGGACGCGATGCCATGCCATGAGTATATAAATTTCCCTCCATTACCGATATTTAAATGAACCCCCCGTTATCGAAGCGGCGGATCTGAAAAAGGGAGCCGAATATATTTCACAATCGTATTTTCTGGAAGGATGAACACTTTCGACGCTGCCTAATCTTTTGTAACAATATTTATTAACAGTTTGTTATACGCTACATGGCAGTTTTCAACATTTACTACCTTCTTTAGTAAAACCTATGCCTTTTCCAATCCTGGGTAGTATTATTACATACTGGGAAATGCAATTAATAATGTTACTGGGGTATTTCACGCTAAACATAACAATAATAGGCATTTATTGACATAAAAAAGCTTATACTACAGTTCAACACTTAACCACCTAAAACAGTAATTTTTCTGTAATTTGCTCTGCTGCAAAATTTCTACTTGCAGTGGTTAAGAGCTCTGAATGTCAAGGAAAAGAAGACACTGATGATCTGCATCCGTGCTTTCCAATAAATAATTAAAATAAATAATTGCCAATAAATGTGTTTAATTGGATACCTTTCCTGGTTGGTGGAGACTCATGTGTTACGCCTATTTTTACAGACCAATTTCAAATTAAGCTAATGTAGGTACATGTGTACAGTGACATTTTTATGTTTTGAGGCCCCCCCTGAGACAATGTATCTATACCTTCTACCACTCGTAGCCGTGCGCTTAGATTATTGTAAGATTCGCAAGTACTACCATTTTAGTTTATTTGCTGAACGTAAGTACTTGGCCTTGCCAGAAGATAATATATTTGGTCGTTGCAAGGGGGAGACAAAACATATATCGGCCACTGTACATACGTTAGCATAGATGTTCTAAGCTATTTCTCAAAAATTAAAATAACAAGCAATATTGTATAGCAAAGATAAATATATAAAAAAAAAATAATAATAAAAATAAAAATAATATAAAAGTCCGTAATCCTGGACACAGTGCGCATCCTGATGGCCTATGAAGCCTACTATCCAACA
Organism: Oryctes borbonicus; assembly: GCA_902654985.2. NCBI lineage: Eukaryota > Metazoa > Arthropoda > Insecta > Coleoptera > Scarabaeidae > Oryctes > Oryctes borbonicus. The sequence continues at coordinate 2,136,713 of LR736892.1, read as the reverse complement.
TGAGGGTTAAAGGCTTTGCCTACTCACTGTCGGAAGCAACAGCAGGTATAATTAACATCGTTGGGAAGCCGTAATCGCGAGCTGCGGCAGAGATACATAACCCGAATACAATGGACGACGACTCTGCGCTACACTGCATGTCTACCGAACCAATTTTATAAGATTTTATTGCAAGCAAGGTGAATTTTCTGAAGCTTTTTCAAAACTGGCAGAGTGCGCTGGATTGCTAATTCAAGACATAGAAGAACGTTTTTCTTAAGACTTAAGACAGTCTTTAGAAATCTTCTGAAGAAGCTGATAGCATAATCAGCGAAACATCAAGTCAAACATCAAGTACGCGACAACACCCGAAAGACATTTCTACTATGAATTACGGTCGTGAAAGCCTACATTCAACAACTACACATAGATACAGTTAATTTCAGAAAATTACAAAAAAAATGCATTTACGGGTGGCAAATTGAGGAGAAGGCTTGCAGTTGCTATAACTCATTCGTTCCTTACTGCCAAAAATTTCTTTATAGACTATTAACTAATTATAAATAAATAATTCGTCGATGCCTTCACTTGCCATCACCATTTCTTTGCTATCCATCTTAATAATCCTTCTTCTTGGGGGGAGGTCTTGATACTCTTTTAGATGTTTTCAGTTGCGTGAAATTGAAAATTATTTTTGCAAAAAAAAACGTGATTTTTCGAAATGACAAGAGCAAATATGGCTGAATGCAGAAAATCTCCATTTTTCTCTTTTCATTGCAACAATCCATTTCTTTAATAATTCTTTATTTCCTAACGAAAATCTGAAACTATTAAATACATAGATTAACTTATTAAACAATGAAGCATAAACGCTTACCGGTAAAATGAGATATTTGTACCTATTTTTCTTCTGTTTGTACGATTAATCGCTGAGCAGGTAGCAGATATTTACGTATTTATAAACTTCTTATAAAATAAACATGAACCCTTGATAAAAGTAGACAAGAACTCTGATAAAAGTCGAGACTTGACCCCAAAAATGAACGTGCATTGGAAACAGTCAGGTATTTAAATTTTATACTCACTTCGTACAAAAGCTTCTTTGACTAAACTGCGAAAAAGTCACAGTTGTTACCTTTCCGAAACAAATCAAGTAAAGATATTTTGCAATCATAACGCAATAACGGCTCGACGCGTCGTAAAGCTTCCCCGGTCCCTCGACCGCGAATCACCCTGTAAAACTTATATCGGCGCCATTTGCCCGGGATTCCTCTATTAGGAGGGCGTAAATTATCCGTAGCGTATTAAAACGTAATTAGTATTTTCCATAACTCGGCGTTTTCGGAAACCGGCAGAAAATCAAACAGAAATTAAGAGAATTCATGGCACATGTGCTGCGTACACGATATAGCGGTAGACAGGTGCTCCCTCGCAATCGGATGTTCGCCGAATTCGGGGGATGGTGGATTCCGCCTATTGTTCGTGTTCGAAGCTTTCTCCGTTTCGGGAATCCAACCACCCTATTTCTACGTATAAATAATTCTTAATATCAGAGAGTACTTAGCGCATTTTCGGAGGATGCACGCTGTTAAATTCGAGCATATGAACGCAAGTAACAACGGCAGTAACAGTGAACTGCAATACGTTTCCAAGGCTTTCTTCTAAGGGTATTAGTTTTTGATTACAGCAACTGCGATAACTAGTTTACATAGTTCTTACATTATTTTCATTAAACAATAACCTCAAAAACCTTTTAGAAAACCCTAAAGACCAAGTAGTTAACATAAATAGATCAAAAAAGCAAACAAAAGTGGATGGAAAATCGGTCGATGGTGGTTTGAAGAAAGAAGGAATCTGTTTTATTCTTTAACTTAATAATTCGCTCATTATTTAGAACTTCGAGTATAAAAACTACAATTATGAAAAGATGGTTGCAATAAAGTAAAAAAAAAAGTTGGTTTTAATAATAATTTATTTCCTACAGGTAAAACCCAAGTACAGGAAATGTATAACTAAACATTACACTTTACGAACACACGGATATAAGAAAAATAAAATACGCTAAATGAAAATCAAATGCGATAAAGGAAAAAAATAAAGTAAACAGCCTATAAATTAATGATAGCTTCAGCTGTTGTTTTAAAAGAATTAAAGTGTACAGCACAGAACTAGAAATTTTGTTATAATTGTTGCACATTACAAGCACTGGTAACTTAACTAAAACATTTTTTTCTAATTCTTGGACATTTAAACACCCATTCATAACGTGTTTCTAATCTAGGAACATTAAAGTTAATTCTACTTAACAACCACGGACAGTCAATATTGTTATATAATAACCCAAATAAAAACTTTACACTTAATACACTACGCCTTTTACACAATGAGAAAAACCTAGTCTGGATAACATAACATCATAGTCTAGTCCTCTTTCTGGGTAAACTCCATCAATTTTGAGTAACAAGTACTTTAAGAAGCGCCTTTGTACGAATTCAATATTATTTACGTGAGTTTGGTAAATTGTAGACCAAACCAAGGATGCGTATTCCAATTTAGATCTAATATAACTATAACAAGGCAGTGTTAGGCATCTGATGTTATAAAAATCACGCCAACTTCTGCAGATAAAACCAAATGTCCGCAATGCAATCTTCAAAAGACCTCAATTCTCTAAATATTTTCAAATCATCAGCAAAAATTAAATACTCACTATTAATAACGTCAGTAATGTCATTTATAAACAGTAAAAACAAAACTGGACCAAGATGGGACCCTTGTTGTAATCCAGAGGACGGATAAAATGTGTCCGATCTCACTTGGCAGTATTCCACAAATTGTTCTCTCCAAATTAAGGATGACCTAAGTAGCGCAAGTAATGAAGGTGAAAAACCAATTGCTTCTAATTTCCAAAGTAGTACATAGTGGTCCACTTGGTCAAATGCTTTTTGAAAATCAGTGTAAACTGTATCAACTTGGCTCTGTTTGTCAAGGGCTTCCGATACAAATTGAGTAAAACAGCTTAAGTTCGTAACTGTAGAACGTTTGGTCATAAATCCATGTTGATTGGATGAAATCAAGGCTTTAACTGCATTATAAATATGGTCGCATAGTATGTATTCGAAGATTTTAGTAAAATTGCACAGAATAGATATAGGTCTGTAATTGCATATGTTATCTGACCTTCCAGACTTTAAGACAGGACACACTCTAGTGGTTTTCCATATTTCTGGCATCTCTAATGATGTTAATATCAAATTAAATAAATGACAGAACGGTTTCACTGATATTACCGCACAGTCACGAATAAAAAACTAGGAATTTCGTCAACACCTGCCAGCAGACTGTCTTGATTTTTTCAAGTGCCTTAGTAACAGTTCTTTGGAAATAGGTGGTAGATTAATAATTGATGAGCCAACATCAGCAAAGTTTTGTAAACCAGAAAAACTCCTATCTGACTTACAATAGGGATGATTTAAAACAGCATTGATTAGTTATCACTATATAATAAGTACAAAAGGCTTTAAAACATATTAAAATCAATTTAATATAAAATTTCAAACATTACTCAACAGGAGGAGAGAAATGACTAGAATATTAAACTACAAAACTTTTAAAACGACACCGATAGAAAGATTTGTTTCATTCAAGTAGAGCCAAAGAGGTATTTCTTAAATACAAAGAAACTAGGATTCTTTGTACAAAAATTTTTTTCTTAGAATCGAAAGAGTAGCTCAGTGCCATATGCTATGCAACGTTACTTCCACACATCTGTTTATTTTAGGAACTCCAGATTATTGCATTCTTAGCATTCATATGTATAATACTAAGAATGCAATAACCTGGGCTTCCTACAATGAAAAGATGTGTGGAAGTAGCCCTTCTAGCATAGCATACACACTGATAGAAAGGATTCTTTAAACCAAAGAAATTAATTCTTTTGGGCATATTTCTTTGTTTAAAGGAAATATTAACACTCGAAAAAGTACACGTTCCTAATGAAAGATGTTTTTCTTTTCGATTATTATTCTTTTAACTCAAAGCACAATTGATTTCTAAGAAAGAATATATCATGAATTCAAAAGGCACAGATTTGAAACAAAACCCATATTTTCTTTAAACGAAAGTTCATTTTCTTCCAATTAAAGAAACATTTTCCAACTCCTATTAAAAAACCAGATTTTTGGATGGAATAATTCTTGTTGCTAGATTTAATATTTTAGTGCAAAGAAATGGTTTCAGATCTAAAGAATGGGTCCGTTTATTTTGTGCTTGTTTACGTGTTGTTTTTCTCGTTATAAAGATTCCAGGTAAGTAATCGGTTTCAGGGTAGTCTGTGAATCTTCTAGAGCTAAATAAAACTAACTGCAGGCTCATACATCACCGATCGGCAGACGCCGCTCATATTAACTTCGCCGATTCAGCAGTTTGATACGTAACCTCATAAGTACTTACTACAACGGATTCAGTACTGTCGGAGCGCGTGGAATACCAGCTCTAATAATATGGGTAAAATACATTGCCAAATGCTTTCAGAAAGTCGAGCAACAGATTTTATATAATCTCCCCAGAAAACAGCCTGCAACCAGAAATCAGCTACACAGTGCCGACTTAACTGTAAGTCGCAACGTTCCTTAGAAACAAGAATGGGTTGCATGAGCAGTGGATGCCTTTGAACTTTTCTACTTCTAGCTGACGGCCGACATAATACATTTAACAGTTGTTTTGGAAGAGTGAAAAAGTGTAACAATCTTTGCGGAGAATGCAACAGAATAATAATAAATCTTTATTGCCCAACAGAATACAAACTCCAATAACAGGGCTAAATGAGATAAGATGTGATGCGGTACATAAAGAAATATATTTAAAAAAATTAAAATAATACACAAAATATATAAATCAAAACGGTTAATATCGTATTCTTTAAATAACAAAGTATACAAACAAAAATAATGAGAAAAGGGAAAGGGGCTAATGCCGAAAGAATGGATCATCAATAAACACGTTGGCATTCCTGGAAATGTGCGATAACGGCGCTTTATATAACAGATTAGTATGTACTGAAGAGGTGTCAAAAGTGTTAATAGATCTATGGTTGCATTGTGGAATTAAAAAGCGAATTTTGGAAAGTAAAGCGGGCCAATCGACAGTATTGTTCGTCAGCTTCAACAAGAACTTGGCACTAGATGTTTCCCTGCGACGAGAGAGCGAGTCAATACTGTGTCTACAGAGTAAACTGTCATAATCAGTGCTGCGAGGAGGATATGTACCATCGGATTTGAATGATAGATATTTCAGAAATCTTTTCTGAACAGGTTCAATTTCTAACTGAAGATAATGATAATGAGGAGACCAAACCAATGATGCATATTCCAATTTTGAACGGACAAGCGAAAAGTACACAGACTCTAGCGCATTATCACTAGAAAAATGTTTGCAAGTTCTAAATAAGAAGCCAAACGATTTAAATGCTGAAGAACAGATAGCATCTATATGCGGCGAAAATGTCAGTTTAGGGTCGAACAGTACACCAAGATCATTAAACAAGTTAACCCTACGGATAGTATTATTTGCGACGCTGTAGTTAAATATTTGTGAGTTAGACGAACGAGTAAAGGTGAGTACAGCGCATTTATCTGCGTTTAAATGGATTCTGTTTTTACAAGACCATTTATTTATGATTGAAAGATTTTTCCGCATTTTTCCGCGAGTTCAATGGAAACACGACTTCATTAAAGATTTTTAAATCGTCAGCATAAGCAAGAATGTTGCAATCGAGAGATAGTAAAAGGTCATTTATGTAAGTATTAAAAAGAAGCGGGCCTGGGTTAGAACCCTGAGGTACGCCACTGGTTGCAATGAAAGGCCGGGAAAGAAATCCATTGTAATGAACGTAGCAGGAGCGGACAAAATCCCATGAAAGACAGTTTAGACAAAAGTATCGCATGATCTATCGTATCACAGGCTTTACTGAAGTCAATGTAAATTGCGTCTACTTGCTGGGGATTACCAACACACTCGCGTTAGTACAATCAAGTTGGTAGCAGTTGATCGACATTTCATAAAACCATGCTGGTGGATAGATAAAAATGACTTAACATCGTGAAGAATGCGAAATAGAATAAAGCGCTTTATGTCGATTTGCTGTTTGCTGTTATGACTATGTGTAAAACTAAAGAGACAGCCCTGGTATATCAAAAATACTCTTTACTCTCAGAACACAATCATACACTTCATAAAATTTTTTATATAAACCACTAACTTCAATAATACAATTTTATGACATAAACAACGATAGTCTGAAAAATTAAACTAATTTTTCTCCAACATAGAAACAGGAAATGGCCAAATATTATAAAAAATAAAGGAAATAGTTTGCGTCAAATTCGAATTATTTAAAGTTCATTATATTTCTTGGAACCAGTAATCTTCTGCAATCAAAAATTATTCTTTTTCTCGTATTAACCTACATAATTATTTGATTTTCCTTTAAACAAGTTATACGGCAAATTCAATATTGATTTATTTATTTATTTCATTTAACTACTATATTTGATGAAATTTCTATGCAACCATTCTGTACCATATCTGTAATTATAATTTCGCACATTACACAATCAAGATAACATTAATTGGTTTTTGCCAATATAAATCACGTAGAAATCATAAAAAACAATACATCATCAGAATAGCACTAAAGTACTAGATGACGTGTTCACCATTATTTCTACTGGCGCGTGTCCTATCTAAAAAAACATAAACCGATGCCGTAAAATCCGCAAGTGTAATTACTTACGGAAAGTGTACGCTGAGGCTGATCTTATTGTATGATATTATGACGTACTTTAGCACTTTTATTTAATAATACAAATATAATTCATACAAAATTTGGAATAACATGAAATTTGTTTCTTTTTTGTTTTTTTGGGATACAGAGCGGCAAATTATACAATTAGCAACCTAGATTATTTACAGGATCACGTGCATAGTAATGTTAAAAACACCACATTTAGAATTGCTGTCATTAGCACCACTCAGCCACCAGTAACGTTTTTCCGACACCCTTTTCGATTCTGCAGCGGTTTTATAGCCAAACTCCTACATTGATTGAAAGGTTTCTTTCATTCAAAGCATTATACTTTACCTCAGAGAAATGGTAGCCTTCAATAAAGACAAATAAATATTTCTTAAGCACAAAGAAACGTTTCCATTATTACCACATTCAAAATTTCTTTGAATGAAAAAACAATCAACTTTGTTGTAACGAAACACCTTTCAATCAAAGGTGAGGAGAACTACAAGGAACCCATGAAACAAATAACATGATGCACAGAGAACACAGTCAAATACATGAAAGCGCAGAGAGTAAAACGGATTGGGCATGTGGGGAGAAGTGAAAAAGAAGCATTTATCAAAAGAATAAAAGACTGGAGACCATTGGAAGACAGACTAGAAGGAAGGTCAAATATAAGACGGGAGAATCAGGCGAGAGAAGACATTGAGAAATTATAAATAAAGATCATAAGCAATGTAATCGAGACAGGAAGGAATGGAATAACGCGATAAATGGTATAATGAACGTACTTAATTCGCCGGCGTAGCACGAATCAAACAGCTCCAAAGAACGGCCCGAAAAGAATGTTTGGCCAATCTTATTATTGTTATTACATATTTAGGATATATTAAAACTAGGATGATAAGGACTCTTGTCTGTCGACGGAATAGATATTTGCCGACATACATACACTACCAGACAAAAACATAGACGCGGTATCGTTTCTATTTACGAAACAAAGTTTATAGACATTATATAAAATGTAAATGAGGGTTATTAATACTTGTTATGTAAATAGTCCATATATACATATTTCTGGGTATTTATTGCTTTAGGAGGGGTAATTGAGATTTTCCCAGATCAAAATAGGAATTTTAAATGCGACAAAAATTTAGACCCTCTACATTTATTACATTAATATAAGCAAAAATGTTTTAATTTGATGCTTCTCTTTATATGCAGCGGTTGTGCTGGTAAAGTGTACACATTTCACCGCGAGAAATTATATTTTATAAAGTGTCTGCAATATGGGTAGAAAAAAACAATTATCCTTGATAGAAAGGGGTAAAGTTCTAGCCTAGCACTAGGATGGTGTTAGTAAGGAAAAAATTGCTCGTCGGTTACGAAGAAGCGATCATTGCGTTAGAAATTTCCTAAAATATCCGGAAAATTACGGCAAACCAAAAGGCCAGGGGCGACCGAAAGCTGTAAGTGAGCGGGATAAACGCATGATATTGCGGTGTGCATTCAATTCATCTGCGTCGGCGAGAGTTATTGCAGAACAGGCGGCGGTACAAACGCACTTGCGTAATGTTCAAAGCATTTTAAAGACGTCACCGGTAATATCACGGAAGAAAATGTTGAGAAAACCGCCACTTTCGGCGAAACACAAAGAAGCGACGTTGAGATCTGCTGAAGAACACGTATCCTGGAAGAAACAATGGGGAAAAGTTATATTTTCCGATGAGAAACGTTTTAATTTGGACGGACCGGATGGGTACTCGCATTATTATCATGATCTGAGAAAGAAACAAAAAGTGAAAATGACCAGACAATTAGGGGGTGGATCTGTGATGATATGGCCAGCGATTGGATTCCGCGATAAAAGTGAGATAGTGTTTTGCACAAACAAAATGACATCTGTGACGTATAAAGACTTATTGCGCGACAATCTTCTACGGTTTGGAAACCAATGGGCCGGGCGCAATTTTGGTTTTCAACAAGATAACGCGCCAATTCATAAAGCAAAAACCATTACTGAATGGTTTAAAGAAAAAGAGGTTAAAACTTTACAGCGGCCGGCGCGGTCACCAGACTTAAACATTATTGAAAACATGTGGGGTGAATTGGCACGTCGCGTTGATGGCGGAGGCCCTGAATATTATACGGCACAAGAACTGAAAACTTCAATAGTGACTGAATGGCAGAATATCCCTCAAACGCATTACTGATCTCATTTGTTGATTTTTGTTTTACATTTGCAACAGAGCGTCTAAATTTTTGTCGCAGAAATTGTTTAAACATTGGAGCAATAATTTATTATTTAGTTCATATCTTACTGGAGGAGATATTTTTAAGTTTATTTTACTTTCATGAATAAAAACTTAATTAGATATCTTGCTAGTTTCACAAAGAAATGTTGTAACCTTTAAAACGTCTTACCGCGTCTAAGTTTTTGTCGGGGAGTGTATCATACAACATTGCAATCACAAATAAATGTAGCATAATTGATGAGCTTTTAAGGTTAGAACAAGATACTCTGTTGCTATTAAATCTCATACTGCATATGAGGTTGAGAAAATTAAGAACATATTCCTGAACATTTATATATCTGCAGCTTCATTTTCTAAGCGCTTTCCAAGAGAACTCTAACCAAAAATTTACTGTGCATTGGAAATATCTATCGGAAAAAATATTCAATTCAGCATCAATATCTAATACGATCGCAACAGCTTCGCATTAGCCGTGACTAAACAATTAAATTCAAAACCATCGCCCTCCTTCCTTACCGAAGAAACTTGTTAAATTGTACAACCGCTCCTTCCAGATTCCCTTGTTCCTGCATGCATACATACGCGCGCATTCTAGACATATATCCGTACGACTACACATGTTCGAGACACTTTTGCCGGTACATTATGTACGTAGTACGTCGGCGACGCATGTACAACGATACTACTGAACATATACACGCGAATACATACATATATAAATTGCAAGTTAATAGATTCGAAATAATGTCTAAAGCATTGGAGTTTACCAGTTTAGCGGCTGCTCTAGAACTTGCTCCACCGACGCCGCCGCCCAGGACCGGCACCGCTTAAAGTTGTATGCATGCATGCGTCTTTTGCTGTGTATTGTCGCCGTAGCAATCCTGCCGGTCTCGTCTGTAATTGTTTTCGAATTGTACGCGCGGCCAACTTAAATCAGAGCCTTAATTAAATACGGAGAAGGAGAATCTTGTAAGATACGGCTTGCGGACCGAGGGAAGATCCTAAATTAGAAGCGGGTAATATCGGATGCAATTTGCAATTGTTCAATTACCATATAATAGTGTGAATATTTCACATGGTAGGCGACACAAGGGTAATCTTGTATCTATATTATATAGAAAGCAACATCTTTACTTATAGACTCTAGAGTGAAAGCAGGAGAAGTTAAAAGGACAAATTCTTAAAATGCTGCCTGTACGGACGGATATTTGGAATATTTCGGAATAACAAACCTGCAACCAAAGTTTTCTGCAAATGAACTAAGAAATAATATCTACAACATAAGCATTGCGTAAGAAATTCCACGACCTTAATCCCGGAAGAAACTAACGGTAAGAAATTCGTGAAACTCCTCTTTCACGGCATATCGAAAGGTGTTGAGGTTCTGAAGGGTCAAAATATAAACGTATGCTTCGGTTCACGTAACACACTTCTTTCTTGTCAATTTAAAAGATAAACCGAAAATGGAAGAAAGGTCGGGAATTTATAAAATTGCATGCAATGACTGTAATAAAGTCTATATTGGTCGAACGAAAAGAGCGATAGGCACCAGACTTAGGGAGCATATCAGGTGTTTTCGCTTTGGTAGATTAGATTCGTTAAGTGTAGCCCAACACATAAACGAAACCAGGCATAGTATTAAATTAGAAAATTTGAAATTGATTTAAAATGTAACTTCGCCGCGGGAATTAGACGCGCACGAGACGGTTTACATAAAAAGCAACAAAAGTCTGATGAATAGAGAGGACCGTTGTCGTACTCAATTCTATTTGGTTTATTGGGTTGCACGTGTGTTATGTCTCGGGGTACAATGACAAGAGATCCTTCCGTCTATTTGTCCGTATTCCGTATTTTTTCGCACGTCTTAGTTTTAAGCCACGTAGATACTTGTAAATAATATTTTTCACGAATGTAGAGATAGAACAAACATGTTAATTTTAGAGGTCCTCGAAACGGCCGCCCCGGATTAATTAATTAAACTTGTGTGGTACGAAGGTTGCCGCTACTTTTGCGTTGTTTACCATGCCACAATCCTTGCTGGCATTATTTACTATTCAAGTTGTTTAAATAATCGAACCATATTTAATCGACGGGCTTATCAAAAGTCGATTTTTTCAAATGGCGCCATCTCATGTGGCTATAACTTTTAATTCTATGGCAAAACTTATAAGCACATCATGTGCCAAATGTGTCGTCACTGTAATACAATAAACTTTTGCAAATATTGTCCTTGTAAGAAGACACTACTGCAGTGACCATCTAAGCTGCAGTGGAAAATAATACAAAAAATAAACATTTATTTTATTTGTTGATAAAGACAAATTTACAATTAATCTTAGCATAGATACAATTCGCATCAATAAGTAAATGTAATTTTAAATGTTTAAAAATAATTTATTTTTTTAAGGAGGTGTACTTTCCAAAATTAAATCCTTCTCCTTAGAAAACTTAAGGATGCTCTTGGACTATTCAATTAACTGAAAATATTAATAGTGGAGTAATAATGAGTTGGGAAGTTACAAAATACTTTTTCGGTTAAAGTTACATTAAAATTTTAAAACTTAACAATCATTACTGTCTATTCTCGCAATTAAATAAATTCACAATTAATTAAAAGAAATCGTTTTGTTTTTTTGGAAAGAACACGACTTTTTGATCATTCTCGCGGAATGAAAAACTAATGTATCTTAAATGTGTTCTTTAGATAGAACTTTAATAGTTTATAAAATAATATACAGCTTCAATTTTAATGCATATTATCTAGTTTCAAACAATAACTCAAGCAAATACAGTTAACCATTTGTAAATTTCTGTGTGTTGCCCTTCCCTTTCAATACATTTGATAATCCATCTTGAAAATTCTATTGATTCGCGCACTAAATATCTAGTAAATATTCCTAAGCAAACATCCCCTATTGTGTTTTCTGCAATCAGCATATCTTATAATAAACAAGCAATTAAAATTAATAGTGCCCGTTATCTTTTTGGAAAAAATCGATTTCTTCGCAAAATGTTATGTGCAGATAACTGTAGAAAATATTGCTTCAGAATCTTAAGATGAAGTCAAATTTGCGTTAAAATAATAGACATTGTATTTAAAATAAGAAGGTTGATTTATTATGTTCGTAAAATTTTGATTTTCTATTCTACTTCTTGAAGCACTTTTGGCCTCGGCTCATACGGCGCTTTGAGCCGAGGCCAAAAGTGCCAACTCTTGTATGTAATAATAATTAATCCCACAATATAAACGTTCCTTAGAAACAAAAGAATTACTACCAGATTATAATTAAAAATGTTTTCAACTTCCAAAAACAAGTTAAACGTAAGAATGGTAATAAAGTCTATCGTAATTATGAAACGTATGTTTAGTTTGTATTTCCAAATGTTGTTTTTGTAATTGTCGATGGGGTGACAATATTAATTAAGCTAACTAACGTTCGATGTTATATTTATTTCGTGTTTCAATGAACATCTTTCACATTAAAGTACTTTCATTAAAAAAAGAACCTTCAAAAGAGCAGATCGAGGGAGACCCTAGAATTAAAATAAAAAAATAAATATTTATTTATGTCAAAAAGAAATATGTCAGATGTGGGATTCGAACCCACGCTCCCCTAGGGGAACCAGAGCTTAAATCTGGCGCCTTAGACCGCTCGGCCAACCTGACTGTTGAAAGCTCGTCTTCTGTATATCAACACAGCTCGCATTTTTAGATGAAGACATGTTAATAAACGAATAAATAAGATATTTGATAGACTTCTAAGATAAACGTGAAAGATTCCTGAAATTCGTTAGTAAGTAGTTCCCCGTGATACACAGCAATAACAGTTAGAAGTAAAGGAACAATAACAACACTTCTTGGAAAGCGTTCGTCATAGATAAAAATTTCACAATGTAGCGAGAATAATTCGCTATGATGTGTAATAACAAGAAGCCTTATATGTAAGAATGACCGTGTAAATGTGTTATAAAAAAAAACATTTAATTTTGATAAAGTAAAAAAAAAACAATATTATTCAACCTGTTGAAAGTAATGGTAGAAATCTCTATTAGTATACATTCCATCTCTGTATATTTACATACAAAAAAAAAGAAAAAGAAGACTTTCTCTTTTTTTTTGTTCAAATATTTAAAATCTTCATTGTTTCGGGGTATTCCGGTAATGTTGTTTGAATAAAAAAAATCATTGCATTTTGGAATTTATTTATTTCTGTTTTAAAATCGTTTCGTTTTGCCATTTACATCACAGATGTTTTATTCGATGAATTAAAATCATTTAATTAATTAATTAACCTACATTTGTTTCTTCTTTTTTGTTAAATTTTATTTCTTTTTGATTAATCGAGTTTACTTAGCTTAACAGAAAATATTGTGAGTTTTGTTCAGACAGCAAATAACATGTGAGATAAAATCTTTATTGCCGTACAGGCAGATTCCTTTTTTCAAAAAAAACAATGAATACATTTGGGAAAATAATTTTGGTATTGTAGAAGTATTCAATAATTATTACGTAGATAGTCTTGAAGGAATTAATGGAAGTTTTAGTTTCAGCAAACTAAGTGTTAAAGTATGTACCGCTGAGACAATTCCAACCCATTACAAAAGACAATAAATCTTTTTAAGAACAAACAGTCCCTGATAGATGGAAAATATGTCATTACACCACTACAGTAAATAATATGTGGAGAATGAGAGAATACCACCCCATAAAAATGTTGCCGTGAGTGAAAAGATTGTAGAAGAGCATGTGGAACAGCAACTATTGACAGATCTGAAGATCAATAAAGTTTTAATGGAAAATCAGCACAGATTCAAAGGAAAACATTTTTAAAATGATTTTTTGAAATAATAGATAGAATTATTTTAACTAGAAATTTAGAGCACTATGATGTGACTGGAAATGAGACTAGTTGGTTTAGTAATTACTTATCTGATAGATGTCAGTGTCTAAAAATTGGTGAAGCAACGGGAAGCAAGAAACGGGCCAACTTCTGTGTTCCGTAGGGCTCTATGTTGGGACCCCTATTGTTTCAAATTTACATTAACGTTAGAATCAAGAAAATGCTCTTTTGAATTTGTTTGCAGGTGATACATTACTGTCTACATATGGTATAAAATTACAAAACGAACTATGTATATAAATGTAAATAGCTATATACATAAATAGTTATTTTAATTTATTTTTATTTTAAATTTATAAATGCTGAAAAGGCTAAGGTTACGATATTAAGTAATAGATCTTATCTAAGTAATAAAAAACTGAACTTGTTTAATGTAGATTTGGATTATGCAAATGAATATAAATATTTAGGAATTTTAATAGGTAGCAAACCTGGTTAAAAATCATATAAGTTGTACTATTAGTAATATAAACAAAATAAGGCTACTTTATAAGAATTAATAGTAATTTGTAAATATTATAGACAGAAATAGTTTATAAAAATTTTAAGCGTAGATACATGTACACATGTTGGGAACGTTGCCATTTATGGCTGTGCATTAAAGGTTAGCAATGTATGGTACATATATAGCAATATGATGTAAATTTTTCGAATATTTGTTTTTTTTTTTTTTGTTTTCTGATTATCTGTTGACACAGTTTAGGATTATTCAAGAAGTACATATTTATAATACAAGAACAGCGTAAATATTTATGTATCAGTAGCAAAGAAAAGATCGACACAGAAATCTTTATTTCATAGTCGACTTGCAGAATATAACACTATATCATTATTTATTAGATCTATAAATAGCGTTAGAAGATTAGTAATTAAAAATAATTCTTAAAATCGCAGAAACCACGGTGTTTTCCATATTGCCTTTTTTTATTTATTTTTTATTAGTATAATTATCGTTGCTGTTATTATTATTATTAGCCATAGATAGCAATTCTGTCTTCGTATAATCCCCCCTTGGTAAAACGACATTTTATAGTTAGATTAACTTCCAGTATGAACTTAATTCCTGACGTAATCGTCTATAAACGCTTCTAGAAGACGAAAAGTCTCTTAATTGCTTTGTAGTTAACTAATGGAATAGAAAATAGTTTTGATTGATTTACTTAAAATCAACCAAAACTATTTTCTGTTTCATTAAACTGAAATAATTTTAATAGTGTTATTGAAACAGAAAAAGCGCTCTTTTTGTCATACTATGTAATAATGACTTCGCAGTAGGTGTTTTGTCGGTTACCAAATTCTCATTTTTTAGCAATAGTAAAATTTTATCTGTTTTGGAAAATCCCCACTTGCACTACACACGATATTCGGTATAACATTAGGTAAGTCCGTAGCTCTTTATTGTAGGTTGTAGGGGCTAAGGCTGTGCCGTGTTATATGCAAAGAGGCGGCCAGATCGGCCGGCTCCGTAAGATTGATAGCCAAATTCGATACTTTTAAGAGGGAACTTATATTTCTAAAGGAATTAGACAAAAACTGACCTAAGCTTCTGGAGCTCGATTTTAAAGAGAAATCGATTGGTGAAATCCCTATTTTTATATCTTCCTTAATGTAAGAGATACATTTTAAATTATTATTATATTAAACATTGTTTAATATTAAAACAATTTTTTTCTGCCTTGTCGAAATCTTTTATTTGCTTATTTACCACCATCCGTAGCCATCTTAAAACAATGTGAAATGAAGAAAAACAAATAATTTAAAAATTGTTTGAATAAAATATCAAGTGTGCTATATCATTGTAAAGGTAATTTTATATGCTTTTCGATAGTGTAAAAATATATAGGATATTCCATATTCCAAAAAACACAAGTCTTGATAATATCTCAAAAAATAGAAGTTTAAAAAAAGAAAAAATTAGAGCATAAGATTCTGCGTCAAAAAGTGCCCTAATATAGTTTTTATATAAATCAAGCATTTTCACAAATAAAAAGGTTACGAGGGTTTTTAAAAATTGCACATTTTAAGAAAACGCTCTGTATCTCTTATATTAAGGAAGATATAAAAATAGGGATTTCACCAATCGATTTCTCTTTAAAATCGAAATCCAGAAGCTTAGGTCACTTTTTGTCTAATTCCTTTAAAAATATAAATTCCCTATTAAAAGTATCGAATTTGGCCCACCTTGTACACTATGAAGGACTTGGTGTAACCGTAAAACCGATCTCCGCCCACAAAGGTGAGGATACGACACCGATATGGCGGAGGACCATAACTGCACAGAACCCCCATCAGCACTGAGACCAGCAACAAAAATCCAGCAGTAAGACGAAGCTGCAATTAACTGTAAGAGGAGTGCGGGAAACAAAATTGTTGGAATTATGATGTTTTAAAGTTTATCCTGAGAGAAAAATTGATTACATCACTTTATACAACTTTCAAAGTTTATCTGATGGTTAAGTTATGTAACACAGAAACTTAATTAAACTAAAGAATTAGAGCAAATCCAATGTTCAAGTAACCTGTGACACGAGACAATAATAACAATAATAATATCGTGAATAACTTTTTTTTCTGAAATAATAACATAAGTAATAACATTGATAATAGTTAGTATGTCAACAACTAATACCGCTTGTCAATTAAATCTGATTTAATAGCAGCATACGTATCTATCGCAGAAGAAAACATTTCATGTGATACAGGCATCACATGGCGGCTTTGCTCAAGAATCTGTCTATTTTACTTGCAAGTTGCGTATATTTCAGTTCAGATCACATTATTTAGTTATTATTGGACTAATAAGCCATTTTGATTATTACTATAGCGAGTATCGCACGTGAATATGAACTTCGAAAATATTGGAGGTCATTCTGCTGGTAATGGCCAAATTCTGCCGACAAAATAACGATTTAAAATTTAGATTGCAGCAAAAACACTGTAGATAGCATTGAAATAAAATCCGCGTGAAAATATCCTTAATATTAGTTCCTTTCCATGTTTTGCTACAAAACAAACGCATTAAGATATTAAAATTAACTCCTACCCTTTCTAGTCTGTGCCATTACGACCACCTTTGCTCGTATAATAAGTACATATCCAAACAAGAAATATCGCGCAAGTTCTACGTCTCCACCTCCTCCGCCTCTACACACCCTACCGAACTCCGTACGAAGAAACAACTCAAACACGGCGTCGTCGACGACAACTTCCGAACATCCGAGCCTCTCCCGACTCTATCATCGTCACGCGACCCCGCCGTACGCGCGGGACGCGACGAAAACACCCCTTTTTCCGTGCGTCCCGCTCGCCCCCTTAATCACCAATTAATTTGATTTATCCGCCAAGTTGTTAATGTAAGGTAATCCTAAATAAGAAGTTATTAGCTCGTCGACCGTAAGGTGGCGATACTGACGACGACACAGCTTGCGTCTCATCTAGAAGACGCCGTCGACAAATCATAATAATAATAATAAAATCCGCGCGCGAGTAAAAGGGGTGGAGGCGCGGGTAATAAGTAGGTACAGTGAGCGGGTCGCTGATGCCGTTAGATGGTACGGCCGTAAACAGTGGCGGAGATATTAGAAGGTCTGCAATGTACAGTAAAGAACCCTATCGAGTACAATATAGTGAGCGTATTAAGCATATAAGTCTAACGGGGTTACAATGATAATCTACACAATTTCTCAAAATTCTCTTGTGACATGTTATCCTTTATCTGATAAATTTTTTTTTTTTCCGAAACAGTGCGACAGTTTACACCATGTATTACAGTCAATTAAAATAATGTTAGAGAATGAAAAAGGCACAATAATGTATGAGAATGCATTAGTTTTGGTGGCGAGCCAAAGCTTCAAGTTGGTTCACCTGGAATAAGTTACACCGACAAGCAACCAAATTATACCACCGCGTTATTCCATATTTGATACAAAAACATTGTCATTTTAGATTAATATATTATAATATATAACTTTGTAATTTATCACAAACAAAATTGTCGACAGTACAAAAATGTTGTCAGAAGAAGAGAAGTTCTTGACCCAAGCAACTATTTATCCTTCGAATTATTTATTTAATTCAACAAAAATTTATTTGAGTGAAATCACATCTTTTAAGAACAACTGATTGAATTTATTTGAATGTACAAAAGCTTTTATTTGACATCATTTGTCGAATCGAACAAAATTATTTTTGCTACAAGCGGGCGCTTGCTGTAACAATGCTTTATTCTTTGTTTTCCATTTTCACAATTTTCTAACTAATTGTTAGTGTATTTCTTCGTTTTTTGATATTACCGATTTTTTTAGCAAAGCCAAAAGTGATAAGGCTACATATATTTTTTTCTATAGAAACGGTTTTATGGCATCTCTTTTCGCTCGCTTGCGATTTTCAGGATTCCTACGTAATACGTTTCTCTATTGCGAAGTGACCGAGGTAGTACGTTTTGCCATATTCTTTGCAAACAAAAGTAGTATAAATATCACAATATTTTTTTTTTTTGATATGTACACTTTGATAATTGTTATTTTTATGAATTTCAATTTTTTTGTCAACGTATTTTTGTTGTTCCAAGAAAAAAATTGTAAAAATTGTATTTGAACATAATACTGTTCAAAGCTATGGGCACTCTCTACCTCTTTGATATCATTACGCGTGCTGACGTTACCTTGTAGCGTCAATGCCTCGGTCACCAACGAGCTGATGGTGATCTAGATTAAACTTTATTATTTGCCTCTAAGTATGTTTACATGTCCATTAAAATATAAAAAAGTAATTTAAAAAATTGTCTTATTTTATTTATTAATCTTAAAAATTGTTTCTTTTTCTTGTTAGAGAAAAATACCCTTATCGTTAATTGTTGAGTTAGGTTGGTGGAGTATGGTTTCTACTTAATCGAGACCATTGTTATCCAAGATATGAGAAACGATTTCATTTTTTGCAGCGACTAGATACACTCTTGTTTATTCGTTTTACAAGAAAGGACTTTTGTTGTCGACCGATTTCCCTGAATCTCAACAAAACACGAGTCTCTCTAGTAGCTGCAAACCTAATCTAGCAAGATTCATTTTACAAGTTCCTGCGAAATGTAAGTAACCTCGAATAAACTTGAAGGAAATCTGTAAGATATATTGTTCGCCGATTTTGTTTGTGACTACGTAGATCTTTAGGAAAGCCTTGATATCATCTTATCGTAATGGAGGAAGCAAATGGTACTTTAGAAATTGAAGTTTATTTACAAGAATAAAAACACCACGTTACCACACCACTTCTACTATCACGACACGATCTGACGTAAAGATACTTTTCTCGTTTCTTACTTTTCTTTCATTGAATAAAATTCCATTTTCCTCAATCTTGAGTACAATAATACCTGACACTGTAGGAATTTTTTTATCTTTACAAAATTATTTTCTGTTGAGCTACTTTCTATTAATTGTTTATTTCACAAATGAAGATTTCCCGGTTCCAATATTCAAATCACGCAGAAGCTTCTTGAATTTTCATTGGACGTTGTGTGGAGGTTCGTATACATTTTCCAGATCTTCTAATTTTCAAATTTTCCGCAGAAACAAATTGATGTTCTTTAAAAACATGGTGGTCAAAGGCCAAATTGGCAGCATTTTCTATAGTGATTGCTTTGCCATATGCTTCAACTACAAGTTGTGTGATTTGGAGTTGTGTCATAGCGAGTGCTGGATTAGAACTGAAGAGGTTTAAAGAAAACAACATCTAGTGGCTGCAGCCCGTGGGAAATGTGTCCGGGTAAATGAAGTAGAACAATACAATTTGCTTTAGCCAGTTCTAGTGCTTCTACATGTTGTGGAAACAACCTTCTCTTCTGGATTTGGCCTCACAAATGCAATAAAATATTTCAGCCATTTGACAAATAGGTCAGAGTTGCCAAGTCGGATATCTCAATTACACTGCCTAGGAAAGCACTTACTTCCAATTCATTACACATCCTTCTTTCTTTTAAAGATTATCATGGGAGGTATGTACCATCCTGCAGGATAGAACTGTCGTGTTAGTACCATGTACCCTACTTGCTAGAACGATTGATATTCTTCTCTCTGACCAAGTGTGTTTCTGGATGGTCGAGTATCCGGATTCGTCTATATTAAAAATCTTTACGCCATCCAGTTGATATTTCTTTATTAAAGTCCTTTGCTGGGGCTATAGGCACAGACTTGTTACTCCAAAGAGACACTCTTCCAATTTTAATATGTGTTCTACTTGTTCTTGAATCGTTTCTGTCAAGGTTGTACCGCGACCCAAAATTTTTACAGCCTATTGACTTGTTTATTTGTTGTGCTGTTGTTGTTGTTCATATCTTCTTTTACCCAAGAACCGCATTTTCTCTTTTCTTTCAATTTTTGTAATGTCATCTATTATTCGTCGTACTTATTCGAAAATACAGCAAATTTCACGTAGAATCCATTGATCGCAGTGGCGTTAATGTATACTTACCAGTTTAAGTGGGAATGGCGTGCGAATCTGTACGAAAAACTACTGTCTACAATTTTCCAGGCTTCTCCTGCAGACATAGTGACGAAAACCAGCCTCCGATCATGTGATGTGAAAAAGTAAAAACTGTCCGACAATTATAAAGGTGGGAAAATTATTTACAAAGAGAAAGAACGCACAGAAAATGTTATTGGAAATTGCTGAATACGTGTTGTGCAAATTTGTACGATTTGTGGATCGAAGCGTAATTATTAATTTATCACTGGGTATTAGAGGCCAATGCCGAGTTAATTTAACAAATTCTAAGTCATACTGTAAATGAATATTGCAGTTCAAACGAAGAAATCGAATAGTGTCTAGGAAGATAAATTTCTTGGACGATCATATAGGCAAAACAAGGCGGAATTAGAAAACATCGCCAATATCTATCAAGCCGTATATCAAAATGTGCTGTGCAGATAATGCTTATAAACGCAGACGAAAGCGGATTTAATTTGAAACTGCAGGCTGGCCGCACTCTATCTTATAAGAGCGGCAAAACAGTTGAACGTGCTGCGCAATTTGTAGCATCTATAACACATAGTTATAGAACCATATTACCTATAATATTAGCTGCAGGAGAACTTGTATCACTTTTGCTTGTAGTGCTCAAAGAAATTGGAGGCACGTTTGGTCCATGAATTCGCGAAAACTTATTTCAGGTTGGTACTAATACTTTTCACATTTTCAAACCAAATGTTAAGATTCAGGCTTCCACTTCAAGCAAATTAACTTCTCGAATATCTACGAAATACGAATAACAAGTGGGACGCAAAATCCTGTGCTACTAAATTCTTGGAGTGGCCACTGTCCTGCCAAATTGCAGGAATATATGCCTGCCGGTAAACCTACGTATATCTTGACCATTCTCACGAAAACACCTTGTATGGTGCAACCATTGAATGTATACGGCCTTCGTGTTTAGAAAACATTCGCGAAAACGTTTTTAGATCAAGTTTTACTCGGTAATATGGCCTTAATAATCTTTAGTTCACAATTTTTCATTACCATCTGTTAGAATAACACGCACGAATGTACACTGGCGACAGTTTATAATATGCCCAAATATATGTACTGCACCTACAGTTCTCTATCGCCCTGCTACAACTCTACCTACTGTTTATGAATAACAATGTGAATTGCAAAAATTGGAAAATCGTCAAAATTTCAGGGGTAGCTTTCACCCTCTAAGCGTGAAGTTCCGCAGAAACAGAAAGCGACGTTTTACAAACAAGTTTCAATCCGATCGATGAGTGTTACCTTGAAATCTTCCCTTTGTAAGTATTTTTCGATGTCAAGATTTTCTCTAAATCGACCAGGGAAGGCTTATCTTCCATCACTAGATAAACAGCATAGAATAGTTTAAAAAATTAGATTTATTCCAATAAAGAACATCACTCCTGTAGCTTGCAAATAATTAGTAATAGTGCTTCGCAAATACCATCACATCGTTCACTCCACCGCTGACAATAAGGAGAGAATGCGAATGGTGGCGTAGATCTCGGCGGAGGATGGGTAAAACTCGAGGCAAAACCGGACCATGCGAGAACGAGCTTTCACCGTGAAAATGGATAGAGCGTTGGTTGGGTGGAAGGAAGAACGGGGAGACACGAAAATGTAGGGGGGAGGAAGGCTTCAAACTTCGCGACCAGGCGCATCACATGTTAAGTCCTTAATACGGAAAGAGACAAAGTTATTCTAGTGTAAAGCCTCCGCTGCTTTTGACGTACCAGAGAGACACGACTAATTAAATATATTATTATAAATATGCCCTCTTTGTTTGCGTACCGCGTATTTATAATTGTGTATAGGTTGACGGTTGGTTGCTGCGAGTCGGAAGACAGGATTTTCGTTTTTGAGGTGCCGAGGATGATTCGGCGTGTGGGTTAGAAACGTGCGAGACTACCGACGGCGACGGCTACGAAGGACGGATGACAAAAAGAGGGTTCGAAGCAGGGGGAGGGGCGCGTTTCCGTCCAGCAATGGCTAAAAATACAAGATTATTATGTACACATTTAAATTGTTCGCGGCGCACTGCCAACTGCAGAAATTCGTTTTACCGAAAATGCATGTCGCCGTAGATGTGACAGCAATACTATTGCGAAATGTACACCCGGTTTATTTAGTTAAATACGAACGTAATGTGCATTATGAATTCATCCTTTGAATTAAAACGTATTTTCTATTTTGCGCTCCTTCCTTCCTTTTCGTTTGTTATTTTCGTGAATACAGCTTCTGTTATTTTAACTACACACACTCCATTCACTTCTAATTTTATAACACCTTGACTATATCCGACAATTACTTGCGAAATAGTATTAGAAGGCCGCAGTCAAGGATGGTAACTGAAGATGCAGAATTACCGAGTTTCTTTGTATCTGATCGTATCCGTTTTATGACATTCACTGCTATTTTTTTATATTTAATTCGGACATAAACGTGTCAGCTTTTCTAAACATTTTGAAAATAAGCAGAATTCCTCCCGTATTTAAGACAGGCGATCGATCTAATATGTTGCTAACTGCATCCGTCCTCACTAAGGTTCTCGAACACTTGCTTTGCAAAAATGTGTACAAGGTGGGTCAAATTCGATACTTTTAATGGGAAACTTATATTTCTAAAGGAATTAAACAAAAACTGACCTAAGCTTCTGGAGCTCGATTTTAAAGAGAAATCGATTGGTGAAATCCCTATTTTTATATCTTCCTTAATATAAGAGATACAGAGCGTTTCCTTAAAATGTGCAATTTTTGAAAACCCTCGTAACTTTTTTATTTGTGAAAATGCTTGATTTATATAAAAACTATATTAGGGTGCTTTTTGACGCAGAATCCTATGCTCTATTTTTTCTTTTTTTAAACTCCTATTTTTTGAGGTATTATCAAGACTTGTGTTTTTTTTATATGGAACGCCCTATATATTTTTACACTATTGAATAGCATATAAAATTACCTTTAGAATGATATAGCACACTTGATATTTTATTTAAACAATTTTTAAATTATTTGTTTTTCTTCATTTCACATTATTTTAAGATGGCTATGGATGGTGGTAAATAACCAAATAAAAGATTTCAACAATGCAAAAAAAAATTGTTTTAATATTAAATGTTACAAATAACGTGTATTGCTTAATTGCCATCGCCATCTTAAAATAATGTGAAATGAAGAAAAACAAATAATTTAAAAATTGTTTAAATAAAATATCAAGTGTGCTATATCATTCTAAAGGTAATTTTATATGCTATTCAATAGTGTAAAAATATATAGGGCGTTCCATATAAAAAAAACACAAGTCTTGATAATACCTCAAAAAATAGGAGTTTAAAAAAAGAAAAAATTAGAGTATAGGATTCTGCGTCAAAAAGCGGCCCAATATAGTCTTTATATAAACCAAGCATTTTCACAAATAAAAAAGTTACAAGGGTTTTTAAAAATTGCACATTTTAAGAGAACGCTCTGTATCTGTTATATTAAGGAAGATATAAAAATAGGGATTTCACCAATCGATTTCTCTTTGAAATCAAGCTCCAGATGCTTAGGTCAGTTTTTGTCTAATTCCTTTAGAAATATAAGTTCCCTATTAAAAGTATCTAATTTGCCCACCTTGTACAATTGCATAACTATATCCGAGCATTAGCATGGTTTTTCTATAGGCAAGTCAACGATCTGAGAGACGCACTTAACTGTATTGACGATGCTATGCTGCTGCAAAAATTTTGAAAAAATATGGTTATAGTTAGTGATGGACATTACCGATAATCTTAACTACAGATAAGTGTCGATAGTACATAGTCCTGCACATAGAAAAGTGTTTCCTTGATCCAAGAAAATATATTTTCTTAGCTTGATTTATTTGGAAGAAGAAAATATTTATTCAAATTGAAGAAATAGACTTCATTCAAGTAGATATACTTTCTTACGTATAGCAAATTATTTTCTTAAAGTCCTGAAGTGAAGTGATTTCAAGTAAAATTTATCTTAAAGCATGTATGAGGTTTAATTGTTTTCTGCCGAGCTCCAAGTTATTGGTTAATGGTTTTCTTAGGGGTTATAATGTTTGTTATTGGTTACTGCTGATCCAGTTATATGTGCAAGACGACATTTTTTTCTAGACGCCTAGTGCAGGGCGTTAGGTAGCCGATGTAGCGGCGCTGAAATTTGGTAAGCTTAATTAATAGATTAGCAGTACTCCTATTTATACATTTGTAGTATGAAGAGTGAATTATCAACATATTGTCCTATTTGCACGGAGTACCTACGAAGCTTCTACAGAGATCGTTATAAAAGAACGTTGGAGACCTACAGGATTTTTCTATTTTTGTTACGTTTTCTATACTTACTTTTCTTTCTTGGATCTACGTAATATTTATATAAGTAAATACTAGATGCCCGGGTACATGTAAATTACCTCCCGAGATAAAGGGCAACTATTAATAACAATTTTCAGGTACCTGAAGATATATATGTAAATTGGTTAATTAAAATTTTTAATTTATAAAAAAAATGTAGAATACAAACTAAAGGAAAATACCTAATATTAAGTTGTAAGATGGAAAATAAATCTTAAAAGAGTATTTCTTTTAATCTTTAACACCACAGCGGAAAGAGATACATTTAATAAAATAACATTCTGCTTATTTAGTTTTTTGTGTAAGGCTCGATCATTTTTGCGATTTTTGACATTGATGTTGTGAATTTTAACGTGTAATTTAACGTAAGTTTCCGTTTGAAATTCTTTAAATTTTTCTATAAAAACAAAACTATTCGATTGAGCTTTGTAAAGGAAGTCGTTGAAATGGTTGTGGAACGATTCACAAGCATTGGTAGTGCGAGATTGTTCCGCTGAATTTTCAGATCAAAGATATGGAGAAAATAAAGAATTCTCTGATACATAATTGTATATTAAATAATCTGAATATTTTTGGGTATTTTCCAAATCCAGTGGAATAGATAGCAAAT
The DNA here is from genome assembly GCA_902654985.2 of Oryctes borbonicus. NCBI lineage: Eukaryota > Metazoa > Arthropoda > Insecta > Coleoptera > Scarabaeidae > Oryctes > Oryctes borbonicus. The sequence continues at coordinate 2,111,326 of LR736892.1, read as the reverse complement.
CAAATACAGAACAATCGCTGACTTCATCACAAAAATGTAAGGGGCGAATGTGATTCGCAACCATTTTCTAATTTCAACTTTCATCCTGATATGAAGAAGTCAAGCCGTATTCTTGGATTTTACGATACCAAGGTCGTGAGAGATGATACCCGCAACCAATTATTTTCGCTAATGGCAAAGTTTGTTAAACAGCCTTATGGACACCTTCTCTAACTTGTCAATAAATGTTTACTCTGGTAAAATTATTTTTAAAGTTATCTCCGTCCGTTTATCAGGCAACAACGAAAAAATTAAAATTAAAAATTAATATAAAAGGTTCACCCTTAGACATTTCAATGCGGGCTGCTATTTCCGGCGAGTGGTCGCAATAGCAAAAATTCACGAATTGAAGTTAGGATTGATAGGTGACTGATTCTATTCCAGGTCTGGGCCCGGCGACTTTCCGTTGTTTCCTAAAGTAAGAGTTTCGCTCGGAGAACAGAGTTTGCTCGCATCTTCATTGCCAGGATTTCCATTGTGATCCTTCAGCCACATTTCGCTGTTGTTTGTTTTAGAGACTAAGGAGCCATGCGGCAATCTAGTAGCAGATTCGACGTTATTAGTCGGTTTAGTGCTGATGCTACTGGCTTGCTGTCAATAAACAGTTATTATGGGACCTTACGACCTTAAGGTCGCACAGTAGCTTATGCGGAAGTCCTAAGTTGGCACTATCGACGTCTAAATGTCACTTATAAGATCGTAGTTGGCATCCACCAAACGCTACGTTCTTGTTTTACGAAATGCATGTGGTCTGTTCCTTAGAACATAGTGCGGAACATAAAATACCGTATTATCTACTACTTGCAGGCGACACCTGTGATAATAATGTGTATAAAAATACATTTAAATCTTTATTAAAATGAAATAACTTCATGCTATTTAGATTGAAATGTACCAAGCGCTAACTAGCATTGTACAATGGTTGTAGAGTACGAAATGAAGATAAATTATCCTTGCTAATAAAACTTTCACAAAACAGTGTTTTCTTTTTCTTTATTATACAGCCACCGCTTACTTTTTGACATTTAATCCATTTCTTTACAAAGACTTTTATATAACCCACACGAAGAAGGGCATTAAATGGATGCTCAATGTGGCATAATTCACTACATTTTCGATTCAGAAACATCGCCCGCTTCTTCATCGAAGAGGAAATAATCCATTGTTAACAGCGGAACCAGAAAGAAATGACGAGCGTTAAAAATCGAAACGGCAAACCGAAGCCCCTTGATTTCCTATTTCCTCTTCGAAAAACACCGCTCGCAGCACTCGACTATATAGGCATTTATCGCTACATTAAATATAGTTTTGAATATCCTTGCTTACTCCGAAGATGTTGCCTTCGTTGCTCTTCCTGTCCTCCTCCCAGTTGAATCCAGAAGTGGGCCAGTTCGCATTAGCCAAATGATCCGTTCAAGGAGAATCTCCGAGAAACCGAACCGTTTTCTCTCCCCCCAACCGCCGCCGTTAGGAGCGGTATAGGAGTTGGCTGCTATTGCGCTTCGAAAAAAAGCATAAAAACCGAGCTAAAATATCGCTGAAGAACGATGTCATTGAATGCGATTGCGGGATTGTAGGATGCTGCTTCGTGAAATTGAAAGATTACATTGTATTGTTAGTCGGTTTCGTCGTGAGCGTCCGCCCGTCTTCTTTCTACTCCGTTCTGTAAGCGGATGTTCCGCCGATATGCAAATATTATAGAGATCCATTTGTATATTGCATGTCGCGCTGCCTAGCGTATGGATTTTTCGGATGCTGGAGGAAGGAGGAGGACGCTTTCGTCATTTTTCTTGATGTCGTAGTTCTGATGAAGAGCGTTGTTTTGTTCTTTTTGATTTATCGCTATTAATGGAATTAATCGAATAAATTTTCCGATTTGAGATGGTAGCAATGGAGGAACGTGCTGCGTGAGTAAAATACCATCATACATGTACGTTTGATCATATTGGAAGGTACCAGAACAAATCAAAGTAACCACTCAGATGAAACGCAAGGAAAATGAAATTTTACCTCTCAACAAATTAGAAAGAAGGAGAGTTTTCGCAAAATTAGTCGTAAAGTAGATACGTTACATCAAAAAGTCGAAAATATCTTTCTAGATGTACGAGAGGGTAGCCTGAAAAGTTTTCAGCCTAACACAGTATTAAGTATTTCTTTTCGTCAAATTCAATTTTATTTCTCAAGATAATAATAATAATTATATCTAGAGCTGAAATTTTTTAAATTTCGCTGATGATTTAAGTTGGCAATTCCGTCTACAACATCCGTCTATATTCGTCAATTTCTTGATGTAATACAGAAGAATATATCCTTTATTCCCGGAACTGCCAACTTAAATCATCAGCGAAATTTAAAAGGTGCTGTTACACAAAATGTTTACACAAGTCAAAAAGAAAGAACGAACAACATGGAATAATATGCTGAATGTAATTAAATTATATGTGCTGCCATTAAAGCCATTTTCTAAAAAATCATTTGTACAGTAGAATGCTTTGGAGAGAGCTTTAAAGTTCATTTGAGAGTTAATAATGATAATTTTCTAATTACATATATTTGGCTGCAATTATAGTATTTGATGGCGTGATAGTTAGCTCTATCTCTAGATCTGTTAAGTCATAATCATCTAAATTTAGTATAATAAGGTTTACCCACTAGGGCCAGAGATTTGAAACTATCTCTGCAATCAGCTATAAAACCTATGCTGGCCATCATTTTCACACACTTATGTTGTGAAAATATTTTCCGTGTCTCCAATTCCGTATGCCACCCTTCAGAATAGAATTAAATAGCTGGAAATAATCATTCCTAAGAGATGTCCGACTTATAATGTAAGGATCGTAACAAATAATGCCTGGATGATAATTTTTTAGCCAAAAAAATTATATGATCTTTCCAAGTAAGTTTATGATCCAATAATACACCTAGAAATTTAGTAGGCTGCAGAGGTAAGCCGTCGTCAAGAGGTCAGCTATGTTTATTTTTGCGGCATTTAGACTAAGCTTATTTATGAGGAAGTACTTTTCGATATTTGAAGTCGTATTCTCAAGTATAGATCCTTGTGCTGTTCCATGCTTAGTGAGAGATGTTATTAATTTTATACTGCTGTTTGACAATTGATAATAAACAAGTTTTTTAATTAAGCTCGAATGACTAATACAATCAAATGCTTTTCTTAAGTCAAGAAAGGTAGCAATTATTATAATATTTATTTTTAAAATTATCCAAAATTGTTGATATCTAAAGACATATTTGCAGGAATTAACTAAAATTTTTTGTTAAAGAACTTAGTTATTTGGGACTAATACTTTTTCAAGTATTTTGACAAAAATAGGTGCACTCATAATGGGGCGATAATTGCTGACATCATTAATATCATCTTTTAGTATAGTCTTTAAATAGTCTCCTTGTCTCTTTAATCCGTCCAAATAGTAATTGCCATCTTGTTCAGCGAAATGAGCATTTATGTACATGATGGATTCCTCGTTGATGGAGATCTCTGTCTTCCAAGCGAAACCTTGGTCTAGTTATCTTGGGGAAACAAACTTTTTCTTCAAATTTCAAGGAATGAAACGTAGTATGCTCCCGTTATTGTTTTTCCTTTTTCATTCGATTAACGTAATTCCAAAAAAAAACAATCGCCGTCACTTTTCCAGCCTTCGCCTTTTCGAAACCAATTTATCCTTCGCAATCCCCTTTTTGGATTGTGCTTTGGCCTCGAGAACGTGCTGCTGTGTCCAGGTTTCATCTGCAATTATTAATGGATGCCAAAACTCCGACTTACTTCGCTTAAACTGCCTCAACAAGATTTTGGAAACGTTCATTCAAATGCGTTCTTAGTCCTGAAAGAACAAGCGCGACACCCAATACACGGTTAGTTATTTCATGCCCAAATCTTCAAACATTTACCTTCGCATTTGCCACCATGGTAAAAAAAAAAAACAGATATTTTCGAAAATGTATATATTTTCAAGTAACTTGAGCTTCTTGACTCTTGTTTCAGTTTCAGATGACCAGTTTGATCCAGCCAAACTTCAGTAGGAACAATAGAGGATGTGGACTTTGTTTTTTTTAAGTCAATCTTTAGTAGTCAGCGACAATTTGTTGCAATTTACCATGTTATATTTTCAACGGGTTCAACTACAGCGCTACCAATCGTATTTATAAAGAGAAACCGCCACCACTTTTTTTTCAGTAATTGGGGATCGACAGACACACCATTGGTAGAGACCTACACCACCGATAAATTTACTATAATGAGAAATAACACTGGTTGTGGTAATCTAACTATCTTCTTCTCCTGGCTATTGTGCCTCTTCACAGTTTTCAGGGGATTCACGTTATGATGGATACTGATAAGGCACACCACCGAATTGTTATTTCATCTAACGCAGAGATTTTTAAGGATTTCTGGACCATCGGCCCCTTTAGAAGAAAAAACAATCTAGCTCCCTGTCATCTGTAATGGTATATGAAATATTAAAATATTGTTACATATTTGGTGTACCTAATTTATCTCTTTATTTATCTATTAAGAATCATAAAGTAGAAATTAATACAACGACAACCAAATGTACAATAAGATTGTTCATTAAATTTTACAGGAAATTAAAAATGATCCACCACATAATAATGGAGTAATTACAATTTTTGGATCAGCAACAGAATTCCTTCAAAATGGCCAGTTCGATCTTTAGATCAGACATTCCTTGATTTGTTCGATTGAAGTAATGTAAAATATGTGGTTAAAGGGATCTCAATGATTTCAAACTAAAAATCGCACAGGCTTGTGGACGTATAACTCGCGTATAAGGCCTTTCTCGAGGCAAGAGAAGGACAATTTGATGAACATTTATAATTTATTTTTTATATATTTATATATTTTATATTTTTGTTTTTTTTTTTTAATTTGTAAGTACTTCTGTTTTAGCTGTTACTACTAAGTTTATGTCTTACATGTTTTGTTTTATTAAAATTATAGTGCAATAGTTATTTCTGTTTCGCACAGATATGTATTAATTAATCAAGCGTGTTTGTTTGAATCCAATTATTTTTCTTGCAATTATTTCAATTACTTAAAACACTTTGTGACAATTGCATATATTCTAACTATTAGGTGTTACTTTTGTTTTTTGTTTTCTCGTAATTCTGTAAGTTTACTTACTAGGATAGGCTAGGTCATTCGCAGGGGGCCGCTACGAAACCCATTTTCGCACTAAATCTTCGTAAACCAACAGTGTAATTTCTAATAACATTGTATTAAAGTTATTCTTATTTGCATGTTCAAGTCATTTGAATTTATGTTAAGACTAGTTTTATTTATTTTATCTTTTAGTGAATTATTATTATAATTATTATAATTCCGTGGCTTGTTTATATTGAGAATAAGTCACTGAATTGTGCTATTGCTTTTGGCAGCAATTGCCACGAAAATCCCATTATTGAGCTAGGCCTCAAACAGTTCCTATTTGCAGTTATTTCAATTTTCGAAAATTGTATGGAACTTAAAATACATGTCTTATTTTGTGAAAACCCCGTATTAGGTACTAATATGATCCACGTAATTACTTCTCTTCATTAGCATTTTCTTAGCTCCCCCGGAATTCCAAAGTAGTTTCTATAAACGGCAAATGGCGCGTGACACTTATATCATTTGTAAATTTTTTTTTCTCCATCGCAGGATGTTTAGATCCTTTTAAAGTTTTTCTTTGTCCTGGTACTACGTAAGTACAAGCCATCGCACGTAATATTAATTCTTTTTTCATTTTCATTTTACAAATTGTAGATTCGACAACGACACATTTTTTTCACGGAATGTTAAGCACTTCGGTTTCCTCTGCGACGAAATGACGCGATAAGTCGAAGGCTTTTCCAGTCAAATAGATACTGCAAGAAGTGTTAAGACATTGCGTAAATAACCCGTATCATATAACCCAGGTAAGTACAGCAGCATTAAAACATGCGGTGCGTATCGATACAGGGAAATCCTGTCGCGCGAAATTAACGTTATGCGAACCTGTTCAATGTTATGAAAATGGTTGTCCACGTTACCCCGAATTTCCATTACTCGGTGTTCGCGGTATTGAGCGTCTGCTGTATTAACAAACGAAACTTAGGTTCCGTGTCTGAAACATTTTTATATCTTTTTTTTTCTGCAAATTTAATTCTTTTTGCATAGTTTTTACCATGTCTACGAATAATTTAAGTAATAAACTCAATAATTTCTTCTTACACTCCTCGCATACATAATTTCTTCCCTAACTGCATCACGTATTCCCTAATGCAGTATGTAATATAAAAATAGATCTTGTTAAAAGTTATTGAAAGAAAAAAAGGTTTGTCAGGTGTGGGGTTCGAACCCACGCTCCCATGTGGGAACCAGAGCTTAAATCTGGCGCCTTAGACCGCTCGGCCAACCTGACTTGTAAGAGATTTCCTTGATATTCCTATTAAAGGCAAGAATAAATCTAAAATATAAATAATACATTCTAAAAGTAATAAAATAACTATAAAAAGTTTTTCTATTTATATGAAAAAATGAATTAAACCGTATGAAAACCATTTTTTTACTACAACAAATGATAATAATAATAATAATAACAATATTATTGTCCAACGGCAGAACCTATTACAGGATAAACTAAAATAGGTACATGCATATAGATAAGTACAAACTAAACAACCTTATCAATTACATCCAAAAATATGTAAATCTGCTTCGTGGCACGTGGTGACTAATGGTGATTTTTTTAATAAATTGGTTCGAGGGAAAGCTAATGAAAAGTAGAGGAGGAATGTACGGATATACGAGATATAAGGAAATCGATAGAGGAAAGCAGGTTAAGAGAGCCAATATACACCCCTGCACAATTTTCCAAATGAATTTTGCATCAGAAACATCTCGACGGTATTCAGGCGACTGCGAATCATGTCATCTCAACAGCGATCCATAATCCACACATCTAGCAGGATATAGGTGATCCATTTTAAGGGACAGATACTTCAAAAAGCGGCGTTGGACCTTCTCGATGTTAAGTTGGAGGAAGATGTAATGTGGTGACCATACCATAGATGCATATTCTAATTTACTATAACAAACTTTTTTAACTTGGCAATTCAAACGTCAACTTTCCCTATTTATTGGAAAATTAGTCGAATCTCGCCTGTTTTCAAGAAGGGCGACCGAGGAGACATTCGTAATTACAGACCTATCAACATTCTGTCCAACTGCGCTAAGGTCTTTGAACAGTTACTTTATGATAGACTGTACAACAATGTTAAGCCATTTTTATCTATCCATCAGTATGGTTTTATTAAAGGTCGATCAACTGCTACCAATTTCATTGAACCAACGCAGTACATTAGCGAATGTGTTGATAATCGCCAGCAAGTAGATGTAATTTACGCTGACTTCAGTAAAGCCTTTGATACGATAGATCATGCGATACTTTTGTCTAAACTGTCTTTCATGGGATTTTGTCCGCTCCTGTTATGTTCATAACAATGGATTTATTTCCAGGGCTTTCAGTGCAGCTAGTGGCGTACCTCAGGGTTCTAACCTAGGCCCGCTTCTTTTTAATACTTACATAAATAACCTTTTACTATCTCTCGATTGCAACATTCTTCCTTATGTCGACGATTTAAAAATCTTTAATGAAGTCGTGCTTCCATTTAACTCCTTACATCTGCAGAAAAATCTTTCAATCATAAAGGAATGGTCTTGTAAAAACAGAATCCATTTAAACGTAGATAAATGCGCTGTAATCACCTTTACTCGTTCGTCTAACTCACAAATATTTAACTACAACGTCGCAAATAATACTATCCGTAGGGTTAACTTGTTTAACGATCTTGGCGTACTGTTCGACCCTAAACTGACATTTTCGCCGCATATAGATGCTATCTGTTCTTCAGCATCTAAATCGCTTGGCTTCTTATTTAGA